>VDFB02049217.1:114553044-114937739 GCA_007258455.2 Sequoia sempervirens | reverse complement strand
CATGTCAGAAATCAATTATCACCATACAATGTATCATCATATCACAAAGTGAATCTATTGTCGCTCAAAATTAGCGATCAAAATATCTAAACCAAAGTACCAAAGTCTAACAGTGTGAAAACATGTAAACAAAAATATAAGCATAAATGGAGGGGTACTACAATGGATACCAAAAGAATGGAGGCAAATCAAACATGGTGAGATTACTAGATATTTGGGTATTCCTTTTGGTTTGAGAATTTCTTTTTCTAAAATGTGGACTTAGTTTTTAAATAGAATTAAGCATAAGTTGTTCACTTTTGGCAATAAATTTTTGTCTTTGGCTAGGAAGATTCAAGTGGCTAATAAAATTCTTATTGCTTCCCATGTGTACTATTCTTTTTGCTGGATGCCTTCTAAGAAAGGCTATGAGGAACTCAACAAAATAATTTGTAGATTTTTTTGGTCCAGATGGGATGGTAATGGTGGCTTTATAGTTTCTTTATGGTCTTACTGTATTCAGCCAAAACATAAAGGTGGCCTTGGACTTATCAATCCCCAAACTCAAAGGATCTGCCTTGCCACAAAATGGATAATAAGGGCTTCTAGTGGAGATGAACCATGGAAGGTTTTAGTCTGTCAATGAATCATGGATGCTTCTATAAAGAAGAAGTGGCAAGGGGTTCGCTGGCTTGATAAATTGTTGCTGCCCTCTTCTTTTGAAATTAGAGCTTCTTTTCCCCTTCAATCTGTTTGGAAAGCATGGCAAAAAGTTAGTAGATTTTTACATTGGAATGGTTCGTCATTGCAAACTGGGTTTAGCTTTGTTTCGATGTCCATCTGGTGGAACAAAATAATCGTGTATCATGATCAACCATTAGCTTTATGTTTCCCAAAACACACTTACTATTTGTTTAAAAAGGGAGTTAGACAGTTTAAAGATCTTTGGGATTTTGAGTTTTTTTATTGGGGTCCTTGGAATAAAATTAAGGAGCAGTATGGGTTGAGATCTAGTTATGAACAGTTCATCCTTTTTATTAAATCTCTTGTGATAGTGGATCTAACTATGAAGTTTTGTACTTCAAGGGATTGCTACTTTTTTAGAGATTGGAAATGGTTATATCTTATCGTCATTTCAATAATTTTTCTTTAAAACACATATATTTGAAGTTGCTGCCTAGTTACAATATTGCTACTTGTTTGAACCAGAAGTGGAAATGCAAATTTAGCATCAAATTTTGGTGTAAGTTAAGTGCTTAGATATGGCGTTCTAAAGCTGATTTTGATTCACATGTGTTGGTTTGGAAGATATTGCACCTCAAGATACCTATGGGGGATAGATTGAAGTGTATTATAGTTCAAACAACAAACTGTCCTTTTTGTAAGGGTGTGGAAAGTTTGAAGCACATTTTTTGGGACTGTGTTTATGTTAAAAGGCTTTGGTTTTTAGTTTTTAGAGATTTATTAGCTATTTTTAATCACGATTTGACTTGGAAAAAGGTTGTTTTTGGCTATGGTGTGCAAAAAGTTGTGATTGTTGATTCTATTCGACATGTTTTAAAAAATATATGGAAAAATAGGGGTTGCAATGTTTTCTAGTCACTTTTATTAGGTTGTCGTGACTTTACGACTTTACTTTGGCATATATCTTCAAGTGGTTGTTTTTTTTCGCAGATTCGGGTTATATGTAAGAAGAATGAGCAGGCTAGACTAACGTTACAACAAATTAAAGAGTAGATAGTGAAGTTTTAGCTGGACAATAAGATTGAGCATTGTAAAAATGTTGTACAACTTTTGTAATTTGCCTTTTTTGTGACTGTTTCTCTTGGTTGCTGCCTTGTACAACCTCTGATATTGTCAATTTAGATTTTGTATATCTGGTTTTGACTAGTTTGACTGGTCATTTTTTGGCTAGTTTGAGTTTCAGCTAGTGCTGGTAGCTCTATTCTTGTCATTCTTTTGCTTTGTTCAATAAAAAAAAAAATTGCATATAAGTTTTATTTTAAATAAAAATATGATATTCTACAAGCAACAAATGATATTTTTTTGTTTGACTACGAGGGGTACCATAATTAAGATTTGGTTGAATATTTTTAAAATCAAAATTTGGATATTTCTAATAGATGTCCTGATGTGACAAGTGGCATGATGAGTCACACCTCCAAACCTTGATTATAGATAGATAAGAGGCTAGTCCACATTTAAAAAAAAAACAAAGGTCCTACGATATTCCAGTCAATCTACATGCTGACAAAGTTAACCTGCACAATAATGTAGAGATTCACAATAATGTAGAGATTAGTTCGCAGCTGTGATAGAAAGATAAGTGGTCGCGGCTGAAAGTAATAATGCTAGTTTTGATGACGATGGGGTCAATCTGAAATGTAATAATTTAATTGTAATGCTCACTGTCAAGGAAGTCGATCATACTCGTAACATCACACTCAAGCCTGCTACTTGCTCTAAGACAATAAATACTCCATTGGGCTGCCATCTGCAGTAGTTGCTCTAAGACAATAAATACTCCATTGGGCTGCCATCTGCAGTAGTTGCTCTAAGACAATAAATACTCCATTCATTGTCCTGTCACCTGCGCACCCTTCCAAGCAAGGAGCTCAATTACCTACTAGTCTCTCCAACAAGTCCTCCCAAATAAGAGTCATTAATGATCAAATAACGAAACAACTCATATAACATAAATATTAATTGTACATATGCATTGGTTTAACGGTCAACAAATATATCTATTTGAGCGTCATGTGTACGCCAGAAGTACTGAACTATTTCTATTCTCGCTGCGTTAATATCACTGCAAGAAAGACACAGATGTTAAGTATTACCAGCTTCTGTCCAAAGCTTTCGCATTCTCAAAACCAATCAATCAATCAATCAGACTAGTCCATTTTTCCTAGCTTCATTCAGCTGGACTACAGATAAAAGAAAATAACAATGAAAAGATTGTATTTATTTACTATAAGTAGGGAAAAAAATAGAAAAGTAAAATATTTATTAATTATTGTTAAGAAAGAATAAAATAAATAATTTTAAGGAAAACTTCCACATGTCAATTTACTCAGCATGAATAAATATTTTAAAGAAAAATATTTACAAACATTTTAAAAAACAAGCCAATTTACCTCGCATGAATAGAAAGAGAAGTTAATTTAAATGGTAAATAATGTAACTCCTATTATAACTACTTGACCTTTAACCAATAATTGTATATATCAAATCTAGAAGCGTGGCCGATCAACAGTGTCCAACGTCGCTTTCTCCTGCTCCACGTTGTTCATGTTTCACCAATCCACACTAAATGGTATAGGGGAGAGGAACCAGTGGTCGCTTTCTTCTGCTCCACATTGTTCATGCGTTGTGCAGGCAGGACGCTGAAAATAAGTGGTGGAGTTTGGCGTTATACCTACCGGTCGATACCATTTTGCTTGAGAAATTCAAAAGCCTTTTTCAACAAATCCATATTTTGGGGTGCATTTCTTTGAGGCATTTGTCAAAACCTTTGTCTCATTTCTTTGAGGCATTATTGGATTCTTCTTTTGTTTCCGTCCTTAGAATGAGTAATCCATAGGGACTTTCAAAATAGAGAAGATACATGCTATAAATAGTTTGTCACACAAAGTGGGGAAATAAAAATTAACGAGTAGTTTTAGTTATTCATAAAAGTTGAGAAGTGGATAAGGGAGAAGATCGAGCATGTTCCAATAGCTGTTATAGCATTTGTTAATTTAATGCTCAATATTTTTAACAATATTGGACCAATAGTTGTGTCTTTAAAGTTGTTAATGTTGACGATGACTATCCATAATTGAATGAAATGTATTCCTTAGCTCTAAAAAGCAACAAATCATGTGATGCCACATCAACGTACCAATAAAACATAATTTAGTGCACAATTATTGGTCTCACTCTTTTTGGGCCTTTTTGGATACCTCGACAAAAACATGCTGCTGTGGCATCATATTTGGTGACGTGACCTTGAAACCTTAGTTATAAGCACAAGACTTGCCAAGTAAACTGCTGTAAAAAGTTGGGAGTGATTTGTAATTTCCATGTAGGATTTTGAGAAGTGCTAAGTTAGGGTTCTCAACTACCAGGTCCTCTTGCCTAAATATTGAAGGATTAGAGATTATGCATGTATGAAAAATGATACAAGAGTACTCAATTGATACAACAAAACTATATGACACATTCAGTATGGCCATGTGATTCTACTCCACTTAGTGTTGAAAATATGATTTACTTGATTATAGTAATGCAATAGAACCTCACATGGTTTTGGACATGTAATGTGAACAAGATCCATCTAGATATAGTGATGAGTCTCTATGTAGCTTAAGTCATTACCTAAAATGTCTACCATAAAAGCGTTGGTGAATTATATGTGTTCCTTCTTCGATTGGTTGCATCAAGTAGATGGAAGAAATTTAAGGAGAGAGAAAAATGATGCATGATAAATAAGTAAAGTAATTGAATCACATAACCATGTAAGCACACACCATCATTTGAAATGTAAAATCATACAATAATTGTAATAAATAGCATCATGTGATAAATAAATAAATAATAAAAATTGAATAATACTAATGTAATCATATAAATTATATGAGCATATAAGGTCATAAATTAAAGATGAGTATAAAGGAATAAGGATGCTCCTAAAATAGGAAAATTGTAAAGAAAGGTTGGCATTGAAGGCTAGGTAAGGAATATAACAAAGATTGAAATGGAAATGAAGAATAAGCCTACATAAGGTTATACTCTATTTCAATCTTAACTATCACCTTGGATTGAAATAGAAACTAAAAATAAGAATAAAATATAACAAAAACATTTTACTCAATAGTTCTTATTTTACAAGAAAGGTTATTGTGCTCCATGATTGTTAATTTGAAGGAAATTGGTCGCTCATATAAGCAACATGATGATGCATTTTAGATTGAGGACCCTTAAAAATGACATATGGATGGTTAGATTTATAGGTTTGAGATTGAATTGATCAATGGTCAATATAAGCTAAGAGATCAATGGTTGGGTAGTTGTAGGATGGATGGTGTAGAAAATATATTTTTTTATAATTTTATTTTGTTTTATTTTAGGGAGTTAGTTATGAGATGAAGGGTGGAGATAAAAAGGAATTTTATTTATTTATTTATTTTTGAGTTTAAAAAGGCAGGATTTAATATATAAAATGTATTAAATCATGTGAAGTGGGAAAGGGAATAAATAAATGTAACATTTATTTATGTAGGACTTACGAAAATGGGTAAATAATTAAATAAATTATTGTAGTTTTGTTTAATTAATGGATAAACGGTTAAGTGATGGTGATGTTAGAATTATTAATATCTTTTTTATGTCTATAATATTTGCAAATAAGTAGTATGTGATCATAAAATCTCATGTAAAGATGATCACCCCTAATATAGGCAATATGATAAGATAGCTCTATAAGTATGATAAAAATTATAGGCTCATATGGTGATAAGATCTTCAAATAAGATAAGCATGTGATAAGACCTAATAAGGCTAATGAAAATAGTATCTAACAAATGACAAGATGATAAGCATTAAGTGAAAAACTATAAAGTCAAAATTTTCCTACTTTATAATTTTTCCTCTATGTTGAGTACTTAGTTTAGCATACATTCTAGTAGTATGTTCTAGGACTCATTCAACCTATTAATTGGACCTATTACCTTGCTACATTATTAAAATCCACCTTATGTTTGGTTTAGATATTCCTCAATGTTCAAATTTGGCTTATTCCTACTCAAACACTAAGATAATTATAATTGAATCTAGAATCCAACATAGTTGTGGTAGTAAAGGCTTGATAAACCTAAATTGTATGTGTTTAAGCCTTATTTCTAATATGAACATTAAGAACTTACTAGGTACTTTTAGTAGGTTACACCTATATAACCTTATTTTTTGGATCAATGATAATATGGTCTGATTAAAACTCTATTGGCTAGATAAGTTTATATCCTTTGATTCAGTTGGTGTGGGTTGATGTTTGTTGGTTGGTTGAGTGGGTGGGAAGTGGTTTCTTTTTGTTTTGTTTTCTCCTTTGTTCTATTTTTCTGCCTAGATGCTACTTCTCTGGACTGTTTTGCTGCTTCTATAAGGAATTGAGGCCCTTTCCCTACTTAATCAATCAAAAACATATTTGTGGTAGTGTCCCCCTGATAGACAACATGTTTGTAAAATGGTCAAATCCTAATTTTTATCTCTTCCAACAAAGAAAATCTAAATTTTGTAGCTTTTCTTCATTTTCCAAATAGACTTTTCAAATTATTTTTAAAAAAATTACCCATAACTACTCAAATGGTAAAGAAGCCCTTTCAAAAAAAAATTGTTGTGTTTCTCTATTGCTTCTTGTGCTTCTCTATTGATTCTTCTATCTTCTTCTATCTGGGTCAAGTAAAAGGAAGATCAAAAATATCAAAGAGAGAATAATGTTGGGATTTTGATTCATCTTGGGATTTGGGAGATTTTGGGGATTGAATGTTTGATATCTAGGTTTGAGGATGGAACAAAAAAACACCCAAAAAAATATTGTATTTTGTTACATGGTATTTAAATCTTTCACATCACCATTTTAGAATTAGGTGTGTTATCCACCTTGCAAATATTATGTCTTGATTATTGTAATTATCTACATAGATGATAAATATTATATAGTTTCCAAAAATCATGGAGTGTATGAAATGGGATGCCAATATGAGGCTAGAGATATTATTTATTACCTATGATACTTGGAATAGTGTGTCAAAGGGCATTTAAGAGAGAGGTTAAACCAAAAATCCAAAGATGGGAGATATGGAGCATCTTTTCAAGATAAGTGTCATGATAAGAAATTAGTGCATTCATGGAGTGCCTAAAATTGGGAAAATGAATTCCAAACACTTGCAACATCAATTAAAAGTTTATAGACATGATAAGATAGCCTCAAGAATGTGAATAGAAAGTGACAAAAAAATACCCTTAGATTCTATTCTATTACATACTATTTGATTCTTATGTATCTCCTTTAGCTAGGTCTACGATCTCCCACCACTGACAATAACCAATCTACATAAACTATTGTATATACTCAAAATTGTCCTCATAATCTTCATGATATTTGTTTATTGATTAAATAGATATTATTATTTACTTAATCAATTCATTCAATACTTTCTTCTATTCATGCATTTCATCAAATCGTTAAACTGTCTTATGCTCGTTCACTATCCATTTACATAAACGATCATATCCATCCCATGGTCATTCACTAACCATTTGCATAAACGATCATTCTTGTTCATAATTTGTTTCATAAACATCCATGTCCATTTGCATCATTGTTCATGTTCATTTCCACAATAAAGCATAATCATTTATTATCATCCATATCATTTTCATAATCAATTTGAATGGTCATCAACTATAATTTCATAATAAACTAAATTATCATTTAATCACTTCGTTTGCATAAATTGTTCACTTCATATTGCATTTCATTAAGCCATCAAACCATTAAAATGTTAAATAATTTTTCATCCAATCATTATCAATCATAATGCATTTTTGCATAAATCACGAGCATTCGTATATCGTTTGCATCCATTCATGACATAAATCATTCTTAGCAATCACCTACATTACATAAACCATTTGCATCAACATGTTCATATTTTTCTAAATAATTAAATCATTAAAATCAAATCATAATAATCCATACTCTATTAAATCCATATTAAATCATTATTAAATAATCATGTTCGTGCACATTTAGATCCATTTAATCATTTTTCATTATTCATAAATCCTTCACCATGCATTTGTCTCTCCTCTTTTATCATTTTCACTCACATGCATTTCATTTAATCATATAATGTGGGATATTTAAATTTCCCTATTGTAAACCTTTTATCCCACATTTCCCTCTCAAACACCTCTCCATCCTCAAAGATGCTTATTTAAATGGGCTTTCCCTCTCATTTTTTGACTCACAAATTTGCATATTCATATTATCTTTATATCTTGGACTACATTTTCCCATTCACCATAGCCTCTTTAATGCATTTTGTTCTCACCAAATTTGAGAGCAAATGCATAAAAAAAGATATCGGTGATAGGGAGACAATGGAGATGGATTTTATTTAAAATTAATGTGCAGATATGATAGTTTAGAAATTAGTTTTGCATTTCTCATTTTACTTTTAAGTTTGAATGGCTCCATTGTAGTGAGTATGAGATGGTGATTCTTATTCCATAGAATCCTCCATTTTTTAGCTCACACAACTATCATGAATAAAAACTATTTTTTAATTTAAGGGCTTTACTGTAAATTTTTATTATCATAATCTATAGTATGCCTCTTATCCATGTAGTATAGTTCATTTATGATGTTTGCACATGATTTTATTACATACTCTAATTACCTTAAAATGATCAAGATAGTTTAGATTTGTATATATCTTATCTAGTAGATAAGATAAGCTCATTTCATTAGTTATGCCAATAAATTCATGCCCATGTATTATGCATTTGATTTCCACTTATCTAGTTAGTGAATCAATCAATCACACAATCATGACTTGTGCTCTTGATTGCCACTTATCTAGTTGTAGTTTATTTACACTCCTCTCACTACTTAGCTCCACTTATTAGGCATGAATTACTTTTTTAGCTCCATCTATTATGGGTTTGAGCCTTAATTAGCTATTGAATTTTATTCATTATCTTTCTTTATATAATCAGGTAAGTGCTCAAAGATGAGGGACCAAAAGGGGTCTTAAGTGACCACTTTTTTAAATCAAGAAATACTGACCTTGGATGAGAAATTGAGGATAGTTACACTCAAAAATTTTAGATACAACAAAAACAAGGGTCGTAGTGCTTCAAGTCTACTTTCTGAACTACTTAAAAAAAAAAATGGTAGAGATTAAGGGGTTCAAAAAGGGAGCCACAAAAATTGGTGTTTTTTTTGTCAAAAAAATATAACATAACATCTATTGTGGCTCCTTGAAAAGATTAAGTTTTTGTTTTGGTATTTTTAAAATTGCTTTCTAGTGAGAAATTAGCTAACAACATGAAGTTTATGCCTGATTTTTCTAATAATTTTTTAATGAATATGCAATTTTTTACTAATTTTCAAAGTGGGAACATCCTCAAATATAGAATGTTGGTCATGCTACCCCTATAATTTTTGAAAACTAATAAAAAATATATATTTTTTAATGTGTAGAATGGAGTCTAATTAAAATATAATAGATTGAATAGTTGATTTATGAATGTTAAAATATAATTGATAGAATCAGTATAAGATATATAAATATTAATTATTGTAATTATTTTTAGTATGGTTGAAAATACTAATATTAACATATTATAATAAGTGAAAACAATATTATGATAAAATATTAGTAAAAAATAATTATTTACTAATAAATAATAAAAAATAATTCTTGTTAATAATTATTATATATAAATATTATGTAAAAAATAATTCAATAATTAATTAGAGATATAAATAATTTTTTGAATATTTGTATTACAATATTATAAATAATAAATTAATTAGTAAGGATTATATTATGCTTGTAAGAAGTTAAGAAAAATTTAATTTACAAATAAATAAAAAATAATTATAATATAAAATTAAAAAATCAATCAATTGATAAATGATGACATGATAAAATATAAATATTATTTATGTGTGTATATTTATTTGTAAAATATATATTTTTTATGACTATTTTTTCTAATAATATTAGAAATTTTCTAATGTAAAGGTATATTATGATATTATAAAGAATAAACTTTAATTATATTTCTAATTAAATACTCTATTATTATAATAATTTATAAATATTATAAAATCATAATAAAGAGATAATTATTATAATTATAAAATATTATATCTTGATGAAGACATAAAAAAGGATATTAGTAAATTTTGAAAATATGAGAATAATATTAATATAATTTTATTATTAAATTATGAGAAATTATTAATGATATATAATATAAAGTTATAAATAATTTAATATAAAGTTAAAATTAAAATTTAACATATAAAGTTAGAATTGTAATATTAGATTATAAGAATATTAAAAATATTAATAATTCACAATAAATTATAAATAGGATATTGAAAGTATTTAAGATTATGTAAAGGAAATTAAATACTAGAAATCAAAAGTTAAATAAATATATTAGTATGTTTTAAATATTTGTATTACAATATTATAAAGAATAAATTAATTAGTAAATACTATATTATATTTGTAAGAAAATAATAAAATATATATCATTTAAAAATAAATAAAAATAATTATTGTAGAAACCTAAAATTGTCAATGCATTTTCATATAGATCCAAACAACCTAAGGTTAGTGAACATTGCTTGTGTGATCAAATACATGTGTATTCTCTCTCCTCATATTATCATATGATTTTGGAGACCAAAAGCATTATTTGCATCACTTTTGTGTAATCTTCTTAGGGGGCCTACATAAAGAAGTGATCACTCTAGGGGCAGCTTCAACTCTAGCACTCCAACAAAGTATAAATAGTGGGAGTTGAATCAAAATACATGCCTCTTGGAAGTGAACCTCAAGTCAATCTTGGCTAAGCCCCAAATAACTTCATACCTTTGGGAAGTGAAGATGGAGTGTGGTTTATCCTCTCCTCCTAGTTGTTTGGTATTATTCTCCTTTCAAATTCATACAGTTGGGCCCATGTACCTTCAAGGTATATAGAGAACATCCCTAGATCCTTATGTATCCTACTTTTAGACCATTGGTCAATCTACCCACTTGAATAATTGCTAAGTTGTTCCTGTGCTTGGAAGTTTCTTCTTATCATAATCATTTGTATTAAATCTTGCATCAAATCTTGTTTTACGTGTGTGATTGTGTATTCAAGATCTAAATATTAATCAAATAAGAAATTTACCATAAACACACCTAAAACCATGGATGAGGATGAGCTTAACATATCCACCATCTTCCATCTCATACCTTAAGATTTTTTTGAACTTTTCCTTGTCAACTACATTAACAATCACATAAAATCCATGATCATGTGTCCCATAATTAGATTCCAAGACATCATAAACCCCATGAAGCCACCATTGAAACTAATACCCAAGTCATTTCACCCTCCATGTTATCCTTTCTCTCCATTAACAAGGAAAACCAAAATTTCTTCCATGTTCAAGCAATACCTATCTATAACCATATCTTATGTACTCACATCCTAGTCAACTCATCGTCAAGTCAAAGAGGGTCATAAAAGATTACCAAAGAACACCATCAAAATACAACCAAAATTCACCCTTTAAGGAGCATAAAAAGTCACTCTCCAAGGAATACAAGAACCCATACAAAATCCTTTTTCATAAAATGTTAGTCCTAGTCTTCTAGTTCCACCCACTTCCACCTCATCCATCCCATGTTTATCCACCTCATACATGTTTCATTTTTTTCCACCTTCATAACACCTATATAGAGTCAACTATGGTACTCACTTTATCCCATTGATCTAAAGAATGACATCACAGATCCCCATTTATGTCAAGATCAAAATACTCCCTTTCATAATCCCTCATCTCATGATCCCATTTATTCTTATGATTCCATTCCTTCCTATAATCCCTTTCCATATCATGATATCATTCCATCTCATGACTCTATACCATCTCATGATCCAATTCTCTCAACTCCATGCCATAATCCTAGTCCATCAACTCTATTGTATGATCCTATACCATCTCATAATCCTACCATATCTAACACATTTGATGATCCTAACATATCAACCTCATATCATGATCCTATCATACCACCTCTCTATCATAATCCTAGTCCGTCATAAGAAAAAAGCTTTCCATCCATTACCTCTCAAGACCCCCAAGGTATAAGAATTTCCCCTACATCACATGATAATCCTAATCCTTCACAAGATCCCATTGATAAACCACAAACATATAAGATTGGTTCATCCACCTTTATAAAAGTTGGTTTTCTCTTAGAGTACCACATGTATTCAACATCCAACACCCCTCAAGATGGTCTTTCATCTTTTTTCACAAGTGAAAAATATCCCATTGTAAGAAGCTTATCCAAAAGATGAATTATCAAGGCAAAAAGTTGGGTCTTCATGAACAAGGTTTACTTGAACACCCTAATATTAAAACACATCTAAATTCTTATGTCCTTGGCTACATACCTCCTTCTCAAGATGTTGGTAGCTCTTTCAAACCAAAAAGGAATCCCTTTATATCAAGATATCCACCCTCTCCATCATTTTTACTATCTATTCTAGTACCTCATCCATCAACCCTTCCATCCATCTTGGTCCCATATGTTCCTAATGCATATCCTTACATGCCCTTTCAAGAAAAAAAAAGGACATACCCTTGAATTCCTTCTAAAACCTTCCACTTCAAATCCTCTATTTTCATATAATCCCTCTATGGCCCCTCCAAGCAATTGGGATACCAAAAGAAAATGCATAAATCCAAGAATCCAAAAAAACCTGAAGATCATCATGTCACCAAAAATACATGCTCAAACAAAGAAAAATATGCTCCAAAATCAAAAGAAAAACATATCCAAGAAAATGAAAAATCCAATTAAGAAAAAAACAAAAGGCTATAAAGAAAAATAAAAAGTCAAAACAATCCTGGGTTCTAAAGAAAGCAAAAGAATCCATGCATTCAAATGAAAAATCCAAATTGGTATCCCAACTTACTATTTCAAAAGGTTTCATTATTCCAGCATCATCCAATACTCTATCTAAGAATATTTCATCTCATAAGCCAATCATAAGTCTTCCATCATCCTCCAAATTTGTTTTGGGTCATTACATGCCCAAGTTTATTATCCCAACCTCCCCATCTCAATCCTTCAACTTTCACCACCCTTCAGGGTGTGTGCCAATGTTGTTCTTGCCCACATTCCCTCATAATGATTCCATTCCATACTTCCATCCTACCTTCATCCCTCTTTCCATACCTTTTAATCCAATCCTTAACCCCCTTCTCCCTATCCATATTCATTCCATTATCTTTACCAATTTTCCTACCAACGTCTTTGAGTGGGAACATGTTACCCATTGTCTATAAGAAAAATTTGGTCAATGGGATACTATCTTATGCAAAGAGACACTTGAGTCCTCCATTTATATCCTCACACCTTCATTAACTTCCATCTCCATGAACTTCTATTTCCATTCATATCCAATAGCTTTCACATCCATCCATTTACCCTTGCTTGTACACTTGGGGGAAAGACTTTTCCATTTGTATGATAAATTATCCTATTTTCACTTATCCATCATATTCCTTCATTTATATTTCATGCATCCACTTTATCGATCCACCTTCCTTTGATCTTTCATAAAGTATTGGGGAAAAATAACAAGAACAAGTATCTAATGCATGTTTTAGACCATGTGTGTATTCCATCCTCCATATCACTTGTCTTCTATATCATGTTTCCTTTCATATCTATTTATCTTCCATATCCATTTCATATCCTTATCCCTTGTCATACCTCTTAGAATGGGGGCATGCTATTACTTTTACATGTGATCTTTAGATTCCTCCATATGTCCTCTATTTATCCTTTGTCTTTGACCAAACATTTTGGGTTTCCTTATCATTGATTCCCTCCACCCATAGCATTCCATATATTGATCCATCTATCTTCATCCTACATCTAGGGTGTATACTTATATGTCCTATCAGTAACCCATATCTTAGATCTTCATAGCATATCATTGATCCATATCCATCCATATCTCCTTTGGTTTTCAACTTGACTAAGGAACAGGATCTTGTTTATCATTATTATTTAAATTTTTTATTTATCATTGTGTTATCATTTTTATGAGAAAGTCATTTAAACAAAGCATAAACTCTTTAACATTATAAAACATTGTGCTTTAATGAACAACATGAACAAAGGATTCTCATTAAATCAAGTTAACATCTAACATATATCTATTGTCACTTGGAAATGCACCCTGCTAAATAAGGAGTTCAACATTCCAATGATACAATGGAAATAGCCTCAAGGTGTGGGACCCTTGTAATTGAGGCTAGATCTCTGAAGAAGGCCAACTTCCTTTCTAAACTAGGTGTAGAAGAGTATTGGTCTAGCCAAACCTCAATAAACTATAAACTAATGACTTGCAAGAAAAAGGAGAGAATGATAAAATGCATAAACATGTAATGGAAATGTGATACATCAAATTTAGAGTGTTTCTTCCTTCTTGTGATTGCACATAGCATCAATAAATTCACCAGAAAAGCTCACACAAATCTCTATTTTACCAATTTTATGAGGGAAACATGAAGGCTGGGGTTTGAAAGGTCTTAAAAGGGATGAAGATTATCTATAATTGATACCCATAGCATATTAGAACAATCATATAACCTATAAAAATGATGAAAACTCATGTATGCAAAGAGGTATCATATGTTACACAGAATACAAGCATGGATAAAAGGTGAAAGCAACAATTATATTAACACTGCTCCATAAGCAAATTTTATAGCTCCAAAAATGCTAAAATAGCACAAGTTTTCTAGAGAAAATCCAAGGAAGAAACCTCCAAAATGATACAAGTATTGTATTTATAGTTAAGGCGTAACTAAGATTTGAATTAAAAAAACCTAACCCTAACCTAACTAGGGTTTGTGTTATGAAATAACTTGCACAATAGAAGAATATGATATGAAATATATTGCAAATACTTGATAATAACTGAGAATATCAAGCCACTTCAAGGGGGAAAACCTCCAAATATCTCTAATGAGAAAACACTTCACAACTTGATGATGAAATAAGACTCACAACCTCCTATATATACCTATTTATGCCTAGGATATCACCTAGGCCAACTTAGTCACACCTATATAAGTCTTAGGCTGACTTAAACAACTAAATAACAATATACTAATGATCATATGACTTAATAGAGAGTTAAGATAGCCACAAGCCGACTATTCATAACCCAATGTACACTACTATTAAGGGCGTAGCATGCCCCCTTTCTTCAAAGAAGCATTGTCCTCAATGCTAATCAAGTTTGGATTCTTTTGAATGAACTCCTCATCCTCCCATGTGGCATCTTCAATTGGTAAATTCTTCCATTGGATGAGATACTCAGTGAGATTTCTATTCCTCAGCTTCTTTGTGCGTGTTTGACAAATGCACTATGGTTCCAAAATGATTCTTCCTTCTTCATCAAGGTCTAGTAGTGTTGTTTGCATGGGAATATTATGACCAATTACCTTCTTCAAATAGGAAACATGAAAAATTGGATGTATCTTTGTTGTTGGTGGAAAATCTAGCTTGTAGGAAACAATACTGATCTTTTGCATGATTTGGTATGGACCATAATACCTTGGAGACAACTTATTATTCTTTCTTTGTTGCTTTAGTGAGATTTTCTTATAAGGCTGCAATCTCAAGAAGACCCAATCCCCAACTTCAAAACTTCTTTCACTACGATGTTGGTCTGCTTGTTTCATTCAATTTTGTGCCATGGCTAAATTCTCCTTAAGTCTTGAAAGTACTTGTTCTTGATGAAGCAAGTGGTCTTCTACTACCTAAAATCTTGGTGACACCTTTATGAATGATGTGATGGAAGGAGGATGGTATCCATCAAGTGCCAAAAATGGAGACATTTTTGATGAGCTATGAAAAGAAGTTTTATACCACCATTATGTAAGTGGTGGCCAATCTACCCATTGAGACTATTTCTCTAAAGTGAAACAACGTAGATATCCTTCCAAACACTTATTAACAACCTCAGTTTTCCCATCTGATTGAAGGTGGTATGAAGAGCTATGATCCAATTGAGTATCCAAACATGAGAATAAATCTTTCCAAAAGTAACTAGTGAAGATAGGATCACGATCACTAACAATAACCTTAGGTGTACCATGTAGCTTTTGGATATTCTCCAAAAAATATTTTCCCACTGCACTTGCTATAAAAGGATGTGATAATGCAATGAAATGTGCATATTTAGTGAGGCAATCCACTACTACCATGATGAAATTATGACCTTTATATTTGGGAAGCCCTGTGATGAAGTCCATGGACACCTCTTCCCAACACTGGCTAGGAATAGATAAGGGTTTCAAGAGACCTGGTGTCTTAATTTTCTCCCCTTCATTCCTTTGACAAACCAAACATTTAGCCACAAATTTTTGAACATTACATTTTAGCCCTTCCCAAAAAAAATCTTGCTTGACTTGATGGTATGTGTTCAAAAATATTGAATGACCACCCACTAGAGACTCATGCAACTCTGTGAGAATATTTTGTTTAAGAGTGGAATTCTTGTAGAGATACAAACACTCTTTATACCAAAGAGTATCTCCCTTCCAACAAAACTTATTTGAACTACTACAATCACTTTTTGATTGTTCGATGAGATTACTTGTTGCAACATCATTTTTCCACTCTGCTTTGGCTTCCTCCACCCAATTTTCTTGTAATATTGAAAGAGCACACAATAAGGCTTCATCTCATCCTTCCTTGAAAGTGCATCTACTACAATATTTTCTTTCCCTTTCTCATATACAATCTCAAAGTCATAGCCTAACATCTTAGTGACCCATTTTTGTTTCTCTTCAAAAGATAGTCTTTGTTCCAAAAAATCTTTTAGGCTATCATGATATGTCTTAACAATGAAGTGTCTACCCAATAGATAAGGCCTCCATTGTATAACTGCATGGAGGATTTCTAGCATTTCTTTCTCATAAATAGGTTTTAGTTGATTCTTACCCTTTAATTGACGACTCTCAAAAGCAATTGGTCAACCTTCTTGCATGAGCATTGCTCCTATCCCATTTCTAGAAGCATCACATTCCACAATGAATTCCTTGGTGAAGTCAAGAGTGGAAAGCACTGGAGTTGTACACATAGCCTCCTTCAATCTCTCAAATGTTGTATTGGTAGACTCATCCCAATGAAAAGAATCCTTATTCAACAGAGTGGTGAGAGGTGCTACTATATGACCATAATTATTCAAAAATATTCTATAGTACCCTGTCAATCCCAAGAAACCCCTCAGTTTCTTAATGGTTTTTGTAACAGTCCATTCCATGATAGCCTTAATTTTGTTAGGGTCCACTTTTACTCCATGTGAAATTATGTGTCCCAAATACTCCACCTCCTTAAGACGAAAAGAACACTTGGATGGCTTAGCATAGAGTTTATGATCTTAAAGTATTTGTAATGCTTGATCCACAGGTTGCAAATTTTCTTCCCAAGTCTTGTTATAAATCAATATATCATCAAAGAATACTAACACAAACTTTCTCAAGAACTTCTTAAAAATGGAATTCATCAAACTTTGGAATGTAGATGGTGCATTGTTAAGACCAAATGGCATCACCAAAGATTCATAATGAACCTCATGAGTCCGAAATGTTGTCTTACAAATATCTTCCTACTTAATCCAAATTTGGTGATAACCAGATCTAAGATCTAACTTGGTAAAATACATAGCTCCATTCAATTCATCTAGCAAATCATCGATGACTGGAATAGGAAACTTATCTTTAATGGTGTACATGTTGAGCACTCTATAATCTAGACACATGCACCAAGTATGGTCCTTCTTACATACCATCACCACAGGAAAGGAGTAAACACTTTGGTTATGCCTGATAATTCATGCCTCTAGCATCTCCTCAACAATTTTTTCTATCTCACTCTTTTGTATGTGTGGATACTTGTAAGGCCTGATGTTTAGTGGTTGGCTCCCTGGAACTAACTGTATGGCATGATCATGATCCCTCTTAGGAGGAATTCCTTTGGGCATATCTCCAAGAACAACTGAGTGACGATCAATTATAGCTTGCAAATTTGGATGAGTAGGAGCATTAGATTGAGAGACTTCTAATGAACATAGTTGGGCCACAAATCCATCCACTCCTTTCTTAAGCAACTTTTGCATTTGATGAGAGATTACCATTTGTGAGGATTTTTTCTTCAACCCCCTTAGGTCTACTACCCTTCCTTCTTATTGAAATCTCATGAATAGTTCTTGGAAGTTCATCTCAATCATTCCCAATGTAGTAAGCCATTGTACTCCCAAAAAAATATCTACTACACCCATGGATATTGCATACATCGGGGTATCAAGTTGATAATCTCCCATGGATAATTCAATGGTATGACACTTCCCTGAACAAATAACTATACCACCATCTGCAATCAAAACCTGAAACTCTAGAGTTCGATATATAAAACAATTTAGACAAGTAATTAACTTTTTGTTGATAAAATTATGAGTACTACATGATTCGATCAACATTGTTACCTTCTACTTTTTTAAGAACCTCACCGCCTTGAGAGTTTGTGGAGCACTGAAACCTAAGAGTGCATGACAAGAAATGATTGGTTGAGAATCCTCATTTGATTCCCTTTCATTCTCTAGTATGGGTTCCTCCTCTTCTTCCTGACTTGGACCTTCAATATAGAATAATTTCTTTTCACTGCATTTATGTCCTCGACTATATTTTCTATCACAATTGAAACACAACCATTTTTATCTTTTCTCCTCAATTTGTTGTGGAGTCAACCTAGTAAGTTGTGTTGAATATCCTTTCTCTCTTGTCACATTAGCCCCTTGCTTCTTAGGAATCAAATACTTCTCCTCTACCTTGTGTGCTAAGATAAAAGATTCATTTATGGAGCTAGGGCTAAACATGCGTACCTCATGTTGAATGTGATCCTTGAGACCCCCCAAGAATAAATCACTCAAGTTTCCTCTGTAATTGTATCCACTCTTAAGGATAGATTTTGGAATTGCTGAATATAATCCTTAACTGATCCTATTTGTTGAAGTGTAGCCAGCTAACTGAAGAAGTTGTCAGTCACGCTATTGCTATATTGTGCTTGGAGTTCCTACGTAAAAATTGACCATGAGATGGTGAGACCCTTTTTCCTTCGATGAGTGCAAAGCCAATGATACCAAATGAATTGATCTGGTTCTAGATATAGGGAAGACATCATGATCTTTTGTCCATTTGGGATTTGGTGTACTTAAAAAAAAATCTCCATTTGGTTTATCCATGTTAGAGAATTCTTGCCATCGAACTTGCACATATCCACCTTTGGAAATAAATTTGTAGATCCCATAGAAGTACTAAAGCTTGTGTCAATGTTAGCTGACCTAGAATTTTCACCTTGGCCGCTTGAGAACTCCTTTCTTGGTTCAACCATGTAGGTGCTTAACATGTTTTGTATGTCCAATATATCTCCTCTTAGGTCACACATATCCATCTTCATTAAGGAAATGTTTTCCTTGACCTTAATAATTTCCTCATTAGGTGTAATATCCTCTATTGTTACCCCATCCTTATTAGGAGTCTTCCTTGAAGTGACAACATTCTTTTTGCCCCTTGTTGTAGCCCCGTCATGATGGGAACCACTAATTTTGAAATAAATCACACAAATTAAAATTAAATTCTCTAAATTTTTTTATTGTAACTTACTATGTCCAAAATAACCCTCACCTAGAAAAATCTCCAAGAAATAAGCAGCTTTGCAACGTGGAGAGTGATAATTGTGAAAATTTTAATTTTTTAATAACTTCCTTATTTCTACCCCAATTCCTCCAAATTTTTTACTATAATCTCCTTTAGTAAGTATTCAAAAATGCAATAAAAATAAAACTCCAATTTAACAATATGTACAATATATGTAGATTCCAAAAAACTTGTGTAGAAACCCTAATTCTGCAATAATTTGCTTAATTCTACTCCAATTATTATGAAATATGGACTATAGCTTCTTTAATATGTTCTTCAAAAACCCTTTAAAAATTAGAAAAAATTTCTCCAAAATATGAAAGATATGCTCTTCCCAAAATCGCTTCCAAAATTGAGAAAAAACCTTGCCTCTATGGTGCCAAGATCATGCTCTGATACTACTTGTTATGAAATAACTTGCACAATAGAAGAATATGATATGAAATATGCTAAAAATACTTGATAATAACTAAGAATAACAAGCCACTTTGAGGGGGAAAACCTCCAAATATCTCTAATGAGAACACATTTCACAACTTGATGATGAAATAAGACTCACAACCTCCTATATATACCTATTTATTCCTAGGATCTCACCTAGGCCAAGTTAGACACACCTATATAAGTCTTAGGCTGACCTAAACAACTAAATAACAATATAATAATGATAATATGACTTAATAGAGAGTTAAGATAGCCACAAGCCGACTATTCATAACCCGATGTACACTAATATTAAGGGTGTAGCAGTTTGTGGGAAGATGAAACTTGATGAAAATTTAAATATCTGAATTATCCCTAGAATTGAACAACAAACAAGCCATAAAGGCTTTGACATATTGAGCACATCTTAGAATAATGACCCTCATGAATGCAAGAATGGAGCACCCATAAAATCTGCAACAAAATCCAGGAAAATATACTATGACAATAAAATTTTGACCTCTACAACACATTAGGGAGTAATGGCACCATCCAATAATGAATGTAGTGTGATACAAGTGTGAAAATTGATCCAAGATTGATCTGATCTGATCAGGTAGCTGAGAATTTTGTTAATTCATCACTTTTTCTTCTCTTCACATGAACCAGAGGGCTAGTGCAAAAATATGGGTAGCCAATTTGTGGCCAATTTTTTTTAATTTTTTGAAAGCTCATAACACAAGAACGTTATGGCTTAGTTTGATGAGCATAAGGCTCAGACACAATGATCCCATAACACAATCAAATTATGAGCTATTAAAAGAAAAAAAGGAATTCAAAATCATTCTCATTTGTGATTGTGTTTTTTCTACCCACAGCCAAAATCCTTCATTTTTGTGCTCGCATTCTAGGAGTAGACATTTTGCAAGATCTTCCATCAAACAGTTGTTGTTTCATCACTAGGATGCTGCCACATCAACGAGGAGGTCTGAGAGGTAAGGATTGTTTGTTTTTTTCTTTTGAATTTGTTATTTTTAGATTATTTTTTATATTTATTTTTGAATTTTTAGATGTTAATCAACTTGCAAACCCTCCTCAAAATCCTCAACAAGAACAACAAAAACAAGAGGAATAAAATCCTCAACAAGCACAACAACAACAACAACAACAACAACAACAAAATCCTCAAGTTGATCAACCGCAACAATAATCTCCTCCACTAATCCCTCAACATCCTCTTGGCACTCAACAAAACTTAATGAGTGAAATTGAAAACAATAAAAAAAAATTGAGGATTTAATTAGGAGGTTGAACAATCCAAATGGTTCAACCATGGAAAGAATGACCCTAACAACTTTACTCAAAGAAATGTTAAAACATGTAGATTCAATCAACAAACAATTAACTAGTTGGCAAGATAGGAGGCAAACGACTAGGGCTTATTAACAAGATAGATTATCATATAAAGATGTAGAAGATCTAAAAATTACAAAACTTGATTTGTGCTCATTATTCACTGACCTACGGACAAATACAATTTATATTACCCTCAATGTGAAGAGGTTTCCTATCCATTGGTGCCACCACCAACATATTAGGAATTTTTTTGGGGATAGGTGGTACATGGTTTTTTATTACCCACCATGCAACAATTGTGAAGTCCCACGGTATTTCCTTAGGAAACTATATTGTGAGTCATCTTGAACAAAATCCTGAATTATTTTGATTGTGAGTAATAGCCCGTAAAAGATTGCTGCCCTTTTGCACATTGGACCTTTAACGAATCGAGCAGGTTGAATGTAGCTTGGAGCAATTCCGCATGTTTGGGTGTGCAAGAAGACCATTCATAGTGTAAATGTACCCATCTTGATGCATTGGAATAGTCTGCTTGGTCACATGAGTTGTAGAATGAAAGTTGCACCACTTTGTAACTTTTTTACCAAAGATAGTGAAAGTAAAGAGAGGTTATTGTAGAGGGGCCCAACACAATCCCATAGGCTTAGACAAGAAGTTTCTAAGTGTCATGGTATTCGAGTAACAACATGCTAAAGTTTGCAGCCATTTTTCACTTTGTACTTTTAAGGGATCAATTTGGTTGAACATAGCTTGGAGCTATTTCATGTGTTTGGGTGTGAAAGAGGACCATGCCTAACATAAAAATACTTTTTATACATGTTGTAATAGTCTATTTGATCACATGAGTTACAGAATGAAAGTTGCACCACTTTGTAACTTTCAACTACTTGCATTTGACAACTTTTTCCCCGAGTGAAAATTCGTCACCACGGGAAAATTCCATCGAGATAGAAAAAAATGAGAGAGGTTATTGTAGAGGGGCCCAATGTGATCCCATAGGATCTGATGAGAAGTTTCTAAGCATCACAGTATTTGAGTAACATCATGCTGAAGTTTGCAATTATTTTCCACTTTGAACTCGTAAGGCATTTTATCGATTGAATGTAGGTTGAAGTGATTCAACATGTTTGGGTGTGAAAGAGGACTATTCCTAGCCTAAATGTACCCACTTAGATGCATTGGAATATTTTATTTGGTCACATGAGTTGCAGAATGAAAATTGCACCACTTTACAACTTTCAACTACTTGCATTTGACAACTTTTTCCCCAAGTGAAAATTTTCCACCACAGGAAAACTCCTTCGAGATAGAAAAAAACAAAAAAGGTTATATTAGAGAGGTTGAACACAATCCCATAGGATCAAACAAGAATTTTCTAAGCATCATGGTGTTTGAGTAACAACTCGTCGAAGATTGTAGTTAGTTTGCAGTTTGGACTCTTAAGGAATTCTGTTGGTTGAATGTAGCTTAGAGTGATTCCAAGTGTTTGGGTGTGAAAGAAGACCATTCCTAGTGTAAAATCATCCATCTAGATGTGTTGGAATAATCTATTTGGTCACACAATTTTTAGAATGAAAGTTGCACCACTTTGCAACTTTGCACTGCTTACATTTGACACTTTTTCCATTAAGTGAAAACTAGACACCATGGGAAAACCACTTTGAGATAACAAAAATTGAGAGATTTTATTGTAGAGGGGCCCAATGTGATCCCATAGGCTCATACAAAGATTTCGTAAGAACCAAAATTTTTGAGTAATATCCTGTCAAAAATTGTTTCCTTTTTGCACATTGGACCCTTAAGGGATCAAGCCGGTTGAACGTAGCTTGGAGTGATTCCGCATGTTTGGGTGAAAAAGAGGACCATTCCTAGTGTATATGTACCCATTTGAATGCATTGGAATAGTTTGTTTGGTCACACAAGTTGCAAAATGAAAGTTGCACCACTTTGCAACTTTACACTACTTACATTTGACACTTTTTCTATCAAGTGAAAACTAGACACTATGGGAAAATGAATCCGAGATAACAAAAAATGAGGGAGGTTATTGTAGAGGGGCCCATAGGATTAGATGAAGAGTTCTTAAGCATCATGATTTTTGAGTAATAGTTTGTCAAATATTTTTTCTGTTTTACACTTTAAACTCTTAAGGGATCAATCTAGTGAAGCAATTCCATGTGTTTGGGTGCAAAAGAGTACCATACTTAGTGTAAACATACCCATTTAGACACGTTGGAATTGTTCATTTGGTCACATGAGTTGTAGAATGAAAGTTGCACCACTTTGCAACTTTACATTGCTTGCAATTGACACTTTTTTATCAAGTCAAAATTGGACACCACGGAAAAATAACTCTAAAATAAAAAAATATTGAGAGGTTATTATATAGGTTCCCTACATGATCCTGATTCCTTAGATGAAATTCTTATAACTAACATGGTATCTGGGTAACAAGCCGTCAAAGATTGTTTCCCTTTTGTAATTTGGACTGTTGAGGGATTATGTTGCTTCATTACAAATATTTTAGGGAAGCAATAAATTTCAATATTTGAGTAAATCTCATTACAAGTGTTTATTTCAATAGACTATATGCTATATTAATATTGATATATAATCATTAGGCTGATTTGTTTTAATAAATGAAGTTTTTATAATACGTTAGACTGTATGCTAGTTATATTGATGCAGAGCAGGGTATCAAAACACTATAACTCACTCAAATCCTAATGAAATAAAATGAGAAAAGATGTAAATGAAAGGTAGTTCACTCCATCAATTCCAATGCACAAATGAGCATTTCTAGGTCTTAAAAAAACATACAAGTTTCTATAGTAGAAAAATTCAATGTAGGAAACTAAAAAAAACAATGAATATTTGTTATGCAATCCTCCAAATGTACATCAAACCCCTATTTCAACCATTAAAAAGCATATTTAACCTTTTCCAACCATATCCAACCAACTACAACTAATTTTTAACATCCTAACTATTCAACTTTCCTTTTACATAAAAAATACAAAAGTTACTATGCAATTTTTTTACAATTTTTGCACCTTTACCAAATTGGCTCAAAATGACTCCTCCTAACAATTGTCACTTGGATTTTGCACCTTGTTGAATGTCAAATTTAACAATCTAGTGTAATATGGGAATGATCTTAAAAAGTATGAATACTTAGATAAGACCAAACCTCTGGAAGAGGCCGACATCCTATGCTAGTAATATCACCTAAACTACTAATTTTGAAGGAAAAGGTAGAAGGATTATTGATGAAAATGATTAAAGCTAAAATTGGTAAATGGTATTCTCTATAGTGATACACCTAACTGATAGAAATTATGAAATAAATAGATTAACATACACTAGAAAACTGATGATAGTTATTGCATCTACACAACATAAATTTTGTAGGCTTATGCAAAAATACTTCATGAAAAGACTTGATCTGCATGTATTTTCAAGAAGGAAAGATGAATTCCACAACTTTAAAAGTTCAAATGCAAACTTAATAAGCACAGTTCACACCCTGCATAATCCCAAAGAAGAATGAAGGTAAGATAACACTAACTCTGGTTTCCAAGGTAACTTTTGTATTTCATATTCCCAAATGAGTTACAAAGCATACATAAGTTGAGAAAGGATTGCTGAAAAATCACTAACTCCACAAATCTAAATAATTAGAACTAACTCTGTAATGAGTAACAAATGATACTAAGTAGCCAACACCTAAATTTATCCACAAAGCAAGGTTCTAGAAACCTAATTTTTGTAAGCACTCATAAATCCTAAAATCTAGCATGTAAATCTTCTCCAAAAATGCTCCAAACAGGTGAAAAAGTCAAGTTTAACTATATCCACCATCAAGGTATGCAAAATTACATCCTATAAGCACTCCAAAGGTCTCAAAGCTGAGTCAAAATGCTTGCTACATTTTTGGCACATGTTTTCCAACCTCCTCTAAATCCCCTAGATGCTCTCTTCATCATAAATCAAAGCAAATCCTCCATTCCCTCATGACTTAGTCTAATGGGAACATGCTACTATTTTTTGCATTTAAAAATAATAACTTAAATTAAGTGATTTATAAAATCATCACATAATTTACATTTTACAATTTAAACAAATGCAAAGACCACATATTCAGACATAGATAGAAAGCCAATACAAATGTTTTTGAAAAAATCATAAGGATATATGATTATATGACATATCACACATAAGGAGGAACACTTAAAAGATTAGGAAATCTTCTAAGGAATTGGAGATAACAAGGCATCAAGCCACAAGTTCATTATTTGCATTGTGTTTTCTAAAAAAATTAGGCAAAACCTAAAGTTAAATTTGGTACCTTTAGGGTTATGAAAACCCTAAACAAAAATAACCAAACAAATGAAAATGATATTTCATTTTATCTTCATGAAGCTTCTTGAAGAAGCTTGGCCACCATCAGGGATTTCGACAGGAGATTCATGGTAGATTTTTGTGGTTTTAGAGGCTCCCACTTGCATTTTTTGCTTCCCTCTATTATTTCATCTTTGTATTTGAGAGAGATTTTGCTCTCCCTTGAATATTTTATATGTTTTATGAGCAAAAAATGAGATTGGATGCAGCTAAGAAGACTCCAATTGGGCTTTCCATTTTTGGCTCGACCTCTAGATTTCATTCTTTATAGGTATCAAGGAAACCTATAAATATCTCACTTGACTCTTGCCTTTGTTGCTTTCATTCTATTTGCTGAAAGAAATTATGCTAATATTCAAGTTTATTTGCAAGAAATGATGAGGATTTATTTCTTTCTTTTCTATATCTTACTGTACTCCATGTGTTTCTCTTCTCATTGTCTTGGCCATAGCCATACTAGGTGTAATTTTCCACGTTTTGGGTTCATGTTTTCTGAGAAAAATAAAAACAAAGCCATTATCTGTATTTTCTCTTTTAATGTCCTTTTCTTGCAGAAATGAAGAAAAAATTTCTTTTCTCATTCATTTTTCCATGACTTTTTGTTGTTTCTTATATTCTCAATATAAAATATGAAGAAACCTTCTTAAATTATAGTTGCAACTCTATCTTCTCTCTTGATTTCTATTATTTACAATAATCATGTTTGTTGTGATGAAATTATGTAAGATTGTTATGAATGAGATTCTATAAAAGAGTGAACGGCTGAAACAAAAGCCATCTCAGTTGGCTATCCATAGAAAATATTTTCCCACAAAGAAATTTGCAAATTGATTCAATTCCATTGTATAGTGTGGGAATTATCCCTCATGAACACTACCACTTTTCACTGATCTACAGGCTTCAGGCTTTCATTTTGTATTATACTCCTACGAGGGTTTCACTGTAGCATCTTCTTTCTTTGATTTTCAATTTAATCTATATAGCTTGAAATCTTCAATGTATTTCAATAGAACACCATTCACAACGTATTGTATTTTGAAAGATACAAAAATACAAAAGATTCACAACTATTCCAAATTTACATAGTCTGATAATCTCATTGTCATTGTTGTTCATTTTTTTCCCTGACTGTTATTTGATCAATTGATTGAAATGCTTCTTCAAAGTCATTGTTGACTATTTTTTTGTGAAATTGAAGATTGAAGAAAGAAACAAATTGTGGCCATAAAGATTTTTCCTATGTCAATACAGTATTTCTTCAGTTTTGCTGATCTTTATCGCATTTCTCTGTCTTTACTGACAAAATACAACTTTGGAGTCTTTAGATATATGACTGCTTTTAATTATAACATTGCCACTTGTAAAGGGAATTGTACTTGCTTCTGACTTACTTGGAGAAACAATAATAATCCACATTGTGGAAGCAATTTTAAATGACCTCTTGCATTCTTAAATTCATAAATCTGATGATCACTCCTAGAGACAAAATCCTAACAAGATAGCCTTAAACATGTAGTTATTTTATTTCCTTTGCTTATGCATATTCTATATATCTGCTCATCATTGTTTTTGAAATGGAATACATTGTCACTAATTTGTTTATTGACAGAGAAAGCATTATTTGTTTCTATATTAAATGCTATAGTTGTCTTCATTACCCTTGGTAATGCTATAAAAGGGAAATTTTATGATTGTCTCTTGAAGATTGTACCCTTTTGTGCTCTTTATGATTTCAAGATTGTTTTCATGGTCTCCTTCTAGCTTACATAATGATAAGAGCAGCTTGAATATTTCAATGAGCAAGTACTTGTCATTGTCACATTATAATTGCAGTTTATATCTCAAAAGTTGTTGCAAATTTCTGATATGCAATATGTGTTGAATGTACTTAAATGTACCTAAAAGGTTGTGCATAAATTATGAGATGAGCTCAACCCTCATGGGAGCCACATTTATCCCCACTCATATTTGTTTTAAGTCATATCTGCACCTATAGTTGCACATGAAACAAAAAGATTAGAAAAACATATATGCATTTCAAGTGTGTTTAACAATTTTAATGGTTTTTTGGTGACATTTGTAATGCACATGTTTGTTGAATGCGGATCAGGACTAACTTATACATGTATGGGTAAATGAATATGTATGGTGTGTATCTTTTCATTGCTTAGAGTGCTGCTCTAACACATTTTTTGATTAATTACAAGAAACAAGAACCTTAAGGAGCTAGGAACAAACTAGGACAACTGAACGATAGCCAGCCAAGAAGACTTTGAAAAATAACCAGTCATTCATAGGCAATGACTAGTTACTCTCGCTATATGCAGTTTATTTTCATTTGTTTACTTATTCATGTATATGTTGATTTTGTTTTGCATTGAATAAGCAAGCAACAGTTAAACTCATAGCTTGTGTGAGTTAAATGAATATTTCGTTTAATAAAATAGCTTTTTTAGAATTTTTTTGTAAAAAATATTCTTATGTTTCATGCATCTATATAAATGTGATGATTTGTAGTTGTGGTGTGTTAAGTTATTTCATTTGTATATATGAATGCAACATAGGGAGGTTAAAAATGTACGATTTTGTTTCTTCTTTCTCAATGGGCTCTACCTAATTGAGCCATAGGTGAAAATTTGGGTAACATTTTTGGTGACATGAGCTTGATGTTTTCCTACTAAACATATAACCAGTAGGCTAGACTTGTCCATTGGGCATGGAGTCATTAGAAAAACTTAGAAATAGACCTAAAATAACTTGCTCAAGGCTTTAGCTCATTCGTAACTCATTGGAACAAATTAGGTTATTCAGAAACTTATTGAAAATAGGAGATGCATAAGGGAAACTACTAAACTATGCTAGAACAACACTTAGGGAAATGAAACAACAACTAAACTAAATTGCAACAACACTTATTGAAAGCATAAACCTAACCTAATATGTACAATAAAAATCATACCTGAAAACAACGTTTGAGGTGAATCCCATTAACTAGGATTGGTAGCATTTCTCCATCCATGTTTGAAAGTTGGAATACATTATGCTCCTTGCATTCAGTGATGATAAATGGGCCAATCCAGAAATGAACAAATTTTGTATGCTTTCCTGGTCCACTTTTTAGCACGTCCCACTTGAGAATAATATCACCTTCCTTGAAAACTTTGGTTGTAGCTTTGTTATCAAATGTTCTCTTTGTTTGGAGTTGATGATACTCCAAAGTTTTCATTGCTTTGTCTCTTATTTCTTCGAGCTCCATGAGCTCTGCATATCTTATGGACATTGGGTCCTGTTCTTCAAACATCTCCAACTGATGTACAATGTCAAGAGCTGGAAGCTCTACAGATAGAGGTAATATGGCTTATTTACCATAAACAAGTACATATGGTGAATTACCAACTAATCTCTTAGGGGTTATTCTATCTACCCAAAGTGCAGATTTCAATGTGGTATGCCAAACCCTTTGATTCTCCTCCATGGTTCTCTTAATGATTTTGATCAAATTTTTATTTGTACTTTCAGCTAAACCATTACCTTGTGGGTAATAATTGGAAGAACTATGCAAATGAATTCCATGTTTAACAACCCAATCTATAACTCTTAACCCAATAAATGCAAGAGCATTATCTGAAATAATGGTATTAGGAACTCTAAATCTGGTGACTATATCTTCATAAAAGCTCAGAACAAAAAGATTCATTAGCTTCTTTCAAAGCTATTGCCTCTGTCCACCATGTGAAATAATTTGTGGCTATAAGCACCCACTTGTGACCAACACTAGAAGGTGGATTAATTGGCCCAATAAAGTCAATACCCCATCTCATGAAGGGTTGTTGTACCTAAATTGGATGTAAAGGCATAGTAGGTAGCTTCTCCTTTCTTGCAAATAAAGCATATTTAACACACTTTCTTGAACATGCATATGCATCTTTAAATAAGCTGGGCTAGTAGTAACCAACTCTCATGATTTTCCAAGCAGTTGTCCTTGGAGCAAAGTGACCTCCTGAAACTTCATCATGAAATTCATGAAGTACTTTTTCTGTTTGATTAGTATCAATACACCTTAATAAGAAACCATTTAGATCCTTCCTAAAAATAATATTGTCAATGAGGACATAAAGAATTGATTGCAATCTGAAGTATCTTCATTTTTCTCTATCTAAACCTGGTGGGCATTCACCAGTTTGAAGAAAATGGGTCATTTCTTGAACCCAACTTGCTGTTAATGCAGGAGCAACATCTTGAATTTCATTGTCATTGACTAAAATAGTCTTTGTTTCTAATTTTTGTGCATCTTCAGATATTGAGACAAGTTTTTCATAAAGTCTTCTACCTCTAACAAGTTTTGTGATCTTGATGTCAATATCAAATTCCATTACTTTTGTGATCCAACCTACTCTTTTCTCACTCAAATCTTTACTTAACAGAAACTCTTTCACACTCGGGTGTGCAACTAAAAGATGAATCTTGTTGTTGGAAATTAGAGGTTTAAACTTCTTTAAGCTTCTGATCACAACGAGAACATGTTTTCAAAAAATGTATATTTCTCTTCATAATCAACAAGTCTTTGACTAAAGAAAGCTATTGGTTGCTCTAAATTATTACTATTTTTCTGGACCAATATAGCAGAAATAGAACTAATGCTACCAAAATAATATAAAATGAAGTCTTTAGAGAAATATGGGTTTACTAGTGTTGGGGTTGATGCTAATGCTTCCTTGATTTCTTCAAAACTACGCTTGGCTTCTCTAGTCCAACTGAAAACTGCATTCTTTTTAAGCATGGTAGTCAAAGGTTGTAATAAGTTTGCAACATCAAGAATGAACCTCCTTAAAAATTTGATTCTGCATAAAAAGCTCTGCAATCCTTTCTTGGGATTGGGTAATGGCAGTTCAAGTATGGCCTTGACTCTTTTAAGGTCAGTGGTAATTCCTTCTTTTGACACTGTGACCTAATAGTTTACCTTCATGAATTGTAAAGATACTCTTTTTTGGATTGAGAGATATTCCATACTCTGCATTTTTCAAAAACTTGCTTAAGATGTGACAAGTGCTCATTTGCATTCTTTGAATATACTATTATGTCATATAAATAAACAAGCAGAAATTTGTAAATTAAACTTTGAAACGCCATATCCATGGCTCGCTAAAAGGTGGCACCAACGTTAGATAAGCCAAAAGGAATTCTCTTGTAGGACATAGTGCCCCATTTTGTTGTAAATGTTGTTTTATATTGATCCTCTTGTTTGACTAAGATATGATTATAACCAAAATACCCATCTAGAAGAGAAAATCTCTCTGAACCAGCAATAGCTTGGAGAATTTGTTCCATTAAGGGTAAGGGGTAATGGTCTTTCAAAGATGCTATGTTAAGATCTCTAAAATATACACATAATCTTATCTCCCCATTCTTCTTTCTAACCGGAACAACGTTAGAAACCCAGGATGTGTGTTTAATCAGAAATACAATACCCCCCTCAACTAATTTGTTCAACTCTTTGATCATTAAAGGTTCGAACTTGGGGTTCAAAGGTCTCCGTTTTTGCCTAACAGGTTTAGCACCAGGCTCCAACTCAATTGTATGTTGTGCAATGTGAGGACAAACCCTTTTAAATCAAAGTATTTTCCAAGCAAAAACATCATGATACTCTTGACATAAAGCAATGAAAGATTTTCTATCTTCAACATAATAGATTTTTCCTAATTTGAGAAGCTTACCTTTAAAAATTTCCACTTCTTCATAATGATCTTCCTTTACTTAAATGTTGATTTTTCTTTTCTTAAGTTGATCATCAGTGTTGAATATGGACTCCAAGGTAACCAGTCCTTTGGGAAGCTTGTTTTTCTTTATCTAAATAACTTGATCTTCATACTTTTGTTTAATCTTTTCTTGGTTCACTACAAAAAAATGATATTCTTGGAGCATAAAAGTTAAAATATTCTCGTCACTCTCAAATACCTGCCAGTTGATGTTATTGTTAGGAATTGATGGTCTGATTACAACTTTGACATACTACTGTATTTTATCTTTTTTGATATCATTTAGGATATCAAACTATGCTCCAATTGTTGCAAGTCTGCCAACATGTTTATTTTGATTTCTTGGGATAGAAATCAAATTGAAGGCATCCAACTCCTTAATTATGTTCCATACTCTATTTCTATAAGACTTTAAGGCATCATTTTTGGCAACATTCAGGCCTCTAACTTGATTAACTATCAATTCACTGTCTCCATAGAATTTTAAATAGTTAATCCCTCTTTTCCTTGCCCATTCAAGACCTTGAATGAGTCCATACTCAATAGTGTTATTTGAGCATGAAAAAGCAAAATGAAAGGTAGAAAAATATTTGCACCTTGTGGGGACACTAGTAATGCACCCCCTCCAGCTCCATTCTTGCTTCTAGAACTGTCAAAAAACATCTCCCAAAGCTCATCTTGTTGTAACAATAACTGATTTGCACTCTTTTCAAGATTAGGTACCTCTACATTAGGTTCATGTAACACATAAATACCCATACCACCATCCAAAATATGATCATCAAGGTTATCCACCACATTCTCTGCTGCCCACTCATGTAAAAATGACTCGAGAACAATTTTAGCTTGCAGTTCTTGAGCAGCAACAAGGTCACTGTCATAAAAAACAACACAATTTGTGTCTGTAGCGCTAGGAACAACATTAATAATGCTTGGGTTATAATTTTCTATATAATCCTTAGCCAATTTCTCATATTTTATGGTAACCTTAGTCCCATACCTTGTTCTAAACAACATTTGTGACCAATCGATAGATAGATAACCTCCTATCTTTGCTATAAAGTTTCTTGAGAGACACAAGGAAAAGAAAGGGGGTAGATCAATAACACATATGTCGTAGGACACTAAAAAATTTGGGCAAGCATGGAGTGTAAGGTTCAGACCCTTAATAACACCTATAGTATTAATGGAAGTTCCATCCAGCTAGACAACGCCCTTCTCTAATGGTTGATACTTAATACCTAACCTATCAGCAATTTGTTTTAGCATTACAGAACTACTAGCTCCACTATCTACCATACAATTGTGGACTAGTTTATCATTTATGATCAAAGAAATGTAAAATGGAGGAGGTTTAACATCCTTACCCACTTCATTATTTGGTTTTTGCTTGCTATGCTGAGGAGTATTTGTCAAAAAAGTCCTAACTTGACTAACTGATGGCTCATCAGTCACCTTTAAACCTAATAAGGCTAACTGTAACATGTCTTTTTGACCTGGGATAGCTAAAGAATCCCACATGGACATAATTAGTTTCATTTTTTCCATGTTGTCAATAATATTAAAAGGCACAATTGTGCTTAATACCTTTTGATGGGTCTTCACACTAGCAAAATTAGTTTGCAAGTGTGGCTGCTCTTTAGCAACTCCTTGAGACTTGCTTTGTAAAATGCAAGGTAATTGTGATGTGGAAGATTTAGCAACTACTGCTTTCCCTTTTTCAACTGTTTATTGAAGTTTGAAAGCTATTTTCTTTTCTCTTGTGTCTGCTACAATAGAATCATCCGCAATGACTCCACAAAACTCTTCTCCTTGCTAGTTCAATAGAGTAGCATCATTTATAGGTTGCTCTTGTTGTTGTGGATCTCCATCATTAGGTATGTTCTACTGTGAGCTTGCAACACTCTGCGCCATCAGTGCTTTATTTATGAGTCCATTGGAGCAAGTAGCTTGATTATGAGGTTGATTAAAGGGTAGCACCACTCATAGTTTGTTTCCAAGTTGTTTTGAATAGGGACAAGGTCCCTAGCTGCACTAATAGGTGCTGGAGCATATGCCTAAAAAGGTCTTGTGTTCGCATTCTGCCTTGGGCCTTGGTAGTTTCCTTGATAAGGCTACCTTTTACCTTGGTATTGTTGTTGCTGATCTTGACTTTGTTGTTGATAAGGTCTGTTATACAATTGTTGTTTTTCCAAGCTCACTAGCTTATTACCAAAAGTCTATAATAAACTCTTGATCTCCTGTAGATCATTTAAAGGAGATGAAACAACAGTTTCTTGAGTTACAACAGCTAATACTATTGGAACAGGTGGCAAAGGTGCAAAAGGTTATATCTACAAAGGGATATTCAAATGAATATCTAAAAATATAGGTATTGGTGGCCTAGGAGAAAGTTTACCAGCCTATATTAGGCTATTTTTAGCTTCGATTACTACTTCATAAGCATCTAGAAAAGACACTCCTCACATCGACTATATTAAAACTGATATATCATTGTATATAGCTCTAAGATAATATAAAAAAGGCATATTCAGGTGAAGGCCTCACCGTAGCAGGAATCCTATCCCAAGTTCTTTGAAAATGGAAGTTGAAATTCGTCATTTTCTCTTGAGGGGCTCTCTTTATGGTTGTAAGCTGCTCAACCAAAAACAAGTTATTAGATTTGTCTTGGAACTGTTTACGCAATTTGTCTCCAAATTTGTCCCAAGTTGCAATTGTTCCCATTGCTAAACCCCTATACCATTGCAACACTTTTCCTATCAGTGATGCAACAAGCAATCTTACAGCAACACCTTCTTGAGTTATATGATGAACTCTGCATAATGAACAACATTTTGTATGTGTTCTATTGGGGTAGTCTGATCCTCCCCAGTGAAAATTGGCAAGCTTTTAAGGGCTACCATTGGAATATCATTATGTTGTGCCAAATTTAATTTTAATTCCTCCATTAAATGGCACAAAGGGTTGATTCCTAGCCATTGGAGGTGGCTGAGGTGGATTCAAATGTAAAAAAATAGCTGTTGATACTGTTGTTGTAGTAGTAGAACTTAACGAAGAAAAAGTTGCAAAAACTATAAAAATAGCAGCATAAACCTTTTTTGGACTGCTAGAAGGAGGGCTTGTTGTTCTATAGCTTGGTGAAGCAGAACGAGTTTGCTTCTTAGAAGGTCTACCTCTCCTTCTCAACTGTGAGAAAAATGATTCAGATTTTATACCAGGTGGTGTTAGTTGAACTCTCTTTACTGGAGGGGTTCTCTTCGCTGACCCGCCCCATCTTCTGGGTGGTGACAAATGTAGAAAATTGAAATCCTTTGCACTTCTAGTTTGTATTCTTCTCATAAGCTATAACAACACTATTCCTACTATTCCTTCACTTTACGGAGTCGCCAAGTATGCAAATATAACCTCTATAAGGTTTGAAACTTGCTAGTTGCATATCAAACCAACAAAATGATGAGGAACTCGTCCCACCGGGCATGCCAAAATTGTTGTCACTTGGATTTTACATCCTATTGAATGTGGTTTTCAACAATCTAGTGTAACATGGCAATGATCTTAAGAAGTGTGAATACTTAGATAAGACCAAACCTCCTGAAGAGGTTGGCCTCCTCTGCTGGTAATATCACCTAAACTACTAATTTTGAAGGAAAAGGTAGAAGGATTATTGATGAATATGATTAAAGCTAAAATTGGTAAATGGTATTCTCTATGGTGATACACCTAACTGACATGAATTATGAAATAAATAGATTAACATACATTGGAAAACTTATGATAGTTATTGCATCTACACAACATAAATTTTGTAGGCTTATGCACAAATACTTCATGAAAAGACTTGATCTGCATATATTTTTAAGAAGGAAAGATGAATTCCACAACTTTAAAAGTTCAAATGCAAACTTAATAAGCACAGTTCGCAACCTGCATAATCCCAAAGAAGAATGAAGGTAAGATAAGACTAACTCTAGTTTCCAAGGTAACTTCTATATTTCATATTCCCAAATGAGTTACAAAGCATATATAAGTTGAGAAAGGATTGCTGAAAAATCACTAACTCCCCAAATTTGCATAATCACAACTAACTCTGTAATGAGTAACAAATGATACTAAGTAGCCAACACCTAAATTGCTCCACAAAGCAAGGTTCTTGAAACCTCATTTTCGTAAGCACTCATAAAGCCTAAAATCTAGCATGTAAATCTTCTCCAAAAATTGACCAAAAGGGTGAAAAAGTCAAGTTTAACTATATCCACCATCAAGGTATGCAAAATTACGTCCTATAAGCACTCCAAAGGTCTCAAAGCTGAGTCAAAATTCTTGCTACATTTTTGGCACATGTTTTCCAACCTCCTCTAAATCCCCTAGATGCTCTCTTCATCATAAATCAAAGAAAATCCTCCATTCCCTCATGACTTAGTCTAATAGGCACATGCTCCTATTTTTTCCATTTAAAAATAATAACTTAAATTAAGTGATTTATAAAATCATCACTTAATTTAGCATTTTACAATGTAAACAAATGCAAAAACCACATATTTGGTCATAGAAAGTCAATACAAATGTTTTTAAAAAAATCATAAGGCTATATGATTATATGACATATCACACATAAGGAGGAACACTTAAAAGATTAGGAAATCTTCTAAGGAATTGGAGATAACAAGGCATAGAGCCATGAGTTCATTTTTTACATTGTATTTTCTAAAAAAAAAATAGGCAAAACATAAAGTTAAAGTCGCTACCTTTAGGGTTATGAAAACCCTAAACAAAAAAAAGCAAACAAATGAAAATGATATTTCATTTTATCTTCATGAAGCTTCCTGAAGAAGCTTGGTTGCCATCAGGGATTTCGATAGGAGATTCATGGTAGATTTTTGTGGTTTCAGAGGCTCCCACTTGCATTTTTTGCTTCCCTCTATTATTTAATCTTTGTATTTGAGAGATATTTTGCTTTCCCTTGAATATTTTATATGTTTTTTGAGGAAAAAATGAGATTGGCTATGGCTAAGAAGACTCCAATTGGGCTTTCCATTTTTGGCTCGGCCTCTGGATTTCATGTTTTACAGTTATCAAGGAAACCTATAAATCTCTCACTCGACTCCTACCTTTGTTTCTTTCATTCTATTTGTTGAAAGAAATTATGCTCATATTCGAGTTTATTTGCAAGAAATGATGAGTATATTTTTCTTTCTTTTTTGTATCTTACTGTACTCCATGTGTTTCTCTTCTCATTATCTTGGTTGTAGCCATACTGGGTCTAATTTTCCACATTCTGGGTTCGTGTTTTCTGAGAAAAATAAAAGCAAAGCCATTATTTTTATTTTCTCTTGCAATGTCCTTTTCTTGAAGAAATGATTGAACATGTGTTTGATTTTCTGTATTTCTTGATTTCATGAATATAAGATGAAAAAATTGCTTTTCTCAATCATTTTTCCATGGCCTTTTGTTGTTTCTTGTATTCTCAATATAAAATATGAAGAAGCCTTCTTAAATTATAGTTGAGGCTCTATCTTCTCTGTTGATTTCTGTTATCTGCAATAATCATGTTTGCTATGATGAGATTATGTAAGATTGTTATAAATGAGATTCTATAAAAGAGTGAATGGCTGAAACAAAAGCCATCTCAGTCAGTTGTCCACAAAAAATATTGTCCCACAAAAAAATTTGTAAACTGATTCAATTCCATTGTACAGTGTGGGAATTATCCCTCATGAACACTACCACTTTTCACTGATCTACAGGGTATGGGATTTCATTTTGTATTATACTCCTTCGAGGGTTTCATTGTAGCATCTTCTTGCTTTGATTTTCAATTTAATATATATAGCTTGAAATCTTAAATGTTCAACATAACACCATTCACAATGCATTGTATTTTGAAAGATACAAAAATACAAAAGATTCACAACTGTTCCAAATTACATAGTCTGATAATCTCATTGTCACTGTTCATTTTTTTCCCTAACTATTATTTGATCAATTGATTGAAATGCTTCTTCAAAGTCATTGTTGACTATTTTTTTGTGAAACTAAAGTTTCAAGAAAGCAATAAATCATGGCCATAAAATTTTTTCCTGTGTCAATACATTATTTCTTCAATTTTGTTGATCTTTATCTCATTTCTCTGTCTTTACTGACAAAATACAACTTTGGAGTCTTTAGATATATGACTGCTTTTAATTATAACACTGTTACCTGTAAAAGGAATTGTACTTGCTTCTGACTTACTTGGAGAAACAGTAATAATCCACATTATGGAAGCAATTTTGAATGACCTCTTGCATTCTTAAATTCATAAATCTGACGATCACTCCTAGAGACAAAATCCTAACAAGATAGCCTTAAACATGCAATTATTTTACTTCCTTTGCTTATGTATATTCCATATATCTACTCATCATTGTTTTTGAAATGGAAAACATTTGTCACTAATCTGTTTATTGACATAGAAAGCATTATTTGTTTATGTATTAAATGCTTTAGTTGTCTTCATTACCCCTGGTAATGCTATAAAAGGGAATTTTTATGATTGTCTCTTGAAGATTGTACCCTTTTGTGCTCTTTATGATTTCAAGATTATTTTCATGGTATCCTTCTAGCTTACATAATGACAAGAGTAGCTTGACTGTTTTCGTGAGCAAGTACCTGTCATTGTCACATTATAATTGCAGTTTATATCTCAAAAGTTTGTTGTAGATTTCTAATATGCAATCTATGTTGAATGTACTTAAATGTACCTAAAAGGCTATGCATAAATTATGAGTTGGGATCAACCCTCATGGGAGCCACATTTATCCACACTCATATTTGATTTAAGTCATATTTGCACCTGTAGCTACACATGAAACAAATAGATTAGAAAAACATATGTGCATTTCAAGTGTGTTTAACAATTTTAATGATTTTCTAGCAACATTTGTAATGCACATGCTTATTGAATGCTGATCACGACTAACTTATACATGTATGGGTAAATGAACATGTATGGTGTGTAACTTTTCATTGCTTATAGTGATGCTCAAGCACATTTTCTAATTAATTGCAGGAAACAAGAACCTTAAGGAGCTAGGAACAAACAAGGACAACTAAACAATAGCCAGCCAAGAAGACTTTGAAAAATAACCAGTCATTCACAGGTAATGACTGGTTACTCTCCCTATATGCACTTTATTTTCATTCGTTTACTTATTCATGTATATGTTGATTTTTTTTAATTGAATAAGAAAGCAATAGTTAAACTCGTGGCTTGTGTGAGTTAAATTTATATTTTGTTCAATAAAATAACTTTTTCAGAAGATTTTTTTTGTAAAAATCTTCTTATGTTTCATGCATCTATATAAATGCAATGATCTATAGTTGTGGTCTCTCAAGTTATTTCATTTTTATATATGAATGCAACATAGGGAGGTTAAAAATGTATGATTTTGTTTCTTCTTTCTCAATAGGCTCTATCTGATTGAGCCATGGGTGAAAATATGGGTAACGCTAACCAAAACCAAACCAAAAAATTGCAACATGGTCTTAAATACCTTATTTGAAAACAAAAACATGGCCTTAAACATAAACACACTGCATACCAAACCCCTTTTACAAAATGAAGGGCCAGGTGCCCTACACCATGGACACAATGCCTTAGGTACTCCGTTCTCATAGATATTTTACAATGTCACTCATACATTAAAGTTTCTCTTATAATGTCTACATCATAGGTTCTCATGATGAGGTTAAATTCAAATGAATAACTTGAGATTCCCTCGCTCAGCTTCACATGCTCTTTTATAATGGCTTCAAGTAAAAATTGAGATTTTTCAAGATCATCAAAATAAGGATGCTACATTGCTTTTTTGGCTGAGATTCTCTTTGATGGCTTATAAGTCAAAATTTTCTGCAAGGAGAGACCAATAAATTTTTAGTAGTTTACTTACAAATACACAAATTAAAAGAAGAAAAATAAAGAGCATCCAAAATGGAAATGAAATGAAAACAGATGGAAGACACTTATAGACAACAAATCCACACCATTTGGTTAAAACTCGAGAACAACAAGGCATAAATCTTGATGCTTCCATTGAGGATAGGCATGTCAGTCTCTCAACTTAGTCACTCTTGGTCATACATTTTTACTAGGAGTTCCAATATACCTATTACACACAACACCTCTCATGAATAAAATAACTTGAAATTTGAGATGCTCTTATAATGTCTACATCATAGGTGCTCATGATAAGGTTAACTTCAAATGAATAAATTGAAATTCCCTTACCAAGCTTCACACACACTTTTATAATGGCTCAAAATCATAATTGAGATTTTTCAAGATCATCAAAATAAGGATGTTGCATTGCTTTTTTGGCTGAGATTCTCTTAGATGACTCGTAAATATGCATTTTCTACAAGGGGACACCAATCAATTTTTAGAATGATACTTACAAATAGGAAAAGTAAAAGAAGATGATAGCATTGGAATCAAATAAATTAATGTGCATACAAATATAAATTAATAAGAACCAATGTGCATACTTAAAAATTAATCCAACGAACCATTCAGATCTGCTCTACTCTTTATTATATCAAGTATTGCCTCATGGTCAGACTCATGAACCTTCCACAAGGTCTTGTTCAAAGTTCTACTCCCATATTTGGTCAAACGAACATTGGAGGCCACAACAAGGTTTGAGTAATGAACAATCTTACGATGTGTGTCAAATTCCTAAAACAACCAATATTTAACACTCTTATGTGGGTACCTTCTAAGCCATGTTATAGTAACAACAACTAAGCTTGAAGGGTATTCGATGTTTTCTCCATCTATAACTGGGTCCTCCAATTTATTTTTGGCCTTAACACAATGATATAAGTAATAGTCTATTCCCTCTTTGTTGTCTTCATCTGCAATAACTATATAAACATGCCCTAAATTGATATGTGCAACAAATCTCTTAAAATTAGTCAACATTATGAATACAATACAAAGTAAGATAACAATAGGAATTTAAAAAACTAAGTAGATATATTACTTGGTTGAACTAGATCTAATGCATGGTCAAAGTCAACTGATGATTCCATCTGTGTTAGTTCTAATGTTGTCAGAGGGTGATATGTTTGAAGGGGGCTAAGATAACTTGTCAACCATTTGTCAACCCACACCCTTGACTCACAATCATTCCAGGCTTGCATTGTACATGAAAAAAATCATGCCATCTTCCATGTATTGATACTCAATGAACCTGCATCTAAGTTAAGGAAAGAGTGTATCCCACTCAATCTTATTAGTGTACAACAATCCTCATATGGTGCAATTTTAGTATCATCCATCAACCAAAAAAATATATGAATTGACAATGTACCTTCATTACCTCGACCCATTAAAGTATTACACCACTCGACGATTGATTTTGCATCCATCAACTTTGCATTGTCTTTACACTTTAACTCTTCTCATGCTAATGCTCTTTTCACACATGATCTTGCACCATCATGCTCCCCCTTTCCATGCCCAACCTCACAAGAGTTCCACTTATGTTGAAGACTTGTAATGACATGCATCCTGCTCAACCAGTAGAACATGCACGAGTTCTTGAACTATGTTGCACAATTATCTAACCATATTATATGTCAACCTTATGCTATGCCCCTCTTAGCCAAATCACTATAGAACATCAAGAAGCCACCTTGCAAAAAATCTAGAGAATGTGTGTGATCATCACTAATATAAAAGTGACGCTCCCTCAATACTTTCTTTTGGTCCTCTGTACTATCAACTGCATGAATGAATGCTATGTGCACAAATATCAAAACTCGTGTGGAGTTGTCATATTGTGATTACACCTCACGCTGTGGTTGTAGAGTGTAGTTCTTTGCAAATTCAACCACTGATACTATGTTTCCAATTGGAAAAGTGTCCTTGCATAGCTTAAATTATGTTCCCAACCATAGGGCTCTATGGGTATGCCTTGCATACTCATACACTATATTGTCACAAAACATGGACATAAACTAATACACTAGAATCTTCTGAATAACCAAATCAAACCTTTTTGCTTGAGACCCATCTTTTGTAACATATGCCACTATTTTATACTTGAACTCTACTAGTTTCTATCCCACCTCATCTATGCTTTCCATATGTTGACATATTAGAATATACTGCAAGCCACCACAATGCTCACATGAACAATACAAGCATGTTGTCCTATAAAATATTTGGCCATGCTCTATTTCACATAATTTTTTTGATAAGAACTCTCTTGAAGATTTTGGTGGGGCTTTTATGCCACAATCCTACAAAACATCGTTAGTACGCAAATATAAACAAATAGAATGATAAACATCATAATGGTTAGAGAATTCAATATGTAGTATACAAAAAAAAGTAGTGCATGTGTGATTTATCTTGAGATAAAAAAGGTTAATAATTTCAAAATATCTTTGACAAATACTAATTTAAGGATAATCCTGTTGAAATTTACAAAAAAAATGGGTTTGAGTTGTATCCAAAAAATTCTTTGGCTGTGGCTCATGGTTTCAACTACCGATTCTCCTTCTTACCACATCCCTTTGATTTAGAGATGGCCTTGTGTTATTCTTCCAATATTCTTCAATTATTGTTCTCAATGCTTCAACAATTTTTTTTTCTTTTCATGGCAGTCTCCTCGAGAATGCCCATAATTCATTTGAATTTGTCCCCTCAATTCTTTGCCACCTTTGAATGGATTTTGATAAAGTTTTTCTACTAATTCTTATAAATTCACTTGTCTTTCTAATGAGATGAGATCTCTTTGTTTGACTATTTACCAAAGTCAATGTAATGACATGTTGGGTGATATTACTATCCTTTGAGTGTGACGTATTACCCACACTCTCATAAGAATCCATTAGATTCTTCACAATAGTGTTTTCACTTGATGCATTTGATGTTCTCAACCCAAGAGTCTTCATGATGTTTCTATACTTTATACTTCGCATCATTTCAACAAATAGTTGACATCTTGGAGTCTCATTTAGCCTTTCAAAGAAAAAATTTCAACTGTTATCAGCATATCTTCTACTAGTGCATGCTAGAATCTTACCTTCCATGTGCTGTAAAATATCCTCATCAATATTAATCAAATACTTTAGCTTTCTATGCAAAATTCTAGGTGGTGTTATCCTATGTACATGCATCTCAACATTAGAAATTTCATCAATATTTAATTAAGGTGGGCTAGATTGTGTACCTTTGATCAAGGGTGGAGTACAAGACATACCTTGAGGTTCATGTGGGGATGATGGCATACCTTCTTCATCAAATTTTAGTGATGATGTACTCTCAACTTGAGATGCAGTGGATGGTATCCAACCATATTCACTTGCGGTAGATGGTGTCCCTCCATATCCACTTGCGGTATATGGGGTCCTTCTATATTCACTTTTTCTTAATGGTGTCCCTTCGTATTCACTGGTGGTAGAGGGTGTGTCTCCAACTAGAATATCTGAATCTATCTTACCATGATGATTTCACATTTGTGCCCTTTGTGTTGTCAATTCTTCTTCTATTTTTTATGGTCAAGGTTCCTCTTCAATTGGCTTGTTTTCGTCAATCGTATCCAATTTCTTCTTTCCATGATATGTCGTCACCCATTCTCTCCTTTATTTTTTGGTTTGATACTCTTCATCTGTTAGTTTATTCCTTGTTCATTTTCTTGGCATGGAAAATAATTTTACCTATAGCATGGTAATGATATGAATATTAGTTCCTAAAAAATGTATCCATTCAAATAAATGAAATATATGTCATTCAAGGATTCATAAAAAATACTTACAATCATCTTGTAGAAGATTATTTCTAGCATAGAAAAAGGTCACATAATTTTTTTTGATGGAATGCCTTAAAGAAATGTGGTAATGTGGCATGCCATGATTGCAAGATAGGCTAAAAATGGAACCATGGACAAGGCATGTGAATTAAAATTCCTTGGCAAGCTAGGTCACTCACTAGCTTGTCAATGCAATAGGGTTGACAAGGTAGGGGCATCATATGCCTCATAGAATTGGGGACTCACGGTGTTGTACATCACCATGAGACCCCATTTCTATGAGGCATGCATTGCCCCTACCTTCTCAACCCTACCACATTGGCAAGCTAGTGGAGCATTGGCATAACAAAGGAATGGGATAACATTCATGACCCCATCCTTAAAACCAACCCTAAGAGTCTTAGGGAAGTGGCTTGTGCGAGAATAAAATAGTCCACTAGCCAGGAGTCTTTGGCATACAAGCTATGATTCTGCGGTTTCCTACAATATATGGTTCCTTTTGTGCATTACTGCTCAGAACCAGTCCATGAATGCATGCAACATTTTAACCCAAATACCAACACCTTCGAAGGGAAAGAACTAAGGGTCATAATTAGTGTGGAGGCTATAAGGGATATGTTATGCATCCCTCCAAGCAAGGGGTATAAAGAAAAAAATATGGAGAAGTTCACTTCAGAAGGGGGAGAAGAGTTCTAGCAGACTAGAGATCTTGCTATGAGCTTTTATAACCAAGAAACCAAAAGGCCTAAATAATATTTTAAGAATCCACCATAGATTCTAGTCATGCACCTCACTTTTAACATAGAATTGCAGGAAGCCTTCTCTATGATGGCTTTCATTTGTAGCATGGATGGCGACAAGTGCATGCATGGGTTTCAACTGGGTCTGGGTTTTCAATTGAGAAGACAACATTGTTTATTCTGGTATGACTTTGTAGAAGTCATCATCCCAAAAATATTGAGCCAGATCAAAGAATACAATACACAACATAAATTTATGTTTTATTCTATCCCCCCTCATATGTTTTTGCACTAGAACCCTTATTTCTTTAAAAAACGTATGCACTTGGCTATTTTTGATGAAAAGGGAGTAAAAAGGCTAGTTTTTGTATGAATTCCCCTCCTCTATGCAACATATGATTACTATTCATTTTAGGACTGCTTCTTGACTCTAATTTTGCAAGAATTTAGTGAAGATGGCATGCTTTATTGGCTCTCTCCCGAGCAAACAAGGTGGATGCAGAGTTTCTGCCCTCCTTGTGATTGGTTTCTCGATGAGGATTTCACATTTGTTAGGTGGCATGGCTTTACTGAGGAGCCATTTTGACTCCTAGAATGCATCACAAATAGGGTGTTGGCCCTCGAAGCATTTCAACAACTATCAATTATTGACAAGAAATTTTGTGGAAGGAAAAATAAGAAAGGATTTTTCTTCTGCCCTTTGAGCTTCAAAATAGTTGTAATGGAAAAGAAGCAGACACATGGTCTGCTAGAAGAAAAATTGGATCATCTAGGGCTGGTGTTAATTTGTGATGAGTGGCAATACAACCCCATAAATAACTTAGCGTATCTAAATGTCAAGGTGACTCACAACTCCCAGCCTTTACTGGGAAACTCAACAGAACCCATAGTTAGAGCAGGATGAACAATTTGTGGATGTGGACTATATTTATACTAATGATAGGATGCCTCCATGGATCTCTTTCTATTTTCCTTTGGAAAGTTCTAATGAGAAGCACAAAATAGGGGCCATCCTTCCCAATAATTTGGCCAAGAATTGAACTAGAGTAAGGAGAAAATTGCAGCCTTCTGGATTTGTTGTTAAGAGATCCAATGCCCTGATTCCCCTTTCCAAGATGTAGACAAGGATGAAAGATTTGATACTCTATGGAATAGAGGGAATGATGATATTGATGCAAGCAATGATGAGGATGTAGATATGGAGGAAGCTAGGAAATATATAAGGAAGGGAAAGGAGGTGAAATAGGACCAAGTACAAAGCAAAGAAAAGGCACAAAAAAAAAGAAAAGGTGATGGAGCAATCCAACCAGACTTCACTAAAAGTGTGGCTAACTGCATCATGGTCAGAGGATTCACTGAAAATATCCAAAGTAACTTGGTCATCTTCAAAGGTCATGGAGGTGCACAATTCTCCACCTAATAAGTGGCAACAAATAGATGCAACCTCTGGAGAGGGCTCATAAGAACTTGCAATGAGCCAAGGATTGGAGTCCTCCACAACTTAGGTATCTTTCTCTCCCCCTCTTCTCACTACACAATCTTTGGTTACTCTTGCTACCTCTGTCGTATTCTCACCCCTAATTACTTCTAGTGTCATCCTTTCTTTTTTTTCTTCTGCTTCCATTGACAGGAGAGGTTTCTCCCAATTCTCCCAAATCAGACATGCAACTTTTACTCCCTCGTGGTTTGTCCCACCATTTTTTGCAGCTCAGTCCAAATCTACCATTGCTACCCATTTCACTCCCATTGTGTTAGCTCTGACTCAACCTACCCTACAGATGTAATCCATTATATCTCCACTACTGCCACCACTCCCCATGAGTCCATCCTCCACTTCCCCGACTAGGCCTTGGTATAACATTCCCTTGTTCTCCCTATTAATAGTCTCTCTACCAAAGAAGACATTGTCTAGGACCACAACTCTCTTTCCCTTTTGCTCTTCCTCTCGGTGCACCCTTCACTAGCAATTTGATTATATCACCAACATAATTTATGTCAAAGGGAAACAAAACAAGAGCAACACAGGCTATCAGAGTCCAGAAGAGGAAAGAAAAAGATGTTGCAAAGTCGGTCGAACCATGTGTGCAGACCCTTTTAAATGAAGTTCGAAAGTTGTTGCATTTCAAAACTATGCATCCAAACACCATCAAGCCATAACTGAAGGACTATATGATGCATGTTGTAGGGGTTGATCTATGTGTGGCCTAGCTATAAGACATGGCTGAGCTGATGGAGGAAACCTAGAGAGTGGTTACTACTAACTTCCTCAAGCATAGTCGCCAATTGTAAAAGGAGGATGAGCTAAAAAATGTCAAGGAAAGGGTGGTCCTACTGAAGAAGGAAAAATCAAGGGAGGCTAACATTACAAGAATATCTCAGCAAGCACAGGCAGAAGGTGACAACTCTAGGTGGAACTTGTAAAGTTCCAATCCATGGTTCCCAACCTAGTCACTGAACTATAATAGAAAAACTAGGAATTACAAGACCAGTTGGCATAGGTAGAGGGAGAAGTGAAACAAATGACCAAAGAGCTTTAACATCACTGAGCTCAATTGGAGCAAGAAATGTAGCAAAAAGATCAAGAGCTCTAAAGCAAGCAGACTCAATTCAAGAAGGAGATCCAGGAAGTAAGGATTTCCCTGGAAAAGGAATCCACAACTAGAGGACAAGTTGAGGAATAATTGATCACTGAGTTGGGGAATCTGAAGGAATGAATCACTATTGTGGATAAAATAATTTAGGAGCCAATGCAAGATGTTGGGTTGAAGGAGATGCAAATTGGTGCTCTTTAGAATCCTCTCCAACCTCTTGCTACTCAATCAAATCTCCTCTCGATGGCCCAACAACTATACATTTCTTACTAGGAAAAACTCAATACTTTTTGTCTGACTCTTTAGGAAGCACTACAATTCATGGTGAAAGTGGAAAATTTAAGAAAAGAAGTTCATGGAACAATAGAGCAATTCCCATAGTTCATAGTAAAGAAGGTGCTCAAGGTGGAGAAGTTGCTAGAAAAGCTGTACACGATGGCAAATGAGGACCTGGTGAATGCAAGGATTGAAGATCGAAGGTTGGCTACCAAGACAACAAAAGAATTCAATCGTTACCACATGACCATCCTCTATGCTAGCGATTTCTTGGCAACACTAGGTTGGACTATGAACAATATATGAGAAAAATTCTCTCAACTGACTCAGATGGGCTTGCCCTCCCCATTTCTTTATGATGATTTGGTGGCCACAATAGAGCATATTGCAACAAAAATCAAGGAGAATCAACAAGATTTATTTACCTTTAAAAATTTCATTCAACCCCTTACTATTGAGGACATTGAAGGGGTCACCCACTAGATAGTGCAACTACTCTTTCAACTTGAGTTCGGGACTAGGATATCCATGAAATTTCCCTTCAAAGAGTTGATTGATTTGCATGAGTTGCAAGAGAATTTGTGTGCTATATTGATACCATCTGAGGCCAACTGGCTGCCTCTACATACTACACTCTTGAAGTTCTAAATCCATTGCCCAATAGACAAGGCTCTAGTCCTCAAACCAGAAATTTTGGGTTCCCATTCTACAAGCGAAATGCCCCTAATAGTCACCAAAAGTTGTGGATTAGAAATCCCTTGAGCTCCCTTTGAGTTGATAGAATTTTTTTTCTTAGCCTTGTTTTGTGCCTTATATGCTTATACATATCCAACCCCTTTTTGAAGATTCATGCCCACTTTCTCCACATGTCCGTTGAGTGCTCCTTGCAAGGATTTCCTCCCATGTTTCTCTATAGAGCCTCAATGTGCCTCCACATGTTAACAATGTAGGACTTAATTAGATCACTCCCCTTTGCTTCTCTACCAAGCTCCGCTTGCGTGCCACATAGCATCATTTCATGGGCACCTTTTGGCGGACCCCACAGTCAATGCTCAAGACAAAGAATTCTCCACGTGTCTTCTCCGTAGGGAGTTTCATCGCATGGAAGGGAGGAATGAACAACAAGCCCCACCTTGTCACAACGTGTCCTAACCAACATTGTGGGTCAGTGACATGTGTCTGCATGGGGATTTTACTACTTCCAGATTGGGACCACCACCATCATTCAAGGGGTTGCATCTGGTGCAAAGGTGATTGCATTCCATGCTTTGGAATCTTTTCCATTGCACTAGCCATGGGGAATCATCACGATGGACATCATTGCAAATACAGGGAATATTTTCTATTATTGGCTCCCAGGTAGTAGGAAGCTTCTCTATATAACTACTTCACCTCTCCAAAAATGGTCCCAATTCCAAAGTTTAGAGAATAGACCGAAAATTGTGAATAGACACCAGGCCTTTTGTATTGTTTTTAGATTATTGTTTTAAGATTCATAGACTATTCCATTGTTGTTCATCCTTTCTGTTTCTTAGCTATTTGAAAAAACATTGTGGTATGATGTTATTCTACTAAGTAGTTTATTTGCAAAACTTCTATAATTTAAATATAAGTTTGTTGATTTAGACCGTGTCTTGAACTCTTTTTTCAGTAAATGTGTATGGAGATTATTTTATGTTATTTAATGAACTTCTTAGGCTTTTCATCTGTGCTTTCTGTTATTTCCGGACATGCAAATTGTTGAATGGGCCCTTAAATCCCATTTGAAAGGTAGATTTATTGTGCCCATACCTACATCTTGGCGTATTTCCTTAGTTAGATCTTTATTTTATATATCCGCTTCCTTTTGCCATTCCAAAACCCCAAATACAAAAGAATCTAAATTCTTTAAAAACCCAGAGGTCACTTAGTTTAGAGCAATTGGTCCCCCCATTAATTGAGTTTCCCCTAAGGTTGTTGCTTGACATTTTTAGGCATCAAAAAAGTTGTAGGAGCTGTAGAGGTAACTACCATAGAATTATCTATCCCCTATGATGCTTATATAATTACACCTAATAACAATGTAGCATCCCCATTGTATTTGCTTGCAAGATTTTCTCCAACAAAGGGAGAAAATCAAGCATTTGCATGACCACTGGGTCTAAGACATGGATTATAAATGCTTGATGAAGGATCATATGATTGCAAAAGTCTTGGTCGCACTAGCGAAAAAATTATTTTTTCTCTTTAAGGACTGCAACATGCCTAAGTTGACCTTTTGAACAAACCAAATCTAAAATAAATCAACTTTGAAGGCTTGCAAAAAATAAAAAGAAACACATTAGGATATTAAAACCTTGTCCACTCCCTTTGCACAATCTGTGTAGCTTCTTGGGATTTAAGGATATATTCATGAGTGAATGTAATTGTGGATGCATTTTGATCACATCTCTTGTTGGCCAACTAGTTAGCTAATTGGTTTGCCTCTTTATAACAATGTGTTAACACATACCCTTCTAAATTGTGCATGAGATTCCATACTTGACAAATCACATATTAAATGCTCTAATTTTTTAAACTTTTCTTTTTGCATGCACTTAATGTTAGGAGATATCCACTTAGTCAATTAAAAAAAAGATAGATAACTATTAATAACATCTAGCATTATCTTCAACTAGCTATGACACAACCTCATTGTCATGCTCTTGTGTCTTGTTATTAACTTGAATTTTTTTGGCTTTAAAATAATCCACACTCGGAATGATCCCTCTTATAGGAGAGATTTTTTCCCAACCACTATTATCAAAGTTTTGGAAAGTAATTTTCAAGTTTCTAATATCTACACCTCTTATAATATCATATATTGACCTCCAATTAATAGTATTGGTTCTAGAAATCAATGTATTCTTTATTATATTTTTCATCAACTTTCCTTGGATCCTTGAGCCAAAATTATACATTTTTAAGGCCTAACCTAAAAATAGGAGTGGGGCCTTCTTCCAAAATATTCATAAATCTATTAGCAGACATCTTCAAATTTCAATGTTACATGTTCAACAATGTTAAGGGAAGTGAGTTTAAAAGAAGACTCAATAAGAGTTCTTTTTCCCTGGTATAAGTCCTTGTTTCTCCTTTTCCAAATAAACAATAAAATTTTAATAGAAAGATAAATCCAAAACACATTAAGATCAACATTTAGATGTCTAACATAACCACACAAAATCTCAATCCAAGTGACATTATTCCTACAATCCCATCCCAAAAATTACCCCTAAAGATAAACCAAATAACACTGACAAACTTACAAATAAAAAATATATACTCAAAATCTTCAAAATGCTTGCAAACAATACAAGAAATTTGAGGACCAACAACAAGTTTTTTAACAACAAAAGCCATCTAAAATAACACTTTTTGGGGTCAATATTCTTGAACCAACATGATTTAATAGTAATAGACCAATATGTTTTTGCAAGGTTCAAATTCTAAACTTGTCTAACATGGTTTAAAAAATTTTGGGAGTCAATCGATAGGTTATAAAGGCTATGCGACTTGAATTTTAGAAGGGGAGTACTCTACTTCTACTTGCAATTGTAATAACATTCAGGATTAAATTAACCCTGATAAAAAATTATACCATCTCCAAATATTTTTTTCAAAACAGAGTAAGATCTCTTATTAGACTCATAAATATGAAACTTCTTTTTCATATGCATCCAATTTTTTAGCTCATTATTACTAATAATATAATGAAATCTAGATATTCCCATGAAACTCCCATGATATGTTTTCCATTGCTACTAAAGACCATAAAAGTGTGGGATGGCTTTAGAATGACCGTTCTTGCACAAACAAATAGATAGGGATTTTGGCCTTTCTACAACAAAGGTTTTATTTCAAACTTTCCATTCGTAGGAGTTGACCCAATGTGGCTAGAGACCATTGCTTCCCTTCTCGTTAGAGCCAACTACGTGATATTGGTGTTTATTCCAATACCCACATTTATATCTCGGTTGGAAATACTCTTGGGTTCAAAGTGTTACCTGTTGAGTCATTCCCTTGGGTGAGTACTTTTTCCCCAAGGAAATCCCTCTAACATAAATAATAGCGAGTAAATGTATTCATAGTTTGATCAACCTTTGTTTAGAAACAAAGGGAGAACACATGCAATAGATTTACTCACACTCGAACAATTTGTTCAATTTTAAACCCAAATTGAAGTGTGTATGGGCAATTACTTATGCAACTTAATGTCACCAAAATCCTTTTGATTCTCAAGATCGCTATGAGGCATGAGAGAAGTGCATATTCCTTTTGATGATATTACTTTGTGTACATAATTACAAAACAATGCAAACAATTGTTCATTTTAAATCCACAAAGAAAAAGTGAATTTGTTTTAAAGCACCAAAGTAAGTGTGACAATTTTCCTTGTTCAATTATTAAACCCCAAAAAAACTTTAGTAAATTCTAGTGCTAATGTTCTTTTTAAGCCTTTTGTAACAAGAATTTAAAAGGTTATTTTTAAAGCCCAAAGCGAAATTAGTAAGTCCTAAGCATAAAAAGATGACAATTTTTTCTTTAAGAGGAATAATGAATCCTCCAAGAGTGTTAAAAAAACACTAGATTGTTTAAAAACACTTGTTTTTGTGAAATGTCATCATCATGCTTCTCTTCCTTTTTGTCTTTGATTGATCCAACCCATAAGAAAGTTAGTTAGATTCTGTAGAAACAATTGTCAAGAAAGCAGAAAACATACAAAACAACCATAATTTGAAAAAAAGCACGTGCTACAAATAAAATTTCACTTTATACTCCCCTCCAACGGTGCAATCCATGAAGGCGTCATAGTTTGATTTCACCAGCAGTGCTATATAGCACCACTTACCAATCAACATTGCTCTGTAACTAGACCAGTGAGCACAAATGCATTGCCTTTTTGGCTAGTGGTGTAGTTTGTCTTTTTGAAAGATTCCCACAGGTCAGATAGGTTCAGTGGCACAGTTTAGAATTCAAAATTTTGGATGGGAAGACATAAGTGTCGTAGTTTGAAGTTGTCAGCGGTTCTATATAGTGACGTTGGAGAACCAGTGGTGCTAAACAATGACGTTGAGCTCCTAGCAGCAGAGTTTTTCTATAGATAAAGAAAAACACAAAAAAATTGACAAAAAGATGATTAGAAAATGAGATTGTCCTCCTTCTAGCACCAAAATGTTGAACCTAGATCCTAAACCTGCAATAGCACAAGAAACAAACAACAAATTAGATTGAAAGTAAGTCAGAATATAGATTCCTCAAAAAATTCATTTGAATTGCAAAAGAGAGAGGAAATTAAATGAAGAACACAATAAAACTTAAAACATATCAAATCCTATTCTAAAGCAAAGCAAACTTGTAATCTCTTGAGGGAATTGGTGCCAATTTGATGTGAAAATTGGCCCTTTCCCAACTCCAATGATGCAATGGTGATTTGGTGATGAAAGTTGATCCACTTTGATGAAGAGTGATGAGTGCTCCAAGATAAAAATCTGCATAACTTAGCTATAAAGTCAATGATGTGGATTTCCCAAAATAGAGCAATGTGGGACTAAATTTCATCCAATGGAAAAAAGTGCCACTTGTCACCTTGTGAGTGGATGGAGGATGTGCAAGTTTTGATGAATGTGCCAATAAATGCCAATATTTGAATTTTGAAATTGTATTAATGGCAAGGTGGAGGGAGAGTCAAATAGAGTTATGGCCACTTGGCTCAATACAAAAGGACTTGTAAGAGGGAATGAATGTCTTGTTGGAAGGCCAAAGTCAACTTAGATTCGAATTTCAAATTGGAAGAATATTCTCCAAAGATGCCATGTTGAAGATAAATAGAGATTTAATAAATCAAATAATGCAAGATGAGGATGGGACATGAGAAGAGATTAAATTAATCAAGGTTAATTAATTTAATGAAGGATTAGATGATTTGAATAATTGATTTAGATTTTTGGGTTGAAATAAATCAAAAAGAGGTGAAAATGATTAAGACCTAGTTAAATAAATATTTTGATTTATTTAACCAAAGGGGGTGATGTTTATTAAATTAGATAAATATTTGATTTATTTAATTTAATAGAGGAACTATAGAGATTTAATTAAATAAAATGAATTACTTAATTAAAACAAAAATTTAGGAATTAATTAAATAAAATGGTTTATTTAATTAACTAGTAATGATGACTTAATAAGATAACATTGATTTATTTTATTAAGAGATGAAATGTGATGAATTTCATTTAATATAGGTTATTCGATTAAATGGTTAGACCGAAGAATGCTTTAGGATGAAATGGTGTTAGTAGTTAGCATCAAATGTGCAATGTCAATTAGTACATTTTACGTGTCTACATTTTTCCCCTCTTTGAAACAATGCACTCATTGCGTTGGTTCAAAGAATAAATGGTCTCGATCAAAGCCAAGATTTTTCTCTTTTTCAAAATTTTTCCCCACTACTGTCTTGATAAGAGAAAACATGCTAATATATTGCCCCCTTGAGAGATTGGACAAAAATTTTAATTTTTGGGTCATCTCACGAAAAAAGAGGACAAGGTTCCTGACAGGTCCAAAAAGGCTCCATGAGGCCAAAAACGTGTCTAAACACGATAAAACGATGCAAAACAGGCCTCAACTAGACAAAAACAGGTTCAAGAGTTCAAAACCCTAGTAGGATAGCCAAATAGGGTCAAGAAACCCTTATTTTTAGTTTTAAAAAGGCTACAAGGGGTCACTTTCGATTCACTTTCATACTTAGCCCTTTAGTGATTTTGTGATTTGAGCTCTGATATTCTAAGGAGATGGCACACCGATAGCTTTCAATGCACATTTCTAATTAAGTCTAGACATACTAGCGACCTCTTGACATTGGAGCACCGGTAAATGATCCTTACCTGAGCTTCGTCTTTCATTTTTTGCATTCATTTAATGTTTTTAAACTTAGTTCCTTCATAGCAGTGCTATATAGCACCGCTCAAAAATCAAACTGTACCGCTTGGTAGGTCAAATTGACCCACCATTATTAAAGTGCACCGCAACAGTGGAGTTTGGAGTTTGGAAACAAACTTCAAACTTCGACGCTTATGCTACCCCTAACGGGGGCATTTCAAATTTTGATGCGACAGTGGACTTTAGACTAGGACCCTAAAAAACTACGTCACTTTTTAGAAAAGTGCACTACGGTGATGCATTTTATGATTTTGGCACTCCAACGTCATAGTTTGAAATTCAAACTACGACGCCTTCACAAATAGCAATGTTGGGCTAGTTTTTTGGACACTCAGAATAAAATTTCTCAAAAGTTTTAACATGGTGACCTTTCATAATGCAAGACATGGTGAGGGAGCTCTATTCTAGGGAGCATAGATCGTGGGAGATTTTTGGTTACCTACGAGATCTGAGCAATAGGGAGCAGGATCGGCTGCAGGACATGGGATTATGGTACATTTCTTATGCAGCACCCGTGCGGACCCACCTTGGGATGATGTCAACGCTTGCCAAGAGATGGCAGAGTGAGACCTCATTCTTCCACCTTCCTACTAGTGAGGCCACCGTCACCCTAGAGGACATGTGGTAGATCCTTAGATTGTTGATTCATGGGTGGCATGTTATTCACAACATGGATGCCAGATGAGATGATTGTCATACAGTTGTTGCTACGGAGGATGTTATCTACTGCAAGGGTCAAATAGAGTTAGAGCGTCACACGGCTCTGACTTCACCCTTCTGCTTGGTGGTTGCGGCAATTATTTTAGGTCTCGTTGCCCCAAATCGATGAGGCTGATATTTTAGTCCTAGTTGGGGGCTCTGCTGGGAGCGGATGGTGATGCATGATAGGCCTATTCATTTTTCTTGGGGGCTTGTCCTTCTAGCCTCCCTCTACAGGGATTTGCACGAGTACGTCTACCTTGACGGTAGAGAACTTGGAGCAAGTGTTACACTTCTTCACATGTGGGTGTGGGAGCACATCTTTGTTTTCCAACCGCAAGTTGTTCCAGTGCCGATGGGGCCTGATGATCCCCTAGTGTGGTGCTACAGAGGTGGTATGTCTTTTACACACACGGGTGAGCACGAGATTCCTCACTGGAGAAGGGTCCTGGATGATATGCAGGTTTTCATATGGTGCCCATACCTTGGTCGCCTCGCATGGGCTGATAATGCACAAAAAATATTCTTTGCCCGCCAGGACCGCTTTATGCAAGGCCGAGAGCATATGATGGTTGAGAGATACCTACTAGGGTGCATTCAGCATCAGTTCAGTGAGCCATAGGACTGACCAGATGACACCTACGTAGCTATATTTTTTTGCATGATATTGTAGGGTTTGTGGGGGCAATAAATTCCTAATTTTGAGATAGTGGATAACTTTAGACAGTTGGTAGCTCGGCCATGGGTCTATGATCAGGGGCCCATAGATCTAGGCATGAAATAGGATTGCAGAGATTGGTTTCGACCACCCCTACAGTTGATAGTTCCAAGAGCACCCTCTGTTCGATGGAGATCAAGGGGAAAAGGGGGAGGATGAGGACAGAGAGATGGTGAGTGGTAGGACCAGCCAGTCAGGGTTCTAGTTTAGCCAATCCATGCAGATGTTCAGATGCAGGATCAGGACCAGGTGCCAGCTAGACAGTAGGACTAGGTAGATGCACCACCATGAGTTGAGGGTGAGGATTAGCCTCATGTGCAGCCCCCATGAATACAACCAACAAGACAACCAAATCCCCAAGATGCATTGATTGCACAGCTGTAGGTTCAGGTTCAGACTTTGACAGTGGAGAGGGATCAGGCCATTTTGCAGAGACAAGCCGCAGAGCTACAAGTGGCCATAGAGATGGGTAGGAGATAGTAGTTGGAAAGCATGGTAGCCTCCTCTTAGAGCACAATGCCTCTTCATTCCTACAGGGAGGCTATCCAGGAGGCAGACTATTATTACTTGCATTATCATTAGACCATACTTAGAGTAGACTGGGCCCCAAATTACTCGCAGGGAACTAGCCACAGACTGGTAGAGGGTCATGGTGACAGAGGTGAGGGCAGTAGACAGGAGGGGTAGACCTTATTTTGTTTGAGATATTATTCTTTCATGCCATATGGGCTCATTTTTGATAGCCTGTTGGGCCTTTTTGTACTTATTGACATACACATGTACAATGATTTGATTATTTTGTACTATGACAGTTATCCAATGATATATGAGATGATGATGTTGATATGATGTGATGTGTATCATTTATTTATTATGCATTCATGGATGGTTCTATTTCTATATGCTATGCAATAATGTTATGGTGTTATGTGATGTGTGTATGGATACATTATGTGATGGTTATGTGACTGATATATGACATGCATGATGATGTTTACTTTTTTATGATGATGTCATCCATATGATGATTTATGTATGTTGATGCAAATGTGATGATTTTAAGATGGTTAGAATAACAAATCTATATTATTCTAAACAACTTAAATGATAATGTAATGCATGTGAGATATATGATGTGATATACAAAATGGTATGGAGATTATTTGTAAAATGAATATGCAAAAATGATTGCGATGTGGTTATTTATGAGATGTTCTATATGATATGGATGAATGATGGATGATATGTATGTTTTTATGCTTATATATGATGTAATGTGTATGCAATGGTCATGCTCTATATAGTATGCCTTGATGGTGCAAATGAGATTTTCTTAAGATGCTGAGAATAACAAATATATATTATCTTAAACATATTAGAAGATTGTGAGATGTATGTGATGCATTTGTTAATGATGTGATGTGATGTATTATATGAAATGATATGTTAATGTAAAGTAGTATGATGATGCTTTATGTTATGAAAAATGAATATAATGTGAGAGATGACTTTATGATGCTTTATGCTATGCAAAATGAATATAATGTGAGAGATGACTCTATGATGTTCATGTGATGACAAAATAAATGTTTTTATGAGATGGTTTATATGAATATGTATGCTTATAATGTGATGGATTATCTATAATTCTCACATACCTATTATGTTTGATTATGCATTAGATGGTAACATGAGATGATTATGGAATGTTTTATGTAAATGAAAGTTATGCTATGGTTTATGTGATGAATGCAATGTGATGGAAAATAGATTTAATACAATGTGATAAACAAAAAATGGATGTGTTGTGACACTTTATGAATATGCTTATTTATGAAAAGTGCTTATAATAACACATTTATATGATGATGGAGATGCAATGCATATGTTTCATATATGATATGTTATGCAATATGCTAATGATTTTTGGATGCAAGATCGATGATGATGATGATGATGATTAACTATCATAGTACCTTGTTAGCTTGAAGAGAAAGAAGGGATGAAAGAGAAGAAGACATTCCACCAAGACATAAGATGATGAATATGCAAATGATGATGACTACTTGCCAAGCAGTTAGGATTTTCAAAGGTCCAATTTCCTTATGTTTGATAACACACATGGTACAATGCATCAAGGTATAGAGAACCAGGATGATATTGTACCTAGTGTGATGGACTTTGACATAACAAATAGATGGGAGTATTCTTGTTCACACTTGACATACGAAAACCTTGCTAGGATGCACTTTAGAAGTTTCCAACATCTTAGACCAAAACATGAAAAAGTATAACCTATCAATGTAATAGTAAACAAGTTTTCTAAAACATCCTCCATACATATCTAACAAAGCAAGTATTCACTGAGTTATATTACAAGAACCTCCAACAAGCACAGTAGACAAAATATATTGATCGTTGCCCCATTCCTTTCTCTCTAAATCCATTTGTTTGGACATCATTGAGAGGTTATTGGAATGAGCACAAAGAGATAAATCAAAAAGAAAAGATCAAGTAAACAAATAAGTCAATGTTCTTCATACCGCTAGCCAAAGGAAACTATGTTTTTGAAGGATAAGACCCAAAAATTATTGCCAATAGATGATGTCCATTGTCAAAACGATATATTCTAGGACATATTAGTGGATGGTGGCATGTCATTTTGTTTATCCAAAGTGCTTGGTCTAATAAAAAGGTATCCACTATAGGAAGGATTCATCCTAGGACGTGATTTTATCAGATAATGATGAGATTGTTTTAAGATTGATAAGCTATTGGTACAAAAAGTTGATCAACTTGTTTATTGACTGACTTAAACCTGAGACTTGACGTTTTGAGTTTTCACTTTTCGCTAGCTAGACTTGTTTCTAATTGTTTCACCAAAGGTTTGAGGATGGTGATTGTTTATTGTGAGTGATGTTATTGTAGGTGAAACGAGATGAGATAGATGGATTTTCAAATATTTGGATGTTTTTGGAGTTGTGCAATGTTTTGAGGTTGTTTTTGGTATTTTTTGAGATTTTCTAAATGTTTTGGTTTTCAAATTTCCAATGTTTTTGGGATTTTCTGAGGTTTTGACCAAGAGACTAACCTAAGGACCTATCCTAGGGGCCTCGAGGGCTAATCAACAGATTAGCCTTGCCTACATTATACACATAGAGACCACATAGTTTGACTAGATGACTTGACTGATTTACAGATGAAGATATACATGGTGAAATGTCAGTTTATTATGACAGACTCCTACAAGATAGACCTAAGTGTATCGGGGGATGATCAAAGATCAACCTTTCCTACGTTCAAGGCTCAAAGACCCATAGTTCGACAAGATGACTCTATTTTTGACTTTTTTTGACTTTTTGACCTATTTTTGGATTTTGACATGTTTTGAATGTTTTTGAATTTTTGGTGATTTATTAATGTTTCTGGATTTTTTGATGTTCTAATGTTTTTGAATTTTCTAATTTTTTGATGTTTTTGGATTTTTTGATTTTAGGACTTCAAGAATATACATGAATCTGATCCGATGTGAACATGCCCCCAGCTTGATGCAATAGACTACTTCAATAAAGGCATGAAAAACTGACCTTGGGAATGGGTCGAGTAGTCCTAGGATGGATCATGATACAAACATCGTACCAAGCTATGATGCGGATGTGGGTGGATGAGTGATGGAGATTTGAATGCAATGGATGATGGAAACACAATGGATGGATAATATAGAACAAGTCCTAAAGATCCTGGTGGAAGGAAAGTGCTTATTTACACAAGTTGCATGTTTGCCAGGTTTTCACCAAGGTGCTTGTCCAAAGTGCCATCGAAGTGGTTTTTACCAAAATATGCCTACTCTACTGCTAGACATGCTTTCTTAATGAATGAGTAATTTAACTCATGATCGACCATTTTCCTATTGATATAATATATGGCCTTTTTTGTTCCATTTTCATTGTGTTGAGCTAGAAGAGCTCCAAGGGCTGATATTATTGCTGATATAGAGAATTAATGGCTTTCTTGGGATTGGTGGCATTAGGGCAGGTGGTGTAAGAAAATATTCTTTGATCTTATTGAAGGCTTCCTCACACTTGTTATCCCATTTGTGCTACTCCCTTGTGAAGTAGGTGAGAGTATGGATTATGTTTATCTACCAGTTGTGTTATGAATCTTTGGATGGACTAAAGCTTGCCTTGGAGACCTCTTAATTTTTTTAATGTTTTGAGTGCCTCCATCTCAAGGATTTCTTTTACTTTTGTTGGATCTACCTCAACACCTCTCATTGACACTATGTATCCTAGCAACTTTCCTGATTGTATGTTGAAGACACACTTCTTTGGATTTAATCAGACCTTGTATTCCTCTAGCCTGCCAAAAATGGCACTTAAGGTTGCTATGTGATCCTTCCTCTTTTTGGATTTGGCTAGTATGTCATTGAAATAATATTTGACTATTTTATGGATCATGTCATGGAATATTAACGTCATGGCCCTTTGGTATGTTGCTCCTGCATTCTTCAAGCCAAATGGCATCATATTCCAGTAGTAAGTTCCCCATGGACAAGTGAAGGACATTTTGTGTTGGTCTTCTTTAGCAATCATTATCTGGTTGTATCCCAAGAAACTGTCCATCAAGGAAAGCATTTCATGTCTTGCCATCATGTCTACAATCATGTCAATAGCGGGCAATGGGTAATCATCTCTTGGACACGCTTTGTTTAAGTCCTTAAAATTTGTGCAGATTCTGATGCCCCCATCAGGTTTTGAGATAGGAACTAGGTTTGACACCCATTCTGGATAATCTATTGGTCGAATGAGTCCTACATCCAATAGCTTCTTTAGTTCCATTTTGACTAGCAAGGCGATTTGAGGGTGCATTTTCCTAAGCTTTTGTCTAACAGGCTTTGCTTCAAAGTACACTACTAGGTGATGAACTACAATTTATGGATCAAGCCTTGGCATGTCTATGTAGCTCTATGCAAATTTAACTTGTCTTTCTCTCAAGAATGATACTAAGAGCTCTTGTTCCTTTGACAGTAATGACTCTACATAAAATGTGATGTGTGGGGTTTCCTTTGTTCCTAGATTAACTAGCTTGCACTTTTCTACTAGTACTCTTGATTTTTCCTGATGAAGTGCCCTGAAAAGAAGATTGAATCCCCCATCCTTAGGTTCCTTAGAGATGTTTTCACCATTGGATGCATCCTTTCTTTTTAATTTTTTCTTGGCAAAGAGTGCCACAGTGTGGTTTTCACTCAAGGACTTTGATATTATTCCTAAATTCTCACTTTTGCAACTGAGGGATTCAATCATTTCCCCATAATATGTGTGTGTATCTAGCTCAATCATGAATCCTACTTTTTGATCCCCACATGGAATATTATCCCATAGTCCCATGAATCCTGAGAGCACCTCATCATTTTTGAATGTGTCAAAAATCAGTGGTCCTCATTGGTCATAATCGATGAGTTGGGGGTAAACTAGGAAGATTTCATGATTTTGATGGTTTGACTTAAAGGATAAGGTGCTAATCATAAGAAGTGTGGCATCCTCAAAGAGCCTACATAGGTTGGTTATGGGATCCTCATCATCGCTACTACTACAAATTTTAGTTATGTCAAATGTGAAGTTGTCTATGACTCGACCTATAAATATGGGAAGTTTAGCTGCAAATTGCTAAGGAGGATTATTGACCTTTCTAATTGGAGGACTTTGGCCATGTATGTTTATAATTGGAAGGGTACATCCAAGACCAATATTTCTCATTCACGTCTCTAGAATGATAGGTATTATAAGCCCATTGTCATTTTTCCCAAGTCTTTGGTTTCTATCATAGCCCATTGCGAGCATCATTTGCAAACCTTTGCTTTTTTCATCCATTGGTAGATTGGTTGCTAGTCTATTATCTTGGTATAGGAGATGAGATGGGTCCTCCTCTATGACTTCTTGGATGAGATCTCCCCAACTTCTGAAGTTGGGATATTCTTCAAGGGATTTTTGAGATGTAGAGGCTTCATTTGATTGTGGACATCCTCGTGATCTAGGAGATTGTGGTAGCTCTCCTACCACAAAAGCATTTTTTGAAATCATGTAGTTTCCACAACCATTGTATTGGATAATGAATTTGATACAAGAGATGGTGGGAATGGCGGGAGTGGTGGATGTCTCTATCATAGAAGTGGAAGTGAGAGTGGCTAGATCAATGTACGGTGTTGATGGTACTTCATCATTTGTAAGCACTTGAGGTATTTTGTAGTATTTTTCCTCAAGGTTCTTGCAATAAGAGAATGGTTTAGGATCTCCATGGATGGTGACCTCTTGTCCTTCATATGTGAATTTGACACATTGATGGAAAGTTGATGTTATCACTTGCATTGCATGGATCCATGGATGTCCTAGGAGAATGTTATAAGGCAAGTCAAGGTCTAGGACCTGACAAGTGGTTTCCATGATGGCTGGCCCTACTTGAATAGGGATTTTGATTGTGCCTTAGGACACTCTTTCTTGATCATCATATGCTCTAATTGTAATGCCCTTTCCTTTGTTGATGGAATCCTCTGAGATTTTTAACTGCTTAATGAGCTTGAGGGAACAAATATTCAAGCCTGCACCTCCATCCACCAAGACTCACTTGACTTTGCTCTTTTGCACTAGGACCTCTAAATGGAGTGCATGGTTATGAGATGGTTAAGCGGGGAAATCTTGGTCAGAGAATGTAAGGAGGTTTGGAGTGATGATGTTGCTGACCATAGCTTGGAATTGTTCCGCATCAAGATTTGTGAGGATGGTGGATGAAGCCAATGCTTCCTCAAGGATTTTCTTGTTGGCAGATGAGATTTTTAATAACTCCATGATGGAGATTTGTGTTGGCATTCTCTTTAGCTGATCAAGGACATTGTAACCATTGGGAACAGATTTTGAATTGGACATGAAAGTTCTGTTTGGTTGAGATGATCCTACGATAGTAACTTTTCTGCCTCTTATGGTGACTCCATAATTAGCCTAAGCTCCTTTGAGAGTGATTACTGCATAGTATTCATCTTCACATTTTTTAAGGTGCCTTTCCCCTTATCAATGTTATTGTTCCCTTTATTATTATGGTTATGCATCGGATTCATGTATATTTTGAGTTTATGGTTTCTTGTTGGTTGTTCCACATTTATGATCCTTTGATCAATAAGTTCTTGGACTATGTTCTTTAGTCTCATGCAGTTGTTCATGGTGTGTCCTTTGATTTTGTGGAAGTCACAGAGTTGATTTTCATTGTACCAAGGAGGTTTAACATCTGGTTCTTGGTAGTTCTTGTAGGTGGGAATCTTGATGAGGTTTTCATTTAGTAATTTCTTCATGATGACTTTGAGTGGTTCCCCAAGAGTAGTGTACTTTCATTTGGTGAAGTTATTGTTTTGTTGGGGTGGTCCTCTTTGGTCATTGACATTATTGATCGCTTGGTTGCTTGGTTGTTGTGTTGTTGTGTTCGCTTGATGATGATTTTGGATTTGTTGTTGTGGTGCGGGTGTGTTTTGCTGACAGGCATTGATGACAACTTTGGCATCGACGACACCATCATTGGTAATATTTTTGTTTCTTTCCCATGTGTGAGGTTTTTCATTGTAATTGGTGGGTGGGCGATTATTTTGTTGTTCAGGATATGAAGTTGATCCTCCAGGTTGTGTCATAAGGGCTCATTCGATGCTGAACACCTTGGAAATCAACTGGTCATACGTGGTGTCCCTTGGACCTTGAGATGGAATGCCAAGAGGTGGTCAAGGTTGGATATCATAGTGCATACTTGTTGTTCCTCAGGCATGAACCATTTGCTTCGATTGGCCTTGGATCATCATCATTGTAGGAATGAAGCAAATGATTCATTCTTACCTTGTTTTAGAGCTGGGAGTTCCTCTAGAATAACATGCATGGTGATATTGCATACGTAGTTTTTGATGAATGTGTCTATGATTTCTTGGAATGTCTTGATGCCTGTAGGTAGGAAAGAGAACCATTCCATGGTGTGGCCAGCCAAACTCCTAGGAAATAGCTACATCAGATAGGTATCATCATACGTGAATTCCATGCAATGAACCTAGAATTACCTGATGTGATCTTTAGGGTTTCCCATCCCACGATACTTGTCAAACTTGGGGCTCTCAAATCCCTTCAGGAATGGTTTCATCACAAGGCTCTGGTTGAATGGATAAGGACATAAGTTAGTAGATGTTCTTGTGGTTCGTCCTGATTGAAGGTTGAGCACTTGTTGCAAGAGAAACCTGATTTGTGTTGTCACATCATTTTTACGGATTAGGAGGTGGGATGAATGTGTTCTAAGGTGGTTTGCTAGTGGTATTTTCACATTCTATGAGCCATGTATGCTTGCACTTGCTGCTATATAAAAAATGCTTGTTGTTAGTCTTATTATTGCTACGCCAAGATTTCCTGTTGTTGAGCCTATTGTTGTGCTTGTTGTTGCACCAACATTGGTTGTTGTTGGGCTACTAATTGGGCTACTTCTTGCTACTCTTGGTATTGTTTTATCGCTTGTTGATATGCTTGTAGTTGTGCTACTTTTTTTTGTGCAAGATACTACGCTTGTGCCTGTGCTTGTTGTGCTTGATATTGGGCATGTGCCTAAGCTTGAGCTTGAGCTTTTCCTTGTGCTTGTGCATGGGCTTGTGCTTGTTCCACTTGTTGCAATAATATTTGGGCTTGAGCATATTTTTTTTCTTGTAATGTGGCTTGGGCTGCTTGAGAAACTTATGCAGCTTGAGCGGCTTGCTGAGTAGCTAGTTGTGTGGATTTTTGTTTTTATACTTGCAAGAATTCCTTTTGATAAGCAGCTTGTTGAGTTGCTTGCAATGTAATGTTCTATTGATTTGATGTACTAGAGCTTGGTGGTGGTGGAGGTGGTGGTGGATTTGGAATGTTGCTTGTGGTGGTTGTGAGAGGTGTTGTTGTATTTGGGGTTTGAGTGGTGGATGGTGTGATCGATGTGGTTGTTCCTTGAGAGACCATGCTTTGAGATGTTAGGGGGTAGTTGATGAGGTAATGATTGTTTGTGTAGTTGTCATCTGTTGTTATGATGTCAATGAAAAGTTTTGAGAGTTTGGTGTGATGCTTTGATTGATGTTTAGGATATTTGTTTGATTTTGATTGATATTTGGTAAAGGTGGAAGCCCTAGGCCAAGTAGTGATGTGGATGATGGTGTTAATGGTGAAAGAGGTGAAAATGTGAGGGATGTGATCTCTTGAGGAAATGGCATAGTGTCGAAAATTCCCCCTAGTCCGAATATGTCACCCTCTCCTTGTGAAGTTATGGGGAGAAAGGTTTGGGGTGTTGCACAAAAGGATGATGACGATGGATCATTAGGATCATGGAAAGTGAGAGGGGCATAATATGTAATGGATTTTGGGGTATGTTTTATTCCAAAATGGTGTTTGCATCCAAGTCTTGATTATTGACAAGGGGATGTGTTTGAATGGCATTAATAAATGCACTTCCCTTATTAACACTAGGTTGAGTTGGAACAATAGATGTTGTGATTTGTGGGATGTTTTGAGTGATGCTTTGGGATGGGGGTGTAGATGAGATGGGGAGTGTGGATGAAATTGGAGGCATAACCTCTAATGATGGTTCCACTATAGAGCTCATGTTGAAATCACGAGGTAGTTTAGCCCCCTGTTTTCCTAGTTTGAGCATGTATAGTGAAGGGTTAAGTCTCACCATGATATTGATGATCTTATGGTTCTTCAGATTTTGGATCATTTCAGTGATTTCCTCGTGTGACATCCAAAAGGTAAGATCTTCTTCTTGGTTTTCCTCTTGTGGATTTTGTGATCATGGGAGGAAGTTAGTCAAAGGATCGCTTGATTCAACGGGATTCATTTCAGAGTTTGTTTGGCTTAGGTCACTTGAAGTGGGTGTTTCTTTGTTGGCTTCAATGTTATTCTTGTGTTGAGATCTATTCTACACCATAAAATAGGGATCAATTTTGAAGACTATAGGAGATGAATCTCTACTTCTTTGGATTGATCTAACTTTAGGCACATAAGAGAAAATTTAGGATGATTCCAAGATCAAAGGATGATAATGATATGGATGTAAGATGGATGTTTGACGAATGTTTGGAACTCTTTGAAAAAATATTGAATGGTATGTTTAAACTTTAGGACTTGATTTTGGATTGATTTGTTTTAGATTTGGATTTTGGTGGACTCAAAAACTCTAAGAGGTTGGATGTTGTCTTAGAGTTAAATTGTTCACAAGATGCTAATTTTTTTAGGTGTGGGAAGAAGGATTTATCTAAACACTCCTATCCAAACAAGATGATTTTGATAATGAACTCCTAAATCCCAAGATGTTGGATGTTTATTGAGGGATAAATTTGTTCACAAGTTTTGATAATTTGATCAAATATGTGGAGAAGGATGCATCTACACACTTTTAATCAAAAAAGCTTATTTTGGATTGTTTTCAAATGATTTTCCCAAAGTTTTAACATGAAGGATTTTTCTAAGGTTTTTGAAGAGTTGATGATGAGATGATTTTGGTTTTGATGTTCAAAGAAGGATGAAGGTTTGATTTTGATCCTAGGATGTACCTAAAAAGACACTTGTTTACTAGACCTCGGTATTGAAAAACATACAATACTCCTAAGGACCTTTCAACCAAGAAGTGGTTCAAACTGAGCATACATTTTTGGATTGTTCAAAGGGATGAGTCTATAGAATATTGTCAATTTTTTGCTTATCTTGATATGTTGCTTTTTATTACACTTCCTAATGTATTTCTTGATGACCTTTCGAGTGTGACTCCTAAATTTTTAAACTTTGGCTCAAGGACTTTCGTTTTGGGATTTTGACTTTCTTGGAAACCATGAGGAATTAACACATGTGAGAGCCAACTTTGTTATTTTTTGTAGTGATTTTGTTTTACCACAAACACTTCTTTGAGTAGATTTACAAACTAGATGTCCAATGTCTCAATTTCTTCAAATCCCACATAGCATGCTATGTGGAAATTTGATGAATTTAAGGCAAGGGTTACCTTATTGTTTAACTTTAGTAGGAAAATCAAGATGTAAATCCAAGTGTTAGAAACCTCTAAGGATGTGAATCCCAAGGGAAAGAAATAACACATGAATTTGGTCAATTGTATTTGCCTCCTAAAGGGTTTGAAATTTTGATGATGATGTTAAGTGTTTGTTTCCAAATGTTTTCAAATAAGCAAAGCGTTTTTTAACCAAGAATAAGCAAAATATTATGGATATGAAAGACAATATTTATTGAGTCCCCACTTGGACAAGTCCAACTATGCTTATCTTTAGAAAATGGTTAGATGCTTGACCCCACTAGCTCCCCTCCATGACACTCACTTATACAAGGCAGCCAACCATCAACACCCATGAAACTCCCATAGCATGCTTTCTATTTCTACTAAAGACAATAAAAGTGTGGGGTGGCTTTAGAACAACTATTCTTGCCCCAACAAATAGATAGGGATTTTGGCCTTTCTACAACAAGGGTTTCATTTCAGACTTTCCATTCGTAGGAGTTGACCCAATGTGGTGAGAGACCATTGTTGCCCTACTCGTCAGAGCCAACTATGTGATAGTAGAATTTATTCCAATTCCCACATTTATATCCCAGCTAGAAATATGGGTTCAGAGGGTTACCAATTGAGTCGTTCCCTTGGGTGATACTTTATCCCCAAGGCATGTCCTCTAAGATAAATAATAAGCGAGTAAATGTATTCATAGTTTGATCAACCTTTGTTTAGAAACAAAGGGAGAACACATGCAATAGATTTACTCGCGCTTGCATAATTTGTTCAATTTTAAACCCAAATTGAAATGTGCATGGGTGATTATTTATGCAACTTAATGTCACCAAAAGCCTTTTGATTCTCAAGATCACCGTGAGGTGCAAGAGAAGTGCATATGTATTTTGATGATATTACTTTGTGTACGTAATTACAAAACAATGCAAACACTTGTTCATTTTAAATCCACAAAGAAAAAAGTGAATTCGTTTTAAAACACCAAAGTGTGACAATTTTCCTTGTTCAATTATTAAACCCAAAACAAACTTTAGTAAATTCGAGTCCTAATATTCTTTTTAAGCCTTTTGTAAAAAGAATTTAAAAGGTTCTTTTTAAAGCCAAAAATGAAATTAGTAAGTCCTAAGCATAAAAAGATGACAATTTTTTCTTTAAGAGGAATAATGAGTCCTCCAAGAGTGTTAAAAAAACACTAGCATGTTTAAAAACACTTGTTTTTGTGAAATGCCATCATCATGCTTCTCTTCCATTTTATCTTTGATTGATCCAACCCACAAGAAAGTCAGATAGATTCTATAGAAATAATGGTCAAGAAAGCAAAAAATAGACAAAAGAACCATAATTTGAAAAAAAGCATGTGCTACAAATAAAATTTCACTTTATACTCCCCTCTAGTGGTGCAATCCATGAAGGCGTCACAGTTTGATTTCACCAGCGATGTTGTATAGCACCACTTACTAGTCAGCATTGCTCTGTAACCAGACCAGTGAGCATGAATGCATCGCCCTTTTGGCCAATGGTGCAGTATGTATTTTTGAAAGATTCCCGTAGGTCAAACAGGTTCAACGACAGTTTAAAATTTAGAATTTTGGGCAGGAAGATAGAGGCATCGCAGTTTGAAGTTGTCAGCGGTTCTATATAGCGACGTTGGAGAACCAGTGGTGCTAAATAGCGATATTGAGATCCTATCGGCAGAGTTTTTCTATAGACAAAGAAAAACATGAAAATTTTGACAAAAAGATGATTAGAAAATGAGATTGTCCTCCTTCTAGTGCCAAAATGTTGAACCTAGATCCTAAACCTACAATAGCACAAGAAACAAACAACAAATTAGATTGAAAGCAAGTTAGAATATAGATTCCTTAATAAATTCATTTGAATTGCAAAAGAGAGAGGAAATGAAATGAAGAACACAATAAAACTTAAAACATATCAAATCCTATTCTAAAGCAAAGCAAACTTGTAATCCCTTGAGGGAATTGGTGCCAATTTGATGTGAAAATTGGCCCCTTCCCAACTCCAATGATGCAATGGTTATTTGGTGATGAAATTTGATCCACTTTGATGAAGAGTGATGAGTGCTCCAAGATAAAAATATGCATAACCTAGCTATAAACTCAATGATGTGGATGAATATTGCTAAATATTTGAGCGTAGTAAGTTTACTCAAATTGTGGATGTCAAATACAATAGGGTAGCTCTCTATTTATAGAATGAAAAGTTGAAGGATTTCCCAAAATAGAGCAATGTGGGACTAAATTTCATTTGATGGCAAAGCGCCACTTGTCACCTTGTGAGTGGATGGAGGATGTGCAAATTTTGATGAATGTGCCAATAAATGCCAATGTTTGAATTTTGAAATTGTATTAATGGCAAGGTGGAGGGAGAGTCAAATAGAGTTATGGCCACTTGGCTCAATGCAAAAGGACTTGTAAGAGGGAATGAATGCCTTGTTGGAAGGATAAAGTCAACTTAGATTTGAATTTCAAATTGGAAGAATATTCTCCAAATATGCCATGTTGAAGATAAATAGAGATTTAATAAATCAAATAATGCAAGTGGCAAAAGATGGAGGATGGGACATGAGAAGAGATTAAATTAATCAAGGTTAATTAATTTAATGAAGGATTAGGTGATTTGACTAATTGATTTAGATTTGTGGGTTGAAATAAATCAAAAAGAGGTGAAAATGATTAAGACCTAGTTAAATAAATATTTTGATTTATTTAACCAAAGGGGGTGATGTTTATTAAATTCGATAAATGCTTGATTTATTTAATTTAATAGAGGAACTATAGATATTTAATTAAATAAAATGAATTACTTAATTAAAACAAGGATTTAGGAATTAATTAAATAAAATGGTTTAGTTAATTAACGAGAGATGATGACTTAACAAGATAACATTGATTTATTTTATTGAGTGAAATGTGATGAATTTAATCAAATACAGGTTATTCAATTAAATGGTTAGACCGAGGAATGATTTAGGATGAAATGGTGTTAGTAGTTAGGATCAGATGTGCAATGTCAATTAGTACATTTTACGTGGCCACACCAATATCTGCCATATTTGTACACCACTTCACAATCAGAGCTTCCTCCTCTTCTATCAGGACCATTGGTAGACCCTTCTTTGAAGTAGAGCTCAGGTCGCCTAACCAATTGCTAATTGTTGTAGCTAGTATTTTCCACTTCTTTGCAACATCTCTCATCAACATCCCATTTGTTTCAACTTCCTCAAGTGCCCTGTCCATGTCCTGTGATGACCATTCACTTTCCTTTCATGCTCTTTCCCGTTGGATCGGTGGTGCACCAACCTCCTAGACAACCTCAACAAGTTATGGATTTGTGTTTACTTCTGCAGCCAGTTGTTGCACATTAGGGACTATTATAGCATCCTTCCTTGTACAAGACGACATCTTTGCAGTCTTGGTTTTACTTTTCGACCTCACTCTACCTTTAAATTGCACCTACAAATATTATAAAGGATGTTTGGAGTGGTTAAATAAAACAAAAGATTAAACAACAGTGAAATCATAGTGATGCATGAACAATTTGCATTTATTTAATATGTATCTTGACATTTTGAAATTCAATGATCTAGTTTTTATGAATAGTTTGTAATGCAATTGTCTCACTTTTGTAATGATTTTGTCTTTATTGTGCATGAACAATATGTTTTTATTGTCTTTATTTTGCTTGGTTTTTATGAACAGTTTGCAATGCAATTGATGACACTTTATAATGCAACTATCTTTAATGTGCATGAATAGTTTGTTTTTATTCAATATATGCATGATCTCAATTTATTCAATTTTATTATTTGAATTGAAATGGCTTGGAGCATAACTTTTTAGTGAGACATGAAAGACCATTGGTTAAACATTGTCAAAAGGAAATACAATGGTACAGGCTTAGTGAGGTATTCTATTCTTCATGAAGGACTGCTTGTCCTTCATTAGGTACCAGTTTGAAAAACCATAGACAAAACCCCATTATGTATTCTATTCTTCATGAAGGACTGCTTGTCCTTATTTATGATCATTTCAAAGCCATGTTGACTCTGCCTCACCAGCCTCTGTCACCTAAGGTTAGGGTTGATGAGAAGGACAAGGGTCAACCTAGGGATTCTACTCTGAAAAAGGGCAAGAGAAAAATGTTGGAGGACCCCTCCTATGATGTGAATGAAGAGAAGTCATAGTTAGAATTATTGTCTGAGTATTTCAGCCATCCTATGACTGATAGAGAAGAGAGACCTCGCTTCCCTATGGACCTCAAGGCAGGGGATCATTATTTTAAGGAGGAACAGGAATTTCCCACTGATGTGCTTGCAATTTCCTATATGGGGCGATGGATAAATTTAGGCTTATGAGATGGGTGTTCTTTGAAGTTAGAATTTCTCCTTATATGTTTAATGTTGGTTTAGTGTGGAGTCTTTAATTCCTATCCTTTTAATTTGAAATTTAAATTCTTCATCGGATGCCTTCAATTGCGGAGTTTGTATGTATTAATGGCATGCATTCCTTGTTTGCTTGAAAGGAGATTTTGGTGGTTGCAGGTGGGAAAAATAGGAGGAACATTAGTAGAGAGGTTTGATTTGACAAATGGGACACATATGAATGACTGCTACCTGTTTGAGTGTTGTGTTGGTGGCCAAGTGGGATGGGTGTTCGGTTGGATTGGATTTGGTGATGGGACATTCTTCAGTATATGTTCTACTCATGACATCCTGAGTGCCAAAAAGGTGGTTGCAATGAAATGCAAGTGGTGACATTATACAGGAGCTTGGGTTATACTAATTATATATTTTGGGTGTCTCTTTTGAATCGAGGGCCCCATAACAAGCAATATGGCTTGTATGTTTGTGGTGTTAGATGTGCTTTGAATATTATTTGACATGTAAGAGTGTGAATATCTAATTGTGTATGGGACAAATATTCTCTGATTATTATACAATTTTGACAGTACAGTGATACATGTACCTTTGTTGACTTTGTGAGTGAAAACTATTTTACATTTGCATATTAAGGTGGTCTATTATGGGGCCCACATGGGATTACTTCTGTCCCCACTATAGGCTTCCACCCTACTTTGGGCTCCTCTACCTTAGGAAAAGTTTGGAAAAGTAAAAAAAATCAAAGAGTAGTAACTCTGATTATAGGTTTAATAGTGATTTTCCAAAATAGATATTATGGCCAGATTATGTATCGAGAATAATGAATATAAACTAACAATAATGTTAAGAAGTAATATTGGAATTAATGATAAGAAATAATAGTGATATTAATTAAACTTTAATGAAAGAATTAGTATTATTAATTATTGTTTTTGATTAAGGAACAAATAGGTTTTAGAGGGATCCCGAAACCATTAATAGTAAGACAGCATAAGATAAAACATTAATAGAGCACAAATAAAAAATAGGACACTGTCCAAAAAGAAGAACACACAATAACACCAGGGCAGTAAAGACAAAAAACCAATAAAAAGCCACAAGACAACCAACCTCTAGGCTAGGTTTCGAAGGATCTCTGCTGCTTCTTGCTCCAAATTGTTCATGTTGAGCGCAAACTTCTTGATCTCCTAGATGTTGACTAATGCTTGGTCTACCTTCCTTTTCAAGTTTTATCTGGTCCTTTTACTCGGTCCCCCACTATTCGACTACCCATCCTTATTGTCCAAGTCCAAAAATACAATAGTTTTTACTTGATAGGCTTTTTCTAGGTTTTCCACCATGGTATTCATGGGTTGTGCAGTGGATTTTAAAATTTTGTGGTTCATAATCAACACTTTGTGGAGAGAGCTTTTAATGTTCCTCAATTACTCCTCCATGTCCACCTGCTTTCCATCATGAGTTCCTTTGAAGTCCTGTAATTCCTCCACCATTTTCTTAAGGCATTCAACCATATAAATTTTTCTCCTCTTCCATCCATAAATGAGTAGCCCGACCACTTCCACTACCTCTGTTATTGTCATCAGTGGCTCTCTCCAGTTTGTTGTTCATGGCTCTTTGATTTAACTTAATTTACTTAATTTCAAAGAACACCCATATCATAAGCCTGAAGTTATCCACCACCCCATATAGGCAATTGCAAGCACATCAGTGGGAAATTCCTGTTCCTCCTTAAAATAATGATCCCCTACCTTGAGGTCCATAGGGAAGTGCAGTCTCTCTTCTCTATCAGTCATAGGATGGTTGAAATACTCAGACAATGATTTCGACTATGACTCCTCTTCATTCACATCATAGGAGGGGTCCTCCAACATTTTTCTCTTGCCCTTTTTCAGAGTAAAATCCCTAGGTTGACCCTTGTCCTTGTCATCAACCCTAACCTTAGGCGATGGAGGTTGGTGAGGCAGAGCCGACATGGCTTTGAAATGATCGTAAATAAGGACAAGCAGTCCTTCATGAAGAATAGAATACCTAATGGGGTTCTGTCTATGGTTTTTCAGGCTGGTATTCAAAGAATAAGCCAAATTAAAAGGAAATGAAATCCTGACCTGGTGCCTGAAATGATTCAGCAAAATAAAGTGATACCCAAAAACTTTGGTATAATGGTCGTCCAAAGTGACATACTCCATCAACACATTCAAAACCCTCCTCCAATGTGACACAATTGTGCCTGTGTCATAGTAGCTTCTAGAGGTCCTACGTAACTCCTCCTTCCCAGCTTCTAACTTGGAGAACTTGTTGACCACTTCATCAGATTGCTTCTTGTCCCTATAGAATTTTATGCCCTCCATTGAGAGGCCAGTAACCTCAGCAATTAGCTATTCATTGATAACATGTTTTCCAAATAGGTTTATCTCACCGTTTTTCCAATCCTTCTCAAAAACCCTAGTTACCTCTAGGTCCCAGCCATGGGGCTTTTCAATATAAACAATAATGCCACCACTCTCCAGCTTCTTCCATAGCTTTGGATTACTCTTCAGCTGTGCATTGCTTATCGACTCCATTATTAATTATTGTTACAAAAGAATAAAATAAACAACTTTAATGAAAACTTCTATATGTCAATTTACCCAACACGAATAAACATTTTAAAGAAAAACATTTATTAATTATTGTTAGAAAGAATAAAATAAACAATTTTAAGGAAAACTTCTACATGTCAATTTACCCAGTGTGAATAAATATTTTAAAGAAAAATATTTACATGCCAATTTACTTGGCATGAATAGAAGGACAAGTTAATTTAAATGGTGACTAATGTAACTCCTATTATAACTACTTGGCCTTTAACCAATAATTGTATATATATAACTATAGTGTTATTGTTAGGGTTTAAGTGTTAATTATGCAATAACTAGTATTGCCAATTATATTGGGCAAAGATTAAATGCTAATCAAGTAGCAAAAACATACTTAGCATTAAGATCCAATTGTCCATTAAACAATAGTATTACTAGTATTGCTATCATTTAAGATTATGGGGTAAATAAAGTTACCATTAATATTTAGATAGTTAGTTAAACAATGATATTGTAATCATTATATATATTACTTGTCAAATTATTATGCACGCTATTGTTAAAGGATTAGTTGATGAGTAAAGCAACCTCTTTATGAATAGTGTTTGATTTCAATTAAATAATAACATTAGTATTAGTATGTAAATTGTTAATCAATTATTATTATTATTATTATTATTATTATTTGTATTAGTATTATCAAAATAATGATAATGTTTATGTCATTATGTTCAGTGTTGCATCTTAAACACTTAAAATGTTAAATATCCTAATTAATAGATTTCAAAAAAAGTATTGTTGCATTTTCTAGAGATTTTTTTTTGGGGAATGACAATCTCTTATTGGGAAAAGATAGTCAAAAGCATTCAATCAAGGATTGTTAGATGGAAGGGTTGGTGGTTATCATTTTTAGGATGAATTCTAATGGTAAAATCAATTCTCTTTGCTATTCCCAATTACTATATGGCAATGTTGAAATCTCCCCAATTAGTAATTTCTGAAATTGAAAAGCTAATCAAAAATTTCTTGTGGAAGGGAAATTTAGACAAAAATAAAAAGATTCCACTAATTTCATTAGAAAACATCTATGAAGAAAAGTTGAAAGGAGGTGCTGGTCTTCATAATTTTTTAGCTAAAAATATTTCTTTAGGTGCCAAATTAGTGTGGAATTTATACTCCAAGCCTTAAGCAAAGTGGTGTAGGGTCATGCAAAAAAAATATTTGGATGTTTCAGATCCAAAAAGAATAGTCACAATTTCAAATCCACCACAAGGATTTGCAATGTGGAACTTTATACTAACTTGTAGAAAAGTTATCAACCCTTACCTAACTTGGGAGATCCATAATGAGAAACAATAAAATTTCTAAAAGGATTCTTGGAATGAACATCCACCCTTAAACACATCTAAAATTTACAAGACATACAAGTTTTCCTCGGTTCAAATTGGGGGGAAAATGTCAGATTATTTTTAGAACATAGATGATCACATAGGGAGAGTGGTTTGGAAAGATCAATCTTCCATTCCTTTCCCTGATGAACATATGAAAGAGCTATGTGACATATTAAGAGTAAGTCATGTACATTTCAGATGTAGCAGATAGGATTTTGTGAACTCCATCTAAATCAGGTAGCTATATTGTTAAAATGGGCTATAAGGCAGCAATGAGTAAAGCATGTGTAGCAGATCTCAAAGAGCTCTATCTTTCTATTGGAATTCAACAGTGTTACCTAAGGCAAGTTACTTCTCTTGGTTGGCTATAAAAAATAGGGTTTTGATAAGTAAAAGACTTGCTAGGCTTGGGATTGAAACTCAATTCAAGTGTGTGCTATGTGATGATGTGATGGAGGAGGTAAACCATTTATTCATTCATTGTCCTTTTGCATATGCATGTTGGTCATTTTTTAGACAAAAATTAAACTGGTATTCACTATTTCCAAACAATTTGTGGGAACATTTTACAAGTTTTCCAATTCTATTTAAGACATCATTCTTTGCATGCATTTGGAAAGTGGTCTTGTCAATTGTATTATGGTGCACTTGGTGGGAGAGAAATAGGTGAATATTTAGACATGAGAAAATGAAATTGAGGCAAGTTTTAAGTAAGATGGAATCTTCAATATTCAAGATCACAAACATGCATATGTCCAAAAGCAAAAAACATTGGTTCGGTATTCATAGATTGGGACTCTAAAATATTGCAACAATGAAAGAACATTGTGCTTCCTTTTAAAGGAAGTTTACACCAACATCAAAAACAAAAGATTGATAAAAGTAAAATTGCATGGATACCTCCTCTCTCAGATTCTTACAAGCTAAATTTTGATGTAAGTTCACGTGGAAATCCAATAGTCTCACAGGCTAGTGTGGTAATAAGGGATCATAGAGGTTTTCTCATTCCATCTAAATCAATTCATCTTCAAAATGGCATGAACAATATTGTTGAAGCTCAAGCTCTTTTGCATGGGCTACAATCGACAATGCTTTTGAACATCACTAACTTGTAGATTGAAGGGGATTCAATAATTATTATTAATGCTTGTAAGGAGAGAAAGGTGAATCATTGGAAAATTAAGTACGTACTTGAGCAAGCTTCGAAGCTTATTGACAAGCTAGTGTTTTCCCAAGTTAAACACTCATATAGGGAGGGTAATCAAGTGACATACTTATTAGCAAATATTGGTTGTGACCAAGCACAAGATGAGATCATGTATAATGAAAATTCAAATAATACCATAAAAGTGCTAGATGATATTATTTAGAAGGAAAGACTTGATTCATCTTGATAGTTACCACATCCAATTGTTGGGTAGCAGTAAATTTCTACAACCTACTTATGCCTAATTTCACATTTTAGAAGCTTCAAGATGCTCATGTTTCAAACATCAAGTATTTATCATATCATTTTTTTTTGCCTAAAATAAATGATGTTCTTTACAAAGTGTTATCTCAATAGGTGTAATGGGGGTGCACATAAGCATCTGACGTCACACATGGTTTCATTTGAATCAATCAAATTCTTTCTAGTGTTCATTACTCATTCAAATTTGTGTCAAAATAACCACCTAGTTGACTCACAAATTCTAGTCAATAAGCATGTTTAATAAACATGTGTTGCTCACAAGGGGAGCATGAAAAAGGACAATACTTCAAGGCATGGGACGAGGTAGGGCCAATGTTTTATTTTATTTTTGTAGGTTAACATTGAATTTCACTTCCTACAATTATGAATTACATTTTCCAAGATACAAATGAAGGATTTCATGCATGCCAAATTCCACTCACTGGCATAAAAGGACAGTGGCTTAAATGTTAATGATGGTTATTTGGTACCTAGGGGAAAAGTAGTGTTCAAGATTTTTTTTTTAAATTTAAATTTTTTTCCTCATTCCAAGCATATCTCCTATCCTTCTAGGTAATCTATATAGTGGTTCTCAAGTTTTCTAGGTATTTGGGTTAGCTAGTCTTGTAGGTGCTTTTTTTCTTACTAGATTAGTGGTGTAAAGGGTGTAACATCCGAAAAAGTTGCACAATAGAAAACAAGTGATTAGAAGCAAACATGCATGCAATATTAAATCTAGAATGCAAATCTAAATTTTAAGCAAAAAAGAACATAGGAAAGTCAGAAACATAAACAAAACTAGAACAATCTCACCAATTTCGAACGTATTTCCATGATTCATCTCGATTGCCCTTCTTCATTTTGCTTGTGTAGTATAATTGCCCTCAAATTTGTAAGTTCGTGCAAGTATAGCCTATGATAGTGATTTAGAAAAATATCAAAGATTCAAGATTAAGTGCTTGCAAGATTCGAAAAGAGATTTTGATTTCGAGAGAGATTGGAATGAAGAATGGCAGATCAATTTATAGAAAATTGATTATTCGAACGACAGGTCAAGATTGAAAGATCAACGGACGGTTGAGACCGACAGATTAGACATGCATTCCAATAACTGTCCGTAGTGACATGAGTGATACAAACTAGAAATAGGATTAAAGATTAAATAAATGATTTAATCTTCAGTTCAGTACTCGAAAACATAAGAAATATCTTTGCATGACAAAGATAAAGATTGATTAAATCAACTCTTGTTCGAATGCACGCACAAGATTTAATTAATTAAATAAGAGTATTTAATTAATACGCATGTACACGCAATTGAGTTAGAACTGGACGATTTGAATGATTTGACGAAGAGATTACTCGAGAACGCCACTCAGACATCGAATCAAGAGTTAACTGAACAATTAAAATAGATGTCGAGTCGAGTAAAAGTGAATACTTAGATAACTCACATAATTATCTAGAATATAGAAGAATGCATTAAAATAGAATTAATGAATTAAATAATTCATTTAATTCAAGACTTGATATTCGGAAAATAATTAAATAAATAAGATTTATTTAATTAAGTGACGAAAGGGATTTAAAATGAATAATTAAATAAATAAAGAATTTATTTAATTATAGTTGAAGTATGATAAAGGATAAATTAAATAAGGCTTTATTTAATTTGACAAGACAGATAAGGTCAATTAGTAACATAATTAAATAAAAAGTGTTTATTTAATTAATTAGATAGAATAAAGAAAAGTGTGAATTAATTAAATAATTAAGATTATTTAATTAATAGAAGAAATGAAGACTATAGAGGATAATTAAATAATTGAGATTATTTAACCAATAGAAGAATTAATGTTAAGATGAATAATTAAATAATTAACATTATTTAATCATGACCATGGAGAATACAAATTACGAAGAATATGGAAGTTGCAGGCCAAAACCAGATTTCAGTGTCTACATTTGCCCCTCTTTGATACAATGTCATTTAGGCGTTGTGTCAAATAAAATTGATAAAAACATGCCCCAGTAATGCTCCAGATTAGAATAGGTGAAGGTATTCCCCCTCGGGAAAATTGAAAAAATTGCGAAAAGTTTAGAAAAATTTGGAAATGCTCCCAATTAGTCCATAGAATATGCAGAAATGTAGTGGAGTTTGCGGAATTGGGTTTGGAAATGGGAGGGGCGGGTATGGGATGATAGAAAATGGAAGTTAACATGGCCAGTAGGACATAAATGACACTTAGGCCCTAGGTATATATAAGAAAGAGGGGTAAAAACCTATTCATTTACACCCACCTAGTTGAGAAATTGAGATTTTGCTCTAAATTTCTAGCGAGGATGTCTCCAGTTCCAGCCACTCATCATCGCGCATACAGGATCCGGACATACCAGAGACCAGCTGGCGCGGACCCCCCGGTATGGACCTAAAACTTTCCTTTTGAAATTTTTGTTTCGTGCACATTTTAATGCATTTATTTTAGATTTTAGATTTATGCTAGATGTTGGGGGAGGAGGAGAGGAGGATGTGGCCAGAGGTGGAGAGGAGGCGCAGTGGGCAGAGGCAGTTATCCCTAATATCCTGGCAGAGGCAGTTATCCTAGATATCCCGACAGAGGAGGAGGCGGGTGCTGAGGAGGCAGACAGAGAGGAGGCAGAGGTTGATGCTCTGGGGTTGTTAGGGGCGTACCAGGATGATGATGATGAGGATGACGATCATGAGAGAGAGATCTGAGATCAGATCCTGGAGGAGTTGGATGAGGAGGAGGATGGGAGAGACAGAGCCAGATAGGATGAGACAGGGGCAGAGGATCCAGACACGGATACATTGCGAGCCTAGGTTGCATCCTTTGAGGAGCAGATGAGAGTGTTGATGGCCGAGAGGGATGCATATCAGGTAGAGAGGGACAAAGCCTTGATGGATAGGGATCAGGCCATAACCCGGCGATGGGAGACTGAGCAGAGATTCACAGAGCTCAGGGCATTATGTACAAGACCATCAGCTGCATTCGCCAGAGAGCTAGTCAGAGCCAGAGAGAGGGAGAGGTACTATCGGGACCTATATGAGGCAGAGGTTCCATTAGAGAGATGAGCTCCTAGTTTCTCAACAACACACAGTAGCAGGTCCCAGACCAGGACCCATACACAGATAGTTAGCACAGAGGGGGTGGAGCAGCCACGTAGAGCAGGGCCATATGACAGGCCTCCCTCAGCTCAGAGGTCATCAGGTTCCCATCATCATTCCCCCACACATTCCCGACATGATGGCAGTGGCAATTCAGGATAGGGATACTACTTGAGATTCATTTGAGACATTGTATTTTGATCTCATAGCCTGTGGGCTTCCATGTATTATTGATACATTATGACATTGTGATGTGACACATTTGAGCGATATACATATATATATATATGATTTTGGCGGTGATTCTCATGATATGCATTTCTATGTACTGATTATGCAGTCTTTGTTTATACATGTGATGTTTATATGATATACCTATCTGATGGATGAGTATATGTATTTTATGATGTTTATGCAGCTAATAAGATAATGTTGATTCTATGTGATGTATGATTCTATATGATGTATGCAATTTAGAACTATGAGATACGACATGATGTGAATATGTATGATGGATACTACATGTATGTTATACAAACATAATGTGATGTATGTATTTACAATTTCTTTGTACATGAAATGCTTATGATATGTATTGTTTGATGATGATTATTTAGTATGTCATGATGATCTAAATATGAAATATGCCTATATGTATGTATGTTTCTAACATGTATGTTGATGCAGGATGATACATAATGTTTTGTGTCACAGGACTCCGTCATAATGCAAAAAAGAAGAACTATTAGTGCGGAAAGAAAGATCAACAAAGAATGAAGGACATAAGATAAATGTTAATATTAGCAATCTTCGATATTTTGCTGTATCACAAAAGGTATTGTTCTTTATCATCATTGGGTGGGACTAATACAAATGGAGAAAAACACCATGATATGACATAGATCAAGGTGTGCAAGGTCATCCACTTGCTAATAATAGACAGTCGCAGACAAGGAGTGTCGTTAACTCATACTAAGAGCACAAATTGCCCCAGTCTTTTTGTCAGGACAAACCATAGACAACAAACAAAGTAAAAGACGGGTCATGAGATGTCATTGCTCCTCTAAATCCTTCATGGGACATCCTTGAGGAAACTAGTAACATGACTCAAAATCAAATTTAAAAGACAGTCGACAGACAGCAGTCAAAGAAAATAGAATTCTGATACATCATTGCTTCTCTAAATCCTTCATGGGACATCCTTGAGAAAGCTAGTAACATGAATCCCAATCATCAATTCAAGATAAATGATAAGATAAATAATCCATAGAGTCAAAAATACAGTAAAATATTTTCCAAAACTTGATCTTGTTTGTTTGATATGTTTGATTGATAAAAGGATTGATTGATAGAGCCTGATGTGAGGAGATACACATACCGGATAAGACTGTGAGTCTGGTTTCGATGTTATGACTATCTGTATAAGACATGACAAAGCCTAGTTTCAAAAAGACATGTATTGTATAAGACATTGAGTCAGATGCCGTTGATGTGATAACCTATGTAAGGCTATGTTTGACCTTGTCGATTATGCAGGAAGGACTCATCCTGAATAAGACATAGGTTGACTATTTTGATAACGTCTATTTCCAAGAAGGGCACATCCTGTAGTAGACTGTAGTTGATCTGTTTTGATTGTTTTTTTTGGCAAGTTGTTTGATTTGACTTAGAGACATTGTTGACTTGTTCACCAGATTGATGCATAACTTGATACAATGCATTGACAATTAACTGTGTGTGACAATAAACCCTAAAGGACTGACCTAGTGCGGCCTTGGGGGCCCATCAATTGATGGCCTTGCCTACGTTGTACATGCAGAGACCTCGTAGTTCGACTTGACTTGACTGACAAGACTGATGACAAATAGATGTGTGTGAAAGTGAATGTGATGAACCCTAATGGACTAACCTAATGGCCTCGAGGGCTCATCGATTGATGGCCTTGCCTACATTATACATGCAGAGACCTCGTAGTTCAACACGACCAATGACCTTGTCATATAGACATATGGATTGAATCATGAATTTATACAGACAAACCTAAATAGACTGACCTAATGCCTTGGGGGCACATCGCAGATGGCCTTGCCTACGTCCAACAGAGGCAACATAGTTCGACAAACGACAAAGACTGACAAGTGTAACTGACTGACTCTGGTTTTGGATTTTCAAAATGTTTTGATTTTTTGTCTTTTAAAGTTTTCGATGTTTTGTGTTTTCTCGTGTCATTTTACATGTTTGTGGATTTTTCATGGTTTTACGCCTTCAACATAGCCAATGTAAGAACCAATATGACACATGTCAAGTGTTTGACCCCAAATGAAGTATAAGACCAATTGATTATGAATAGGATAAAATGGGGATGAAATGCACTCGATGCCAATCATTCCAAGTTATGGGAAAGACTACCACTTATTATGAATGGTATACAAGCGATGGACATGAAAGATAGTGATATGTACGGGATAGGTAGTATGTATGTGGATAAGGACTATGTATAGGGTAATAGTAGACAAAGGAGCAGTTAACTACACATGGCGCCTGTTTGCCGGTTTTCACCATGGTACCTATCAAAGTGCCACCAAAGTGGTTTTCACTATTGGATGAAATTTTTTCTCTTGACTACTTTTTTTTTTTTTTTTGTTCTTTTGGTGTCACCAAGATGCCTGTTTGCCAGGATTTCATCAAAGTGACTTTTTTTTCTTTTTCTGGATGGCCTTGATGCTTTAGATGATCACTAATTGTGCTGAATCCATTGATGGTGTTGATGTAGAGACTGGTGCCATGATATGCCAATAATAAACTTGATGAAGTAGTTGCCTCATCAGGATCATATCACTTGCATACAATTGATTGATGTCATTGTAATCCTTGTTGATACTAGAGTTGGCCTTATCAAAATATGCACATTGTGATAGAGTGCCATGGGAGTCCTTACAATAAAGAGTTGCTGCCAAGATGTGATGGATTTGTGACATAGGATTTTTAGAATTTAGGCGAGATGTAGGATTATGACGGATGATGGTAGACGCGTTTAGAAATTTAGATGTAGGAATTTTCATTTGCCAAACTTGGGGTGATGGATGATGGAGACTGGGTTTTAGATTGGGATAATATTTGGAACCATGACTTTTATATGCCCTGTATGATGACCATTTTGAAGGAGGTGGACATTTATTATATGTGGGAGTCCTCTTTTCTTGTGGCTCCATATTTTGATTGACTTTTACTTTTGAACTATTTTCTTTGCTTGATCCATTTTTCTTTGGGATCCATTTTAACTTTATTTGTCCACTTGGATTTTTTATTGATTCAATGGCCTTTGATATTTGATTTTGAACTTTGAATTTGTAAGACTTTTGTTTCTGTTGGTTCCAAATGGAAGGTCTATTCATGTTGGAATGACAATTTATGGTATGGATGGAAGGAGTGTTGGCAACAACCTTATGGTAAGAACTACGCATGGCCTCCATTTTGATGTTTTTATTAGATAAAGTTGCCCCCAATATCAAGAAGGTACTATTAACATCATTAGATTTGTTGACTGAAGGATAACCAAGACCTTGATGTTTAGGATTTTCTTGAAACTGTATTGGTTCTAGAATTCCTTGCTCATGTATGCCTAGTCCTTTTCCTTGATACTACATGCTCTAACATATTTTGTTTGCGATGGGGTATTTTTTATTTTGAAAGCAAGATGCTAACCCATCACTCTGCATGTGGAAAATGTTACTTGGAATCTTCTCCTCTACAAGAAAGCCTGATTTGATAAAAGTGGATGATCCTAGTTGATAGGATCTCTTATCTTCATTGACATGTTGGATATCTTTGGTGTGATTTTGTGACATATTAGATTCAGAGGATTCTACTGGTGCTTCCAAGTCAATGTTGAAACCATCTTTATGGTCATTGTCATAGAGTCTAATGAAATCAGTTATAGCTTGATCATTTGCAAATATGTCTAGAGTAGGAGACTCTTGTTCTAGAGGAATATCATCTATGTGTCCAAAGGAGGAAAGTCTCTCATTTTGGGAAATGGATGTGTTTGGTACTTGGATAGGGTCATCTTCAAATGTTTGATCATGAATGGCATAAAGGTCAAGGAGTGGATCATTTTGGACTTCTTGATCAATAGTATTTTCTTGATCAAAGATGGGTTTACCTTGAATGATATGGTTGGGTAGGGAATCTTGATCAAGGATAGGTGTTTTTTGGATGCCATGATTATCTAGAAGGACTTCTTGGATGGAATTAAAGATAGGGTCGTGGGATAGACTACTTTGATCTTGACATGAAGCTGAAGCCATGAAGTCATGCTTTGGACTTTCCATTTGACATGTATCCTCAAGTTTAGTAGATGGGATGTGATTTTGGAGACCATGAATAGATGCATTTTCATGACTAAATGTAGACTGAGATGGAGTGGCTTGGAAGGGATTAGTGGATGAAGGACTAGGATAGGCCATGGAGGCTTGGAAAGAATTAATGGATGAAGGACTAGGGTAGGACATGGAGGCTTGGAAGGGATTAGTGGAAGGTTGGTTTCCCTTGTCATGGTTAGGATAAGGGTGATAAGTGGACATTTGTTGTGGATTCATGGCATGGATTATGCTAAGGGACTCTTGATAATGAGGGTAGATGGATGGAGGACTAGGACTTATGGATTGTTGGTAGGAAGGGTATGTAGGTAGTTGACCATGGGTTGACATTGGTTGGCATTTGGATTGGATAAATTGTCTTTTGAAGTCTATGGCTTGTTGGAATTGACCATTACAGAGTAACTGGTATTCAACTTGACTAGCATGCATATCAAGGTAAATTGCAGACATGGTGGTGAGGTTATGATGAAAGATGGAGTATGACTAAGGTATGTGATATGAGGGCTAAGGTATGACAATGAAAAGAGTGACTTAAATCTAAGGTATGCAACCTAAGCTATGTTTTTGGGATTTTCTAGGTGCAAATAAGGAATGAATGTAGCTATTTTTTTGGTATTTTCTGTGCGAATAAGGTATATCTAATATGACGCTAGTCTAGGATGACAATATCTAAGTATGCGAATTCTAAGCAAGCTTCTAAGGTAATCAATTCCGTAAACCTAAGAAGAGGGTACCAACTACCTAAAGTCTAACCAAGGTGCCAATTTAGTTATGTCAAAGAACCACTATAGGACAAGGATCAAAGATAACTTGAGTCTCCTAACTAGACTGATGAGCTAGGCGGACTCTCTGTAGGACAAATGATAAGATGATAGGACTAGGTTCAATGACAAATTTCGTTGACACTATGATTTTTCTAGAGTATAGATGATGGACCTATCCTAAAGTTTGTAAAAGTGACCTTCCTAGAAGTTTGATGCAAGGTAATATGTACCCTAAGATGAACTAAACTCTGAATGAAGACAACTATGGTAATGACTAAATGACCCTAAAGGATGCAAAATTGAGCAAATTGTTTTAGGTTTCTATTCAAGGATTATTTGTGTAAAGACAATTGAAATTGGTATACTCGTGTTGACTGGACAGTGACTGTGAATTCTAATTTTCTGATAATCAGACAAATGCGTTGCGAGATTTGACAGTTGCGGTTCAAGTTTACAATTGTGGTTTTCCAGTGATTAATTGCGTTTCTCTGGTAAAGTTCAGTTTGACTCTTACAGATGTGGTTAAGATCTAACAGATGCGACTCATACTGACAGTTGCAACTTAGAATATAATGCATGCAGTTTTTGCAAAGCAATTGCGAGTTAAACTGGCAGATGTGACTCTAATCTAGACAGATGCGACTGATACTGACAGATGCAACTTACAGCTAAACAGATGTGACTCGTGATAACATATGCGACTCTAAAAATCAATTGCGAGTTTCTGGTGAACAGTTGCGACTCTGTGTATTTTCAGTGATGAGATTTAAACTGACTCCATTTTCTTGTGATCAAATTCTGGCAATCAAAGACAATCATAAGACAAAGTGTTTTCAGTTTCGATTTTGGACTCAAAAGAACATTTAATTTGATAACAGACAAGCACATCCTAATAGGCCAAAGGCCTAGGGTTTGTATACTTGGTATAGCCCACCGAAATACCCCGGATTGGTGATAAACATCGTTCCTTCTCGAGAGCAGATAGCTTATAAATTTGGTGGCATTGGCTCCCCTCCACGGCTCATTAATGTCTTTCGAGCATGCCAATTTTGAATTCTTGGGTAATGACCTCCCAAGAACTGCTATCTCTACTCAAGGGGATCAGTAGTGAGTGTCTTCGGGCATGATACTATACCCTGCACTATACCAAGCAACGGCCACAAATAGGTTGGTCTCTAAAAAAAAAGGTATTTAATTCGGGCATTCCGTTCGTAGGGCATGATCCATGTGGCGAGAGTCCCCTTTCGGATCCATCTCATCAGAACCATACTCGTGATTCTTGAGTTTTCCCCAAGAATCCACTTTTATATACCGGCTGGAAGTCCCTCGGGTTCAGGGTGCTACCGGTCTGAGTCGTCCTGGGGTGAGTACTTTTTCCCACCAGAACAGGCCCAAGTTCTAGAGTTGGTAACGTTTCTCTTACACCCAGGATCGCACGAATGCACAAGGGGAGAGGATACTTCGATGTACCAAATAGTGAGGGTAATTACACATATGTGCTTTCGCACCAAACACAGTAGACACTCGTTAATTTTAAACCAAACGAAAGATTTGCTACGCTACCAAACAATCTGTTTCAAAAATTAACTAGGGTCTTCGACAAGCGTCCTGCAGAAAAACTCATTAGTAGTTTTCAATATTGTCTTCGTCAATCATCCTGCAAAAACTTGTTAAGTCCTTAAGACACACACTGAAAACAAAAGATTAGTACAAAAAAAAATTTAAATGAAAACAACAAACTAAAATAGTGATAACTTCCTCAAAACTAAACAAAATTTTAAATCGTAGATATCTATGGAAAGCTAATGCATAGATCTTCAAAGCCCAGAAAACGTTTTGCAAAATCCTACAAGACAAAAGTGTTATAAACAAAACAAAATTCGCGTTTTAACAGTTAAAGCTTAAAAAACTGCGATCACTAAAATGGTCATAACTTTCTCAAATCTTAACAAAATTTTAAACCGTTTGAAGTTCTGGAAAGCTGAGAACGAGATCTACAAAATCTAGAAAATGTTTTAAAATATTTTATTCGCCCATTTTTCTATGCTCAAAAGAAGGTGACGGGATTTCGTATGAATTCTTGGCTGTAACCTACAAAACAACAAAAATAAACAAGAAAACACACAAATTTCTTTATATTTCACGTCAGGTTCACCAATGTAACATCCAGAAAAGTTGCACAATAGAAAACAAGTGATTAGAAGCAAACATGTATTCAATATTAAATCTAGAATGCAAATCTAAATGTTAAGCAACAAAGAACATAGGAAAGTCAGAAACGTAAACAAAACTACAACAATCTCACCAATTTCGAACGTATTTCCATGATTCATCTGATTTCCCTTCTCCATTTTGCTTGTGTAGTATAATTGCCCTCAGATTTGTAAGTTCGTGCAAGTATAGCCTATGATAGTGATTTAGCAAAATATTGAAGATTCAAGATTGAGTGCTCGCAAAAAGAGAAAGATTTTGAGAGAGATTGGAATGAAGAATGACAGATCAATTTATAGAAAATTGATTATTCGAATGACAGGTCAGGATTGAAAGATCAACGGACGATTGAGACCGTCAGATTAGACATGCTTCTAATAACTGTCAGTAGTGACATGAGTGATACAAACTAGAAATAGGATTAAAGATTAAATAAATGATTTAATCTTCAGTTCGGTACTTGAAAACATAAGAAATATCTTTGCATGACAAAGATAAAGATTGATTAAATTAACTCTTGTTCGAATGTACGCACAAGATTTAATTAATTAAATAAGAATATTTAATTAATACGCATGTACATGCAATTGAGTTAGAACTGAACGATTTGAATGATTTGACAACGAGATTACTCGAGAACGCCACTCAGACATCGAATCAAGAGTTAACTGAACAATTAAAATAGATGTCGAGTCGAGTAAAAGTGAATACTTAGATAACTCACATAATTATCTAGAATATAGAAGAATGCATTAAAATAGAATTAATGAATTAAATAATTCATTTAATTCAAGACTCAATATTCGGAGAATAATTAAATAAATAAGATTTATTTAATTAAGTGATGAAAGGGATTTAAAATGAATAATTAAATAAATAAAGAATTTATTTAATTATAGTTGAAGTATGATGAAGGATAAATTAAATAAGGATTTATTTAATTTGACAAGACGAATAAGGTCAATTAGTAACATAATTAAATAAAAAACGTTTATTTAATTAATCAGATAGAATAAAGAAAAGTGTGAATTAATTAAATAATTAAGATTATTTAATTAATAGAAGAAATGAAGACTATAGAGAATAATTAAATAATTGAGAATTATTAATCAATAGAAGAATTAATGTTAAGATGAATAATTAAATAATTAACATTATTTAATCATGACCATGGAGAATACAAATTACGAAGAATATGGAAGTTGCAGGCCAAAACCAGATTTCGGTGTCTACAAAGGGTATCATCTGCTTCCATGGTGGGGTGGTCATTTGCTTTGAAAGGAGAATTATTTTCATTCTAGAGTGGAGTTTGGTTTCTAGGTTTCATAGTTTCATTGTCATGGTTTGGTAGTGTTAAAGTTTTTGGGCAATTTTATAGTGCTTGGTGTTTTGGCAATTTTACTGTATCAAGGTGTTTGGGGAATTTTATAGTGTTTGATGTTTTTATGCATTAGGGTATATTAGTTGTGGCTTGGGGTGTTGTATGTTATTTTTATATCCATGGATCTCTCTTTCCTTTCTACATTTTCTATCTCATGGTCAAACATTTGTGTCTTTTGTTCTTAAGCAGAATTGGGGTGTCGCTTCGGGTTCATGTCTATTTGGGTGTTCAGTGTTGGGGTGTAGTTTATGTATTGTTGGTGTAGGAGGTTTTAATGGATTACATACCAAAGAACATTAGAATTCATGTGAGGGTTCGTGAAGGTGAACTACTATTTTTAGAGGAGGTGACAAATGTTGAAATGGCAAAGGTGTTTAAGTTGTCTTGTCCCAATGTTGTTGAGAGTGTGGAGACTATTCTTGGTGAAGAGGTATTGTGAGCTAATGCACCCAGGTTGATGTTTCCCTGAATAAATCAAGGTGGTTGAAACTCTCTATCCAACACAAAACAACCTAATTCAAATAAGGAAATCTACACTTGAACACACAAACACCTAACTTGTCTTAAACCCTCACCAATAGGCTTCTAGCCCTCAAAACATAATACTTGGACTTGTCTTTTAGAGAATGTTGTACAAAGGCCTTACAACCTTCAATTTAGACTTCCCATAGTATCAACACAACTATCCCAAAATATTACAAGTGACTTCTTTGCAACAATATTGAGATTCAACACAACACCTCTAAATTGGGCTACTGAATTAGCCCTAAATTACAAAGAAAGTACTTCCCAATCATGAAATAACTACTCAAAATCTCTTGATAGTCACTTATTGTGCATCTAAACACCCAATTCCACAATAATTTCCTAGATTCAAAACTCTTACAACATTGTCCTAAGAAACCCTTAATTTCAATGCAAATTCCTAGGTTTTTCAAAAAATCACAAATTGAAGGCTTTCAAAACTTCTCTAATGCATCCAACGGGTTTCAATAGGTCTGTAAAGACTCTCCACACCTTCAAAAGAACCATTCCATCAACAATTCACAAAAACCCTCTCATTTCACCTCATTTTCATAAGAAAAAAACACTGCCCAACCCTAGGGCATCATCCAAATTTAAACAACTCAATACCACAACCTACCAAGACATTGAAACACTAAAATTAGAGAATATCAGACCCATTCCATGATATACAGTGGATACAGAAAGTGGAATGGGTCAATTAAACATTTTTGAAGACCCTCAACCCTTAAATTTGTGGAAATAGAGCAGTTACAAAGAATGGCTGATTTCTCCCTCCAAATACAAAGTTAGATCCTCAAAATGATATCAAATGAAAGGTAAAACATGTAATTACATAAAACAACAAGATTTAGAACATTTGAAGCATGTATGGGTCCATATAGAGGAAGCAAAGTTCAAAAATTAGATAATTGCACTAGAAAAATGTTGTTTATTGATTGGAATTCTTCAATATAGTGTTCAACAACTTTGTTCTAGCCTTCAAGAGGCTATATAAACTTGTTCCATCTAAAACATAACCAGAAAAACATTCCTAATTTCCTTTTAAAATACTAATCTCTTCATATTCCCTAAAACTGTATTTGACAACTTTTTTTGCATGGCAACATTTTTACATCTTTTGCAATTTTGCTCTTTTGACACCTAAGACTCTAAACCACCCAAAATACATGATAAATGGTCTTTTTAGACCTTATTTAGAATAATTAAGCTCTATTCAATCCAAACCACCCTACTAACCAACCTATTACACCTTCAAGTATTCAAACTTGCAAAATGGTGAATTGGGTGCTCCTGCACCATACGCCCCCATAGAAAAAAGAACTCTTTCCACAACAGTTTTTCCTTGTATCTATCCCTCCATACTTTCCACACATTCTCTGGTCTTCAAAATCTTTCCACTATTCCATATACAGTGATCTCAAGATCTATCCTACATTCTTCTTCTTATTTGCATTTGAATGTGCCATCAAACTTGCTAACTGCCTTTTATCAATCCCTTGACCTAAACTTGATTGTGTTCCTGCCTTCACATCCACAAAAATTTGTTAGAAACTTATTGCATTGATTTTACCTAAATATTGTATCTTCATACTTGTGACTGCTCTTTTTGTCTTGCTCACTTTGTCTTTTCATCCCTGTTATCAATCTTATTGTCTTGCAAGTCTTTTGTCCCATTTTACTGTCCATTGTACTCACTATACTATCAGATGCACACCTTCTTGTACCTACAGGCCTTACTAATCTTCCTTTCACCATGCTTCCATTCAATGGACACACCATTGTACCAACTAAAACATTCTTATTCCAATCTACTTCCAATAAACCTGAAGTAACTTTCTTATCTATTGTCAGAGCTTTTTCAATCTTTGAACTGTCTACAACACCCAAACCTTTTGTATTCATTCACAACTTCAAAAAAATATTTCTTCCCACACATGATTACTTTTTCCTTACCTTTCTCATCTTCCACCAAAGGAGTTAAAACAAACTTGCACCCATCCTTCATTATTATATAGGTGTTCTCTCTGCCATCATACAAGGCATGCTTGTCATACTGTGAAGGTCTACCTAGGAGTAGGTGACAACAATCCATAGGAATAATATCTTTATAGCCTCCAATTTGGAACTCTACCACAACTTTTTAATTAACCAACAAAGATTTCCCATCACTCAACCAAGACACTTTATAGGCTAACTCATGAGGAACTTTTTACAGATTCAATTTGTTAACCATCTCACTTGACACCATGTTTTCAGTTGAGCCTGAATCAATAACAATTTTCATACCTTGTTTTTACACTTACATGTAGTCTTGAAGATGCTCTTTCTTTGCAAAGGTTCCACTTCCTTGGCTTCCTTCAATATTTTCTTCCTCATCATCAACATTTCCCCTATTTCAGGAGCAACTCTTAAACTTGCAGAATTTGTACTCTCACATTCCTCTTCTTGAATGATTTGTGCCCTCCTATCAATCCCCTTTTCTCCACTTGATGAACTTCTAACATTTTTAGGACATTTCCAAGATGGATGACCATATTCATTACAAGTATAACATCTCCCTACAAAATCATTAGTGGTTCTACCATCACTAAAACTCCTCTACCTCTAAAACCTCCTCTAGTATCAACACCTTGCTCCTTACCTTTATTTGCTCCTTCTTGTTCTTCTCATGGATACTTTGGTGTAGGGATTATTCCTCTCCCTCTTGTGCTAGTTCTACTTCCTCTCACTAATTTCTCTTTCCTTCTTTTAAGCCTTTCCTCCACCTTGATTGCTAATTGGAAACATTCCTCAATAGACTTTGGGTTAGCAACAACAAGTTCATCTTGTATATTAAATCTCAAACTACCTAGATATCTAGCCACCTTTTCAACCTCATCTTCATTTGTTATTGACCTTATACTTAGTTTGTAAAATTCATCAGTATAAGACTTGACATTTAGATCTTTTTGTTTCAGACCTTGCAACTTCTTATACAATTGAGCTTCATAAACTTTTAGAAGAAATTTAACTTTTAGTTTTTGCACAATCTTATCCCAAGAAGTTATCCTTGACTTTCCTTGTTTTCTTCTCTCTACTTGCTCGTACTCCCACCATTGAAGAGCATGACCTTTGAGTTTTGTTTTTTCCACCTTAACCATCTGCTCATCTAAAGTGTCTTCACTTTCAAAGTAATTATTCATAGCAATAATCCAATCAAGCAATTCTTCTTCATTTGAATTACCATTGTACACAAGATCAACTTTTACCTTATGAGAATAACCTTTGACTACTTTGAGCATCTTTACCATCCTTTGATCTTCAAGGTCTAATTCTTCATCAACATTTTCATATTCTTCATCATCTTCCTCTATTTCACATTCTTCATTCTCATCTCTTGTTTTTTTTGTCTCCAAGGTAGTAAGCCTTGCCAAAACTGCATTATGTGATTCCAAAAGCTTGGCATGCTTCTCCTTTAGATCCTGCAACTCTCTAGCAGCACCAACACCTTTCAAAGACATCTTCACAAACTTATCTTTTCACCTTCTATCTTCAAACCTACAAAATGTAATCAAGTCATGAACAAAAGATCTTATCCTTGAGCTTTGATACCACCTGATGTAAGCAAGGTGGTTGAAACTCACTATCCAACACAAAACAACCTTATTCAAACAAGGAAATCTACACTTGAACACACAAACACCTAATTGGTATCAAACCCTCACCAATAGTCTTCTAGCCATCAAAACACAACACTTAGACTTATCTTTTAGAGAAGGTTGTACAAAGCCCTGGAAACCATCAATTAAGACTTCCCACAGTATCAACACAACTATACCAAAAGATTACAAGTGACTTCTTTGCAACAATATGGAGATTAACACAACACCATTGAATTAGGCTACTAAATTAGCCCTAAATTACAAAGGAAGTACTTACCAATAAAACAATAACCACTCAAACTCTCTTGAAAGTCACTTATTGTGCATCTAAACACCCAATTCCATAATCATTTCCTAGATTCAAGACTCTTACAACGATGTCCCAAGAAACCCTCAATTTCAATGAAAATTCCTAGGGTTTTTAGAAAATATTAGCTTTAGGGCTTTGCAAACTCCTCTAATGCATCCAACAGGATACAATAGGTTTGTATAGACTCTCCACACCTTAACAAGAACCATTCCATCAAAAATTCACAAAAACTCTCTCATTTTGAATCTCATTTTCATAAGAAAAAGACACTATCTAGCCCCAACACATCATCCAAATTTAAGCAACTGATTCCCACAACCTAGCAAGACATTGAAACACTAAAATTATAGAATATTAGACCCATTCCATGAGAAACAGTGGATACAGAAAGTGGAATGGGTCAATTAAGCATTTTTGAAGACCCTCAACCCTTAAATATGTGGAAATAGAGTAGTTACAGAGAATGAGTGATTTCTCCCTCCAAATACAAATTTAGACCCTCAAAATGATATGAAATGAAAGGTAAAACATATAATTACATAACACAACAAGATTAAAAACATTTGAAGCCTATACAAATCTGTACAGAGGAAGCAAATTTCATAAATTAGAGAATTGTAGAAGAAAAACGTTGTTTATTAATTGGAATTCTTCAATATAGTGTTCAACAATTTTTTTTGAGCCTTCAAGAGGCTATATAAAATTGCTCCCTCCAAAACATAACCATCAAAAATTTTCTAACTACCTTTTAAAATACTAATCTCTTCATATTCCCTAAAATTGCATTTTGACAACTTTTTTTGCATGGCAACATTTTACATCTTTTGCAATTTCGCTCTTTTGACGCCTAAGACTCTAAAACACCCAAATACATGATAAATGGTATTTTTAGACCTTATTTAGCATAATTAAGCTCTATTCACTCCAAACCACCCTACTAACCAACCTATTACATTTTCAAGTATTCAAACTTGCAAAATGGTGAATTAGGTGCTCTTTCACCATTCCCTCTCAACTTCTTTCAATATTTCTATCAAATATCATGGATTTCCTACAATCATTTGAAATACTACAAATTGTGTTTAATGAGGCGGTGAATCCAAATTACTTAGAGGAAAAAGAAATTTTAAGGAGTTTGCAGATGTATGATTTGGATAAAGGGAAAGGATTTATAGATGGAATTTTTCTCAAGTGCTATCTAAAACATAGGAGGGAATTTGCAGTGATATATGATGCAATTAAAAAAGGGTTGAGAGAGGATAATCCATGGATTCTATATTGGCTCATTCAATTGCACTCACAAGATCTAGGACTTCAAATGACCAACAAAATTAAAGACAAATACTTTGTTATGTATTACTTACGCATCACAATTGACATGTCGAGAATGTGTTAGCAGTGGTAAGGCCTATTCCAAAGATGAAAAATAATATAGACATGAATGAGGGGTAGGGAAATAGTATATTAGAACTCAATGCATGGTCAAAAATCAGTTACGAGTCACCCTCAATTTCCATGGACTTGACGTTGAGTGACAACACAAATTTGAGGCCCCAAAGGAGAGCCATACTTTTTGCCTGATTACTAGAGTGATCCTTTAGGTTCCTTGAGTAGGAAACAACTAAAAAACCATTATGGTCTCTGATGATACCACCCCCAACAACTTTCCTAGCTCTAGCTGCCCCATCAAAGTTCAACTTAACCCAAGGTGGTTTGGGAGTTTTCCATTTCGTGTTGCTTCTTAAAATCCTCTTGGAGTTATCAAACTTCTGAAAGTCACTAGGAAACTTCCAAATTATGGCCATATTTTTATCCCAGCCCATTGGAGGGAAATTGGGGATCTTCCACTAGCAAACCAAAATGTTGTCCAGAAGGAGTTTATTAAGGATTATTGATAGATTGTCTACATTGTTCTCCTTCTCTTTGAAAATCTTGTTGTTCCTTTCTTTCCGCAGACACCAACAAATATGAGGTGGAATAAGTTGACAATTTGCCTAATTAGAGGATGTTTAGAGGAACACCTTCAATTGAGAATGAATTGATGAATATTTATGTCGAAAACCTAAAGAATGTTGAGCTTTTGTAAGACATTTTTCCAAACTTGGGAAGAAAATTGACAGTGGATAAAGAGATGGGAGATAGTCTCCTCATCTAATTTATAGAGGGTGCACCTATTAGGAAATTGAAAGCCCCTTTTGACAAGGTTATCAATATTTAAAATTTTACCATGAATGGAGGCCCACCAAAAGAAGTTGATTTTGGGGATGAGTTGAGAGTTCCACACCTTCTTCTAGTAATACTCATCACCATCAAACCTTAGCAGTAGATTGTAAGTAGACTTGATAGAGAAGACCCTTGCCTGAGTTTTTGTCCAGAAGACCCTGTCCTCCCTAAGGAAGAGAGGAAGTCTCACCCTATTTAAAAGATCCTGGAGCTTAACAACCTTAGGGAGGAGGTTAGGCCTATCCAAGAAACTTTGTTCTAGAGTTTTCCATTTGGCTGTGGGTGTAGTATAATCTGCAATAAAAGTACCAACATGTCCCTTAGCATGTTTATGCAAATATATTAAAATTGTTGTCAACAAGGGGTTTGCCCCCAATCCAACAGTCCTCCTAGAATCTTATTGATCTCCCATTCCCAATTTTCCATCTAATACCTTCCATTAAAAGAGATCTTCAATTTAGACTATTGTTCCAAATTTTTGACCCAAAGGGGAGACCCATCAGATCAAGAGCCCTAGACAAGTGTCCCTGACTCAAATACTTAGCCTTCATTATATTGTGCCAATCAGCCATTCCATTCCCATCAGTAGATTCCAACCAACCTTGGTGATGAGGGCTTTATTTAAATTAGTAATCTTTCTAATCCCAAGACCCCCTTGGCATTTAGGATGGCATACAGTGTCCCAATTCACAAGAGCTAACCTTTTTTTCTCTTCAACACCAGTCCAAAGGAAATATCTTTGGATTCTTTCAAGTTTTTTAGCCATGGAACCCGAAATCTTGAGGACGGAGAGGAAGTAGACTGGGATCCCTTGGAGGAAGGCCATGAGTAGTTGCAATTTTCTAGCATTACTAAGGAGTTTACCCTTCCAACCAACAAACTTCTTTTGCATTCTCTCTAAAATATTATTCCAAAAACTATGAGTAACCTCCTTGACAGTGAGGGGTAAACCAAGGTAAGTCCCCGGAAGAGTAGCACTTTGACAACCTAGAATAGATAATATCTTAGCTTGAAGATCAACTTTTATGTTGAAAAAATAGATACTACTTTTATTATAATTTATACATTTCCTAAAGGTTTTGGCATAATCCTAAAGGAGGACCTTCCATTCTCTAGCTTCAACCATCAAAGATTTTCCAAAAAGGAAGGTATCATCCAAAAATTGTTAAAGAACAGAGGGGGGGAGGGTGGAGGCAACTCTAAATCCCTGTATTTTCCCAAAGTGAAGCAAGGATAGAAAATTCTTACCAAGGACTTCATCAACCATAATAAATAGGTATGGTGATAGAGGGTCACCTTGTCTAATTCCTTTTCTGGCCATAAAGAACCCCCAAGGAATCCCATTCACAAATACATAATATTGGACCAACTCCACGCATTCTCTAACAATTGCAATCACCTTATCATTAAACCCAAATTTAGCAAGAACTACATAAAGAAATTTCCATCTGACCCTATCATAAGCCTTAGAAATGTTAAGTTTGAAAGTCATACCTTGATTCTTGTTTTTCTCTATAGAGTGTATCATTTCATGAGTTGTATTAGCAACATCAAGGATTTATCTTCTAGGAACGAATCCATTTTGGCATGTGTCTATAATCTTGTCCAACAATGGCTTAAGCCAATTGACAAGGACTTTGGAAAAGATCTTGTAAATAGTGTTGCAAAGACTTATAGGCTTGAAGTCGGCCATATACTTCAACTCTTGCATTTTAGGGACTAAAAAAATAAAGGTATTATTCAAAAAATTTATCAGTTTACCAGTTCTAAAAAAGTCTCTAGCAGCCATGACTAAATCATAGTTGACAATGTCCCAGTATTCCTAAAAGAAAGTCAGGGGGAAACCATCAGGTCTTGGGGCTTTATAGGAACCCATAGCAAACACAACCATCTTAACTTCCTCCTTTGAAATAGGGGCATAGAGCTATAAATTATCCTCCTCACTGATACTAGAAGGGAGGTGCCTCAGAAGTCTGTCCTGCATTTCAACAAAAGGGAGCTACCAGTGCCCAAGTAAATTTGTCTAAAGTAGTGTTCCACTATTTCTCCAATTTTATCAGCCTCTGTGACCTCTTGGTTGTCCTCATTCATCAGGACCAATAGTTGTTCAAGTAAAAAAAACATAAATACATTCATGAACAGGTGAAATAAATATTTTTGTCTGAAATAAAATATCTAAACTATCCACTATAAGTGTGCCATTTATAAATTAAATGCTCATTTGATAAAATAAGGCACTCATTTAAACAAGCATCGTTATCATAGTGAACAAATATTGTTCTTATGTGTACAACTATTGGGGTAGTAATGTACAAGCATTGAAGTATTTAATATTAATAGTTTGTCCTTTCACAAATATAAAAAGTGAGCACAATAAATACCATGTATTTTTTCAATAAATATGAAGGATTTTCAAAAAAAAATAGTGTTGTCCATTTTTGTTTTATATAAGTTGTAATTTAAATAATTATGTGTTGTTTTTATAACAACAAATAATTTTTATGTGTTCAACTATTGGTCCATTTGTGTTGAATATAAATCTAGAGATAACAAAGATTTATGGTTACCAATAGGTATTTGGTCCATTTAAGTTGCATATAAGTTTTATTTTAAATAAAAATATGATATTCTACAAGCAACAAATGATATTTTTTTGTTTGACTACTAGGGGTACCATAATTAAGATTTGGTCAAATCTTTTTAAAGTCAAAATTTGGACACTTCTCAATAGATGTGTTGAAGTGGCAAGTTGCATGATGGGTCACACCTCCAAACCTTAGTTATAGATAGATAAGAGGCCAGTCTACATTTCAAAAAAAAAATGAGCATCCTATGATATTCTAGTCAATCCCTACACGCTAACAAAGTTAGCCCGCATGACTATTGGCCCCTTTCCCCTACTTGCATATTTTTGTTATTTTTCAAGTAGAGAGAAGCAAAACAGAGAGGCAATAAATAAATAGATATGTCTAACTACTGGTTGTTGTTCCCTCTAAATCATCTCACTGGAGATGAGGTTGCATCCGACCATAAGCATAGAATGGTTGCGCCTCTCTACAAAGAGAGAGGAAAACGAAACCACCTATGTTGTCCTCCCTTCTATCCTCCATGCCTAAGCCATACAACCAAGCAAGTGAAATAAGATGACAAGATTAAGACGAATTGTGCCTTGCATACCTTGACGACTGTGAGCAACTAACCATGTGCTACAAGTATTTGTCAGATTTTTTTTTGCTTTACATGTCCAATTCCAATTACTTCTTTTTAATGATTTTATATTTATTTTTAAGTTTGTATAATTTTTATTTTAGATTTGATTTTTTCTCTAAGTGTAATATAATGTAATAAACATATATGATATTTTTTATATAAATATAATTATATTAATATATATTGTAAAATTATATATTTAAAATATATTTATAAATTTAGGTTTTTTTTTTCTAATATATTTATATATCACATTTAGTACAATATACAATATTATGATATTATAATATAATAATATAATATATTAAAATATATACTTAAAGAAAAATATATATTATACTTAAAATAAAAATTATATGTTAGATGTGTAATAAATATATTTAAACATCTAAAATAAAATTTATATATTAATATAATTATATTTATATAAAAAATATTACATATATTCATAACATTATATTTCTAATATATAATATTACATATACTTAAAGAAAAAAATATATTATACTAAAAATTAAAATTATATATTAATATAATTATATTTATATAAAAAAATTATATATATATAATTATATAGATATAAAAAATATTATACATGTTTATTACATTATATTATACTTACAGAACAAAAATCAAATCTAAAATAAAAATAAATATAAAATCATTAAAAAAAATGGAATATTGGACACATAAAACCAAAAAAACCTGACAAATATTTGTAGCACACAGTTAGTTGGGCACAACTGTCAGGATATGTAGAGGCATGGCATCCGATGCCCCATATTGTTTTGGGGGCTGGATAGCCTTTGCCAAGTAGACAAGCCAAAAAAACACAATAATGTGGAGATTAGTTCGTAGCTACGATAGAAAGATAATTAGTGGTTGTAGCTGAAAGTAATAATTGAATGAATGAATGAGAGATTTTAATGACGTCCACAAGACCAAGTGGCCTAAGGGACTGAGAACCAAAAAGCTAAGGGATCTCCAAACTCTTTTCCATGATGGACCTTCTTTTATGAATTTTGACCAAAAAACTAGTTGTCTTGTTGATCTTCTCCTCCTCAAATAACTCATGCAGATTGTTAGCCTTTAGGTTGCTCTCATACTGGGTGCAAATGTCCTTATAAGCCATGCATTCCATGATAAAGTGTCATTCTGTCTCCACCACCCCCTCATTACAAAAAATGCAGATTCTATCCTCCCACACTTCCTTAGGAATTGTCCACCTACCTGTCTCACATCTGAGATGGTGCAAGCCGGTCCTCAGCCGAGCAATTATCATCCTTGCTTTACCTTTAATAGCTACTCCTAGGTAGGCTTTTCCATTATGCTCTGAGCTAGGGTTGAACTCTTTGACATAGTGAGTTTTCTTTTGCCCAATCGTGTTTGTCCACATGACAGTCTTGAATTTATTTGCAACATACTTTTTTATTTCTTCATTAGTGTTAGGGAACTCGTGCAAGCTAATGTTCCATTTGTTTAGCCACTTGTTATTTTTCTTCATCCATGTTTTCTTCCTACGGTCTAAAACCTCTTCCATGACAATTTTGGGCCAGCATTGATTATCCATGTTGTCGAACTTCTTTAGATAACTTAGCAACCAGCTTATAGCCAAAGCCTCCAAAGGTATTAAAGTTCCTGATTCAACCAAGAGAATATCATAGGGGATAGTAGTTTTGACTTTGAGGTTGCAAGTGATTAGATGTTTTTGAATTCTTTCAAGTTGTCTCCAACTATGATTTGAAATGCTACTTCCCCACACCTCACAGACATAAAGAACCACCGGTGTGACCAGCAAACCAAAGAGAGTCTTCTTGGTTTTCCAATCCCAAAGTTCAGCCTTCCTGCACCTATTTTGGAGTAAGAAAGAATCCTTCCAACCCCCCTATATCCTTTTAGTTCTAGCAGTCTCCCAACTGATCTTACAATGAAAGTCAATCCCAAGGTATTTGTATTCTTTCACTATTTCCAAAGGGTTACCTTTGAAAAGAAAGTTATCATGTTTACTTTTCTTCCTCAGGGAAAAAATCATGACTTTGGTCTTGGAGGTGTTCACCTGCATCCCAACATTCTAGCAAAAGAGATCCAAGGCCTTCAAAAGCTCTTTCAAACCATGGGCAGTTTTTGAAATTAGGATAAGATCGTCGGCATACAACAACTTCACCACAAAACCAGCCAACTGGATACCCCCCCCATTGGTTTTACTTAACCAATTTTCTAGTTTGTCAATGTATAACCCAAAAAGAGTGGGGGATAAGGGGCAACCTTGTTTGACCCCTATGTCACTACCAAAACATTCAAATATTCCATCACTTGTTCTGATTTTAGCCCTGACCTGCTCATAAAGCCTATGCACTGCAGCCATGTACTCATCCAGAATGCTTAATTCATCCATTCTATTCCACAATTTGTCTCTAGGCACCGTATCAAAAGCTTTTTTAAAATTAACAAAGCAACAAAAAGCTTTCTTGCCTTGTGTGTCCCATATTTTTTCAATCAAGTGTCTGAGAGTGATGCAGTGGTCAATAGTTGAGTATTTAGGCCTAAAGCCACCCTGCCCTTTCACTCTTTTTCCCTCTTTTTCTACCCAATTATTGATTCTACACTCTAACATGCTCCCAAAAAGCTTGCCACGGATAGGGTTGATCATAATTGTGCGGTAGTTAGATGGATTATTGATTTCACCACTTTTGTAGAGAGGGATGACAACACTAGTTGTCCACTCAATCAGAAAGCTAACACGAGTGACATCATTGAACATCCTTTTGATATGGGGAGCAAGAGTTTTAACTCCCCACTTTAAAAATTCAGCTTGCAGCCTATCAATGTCCAACACTTTACCATTTTCCAAATTCTTTATACCTTGTTTGATATCTTTATCTGAAAAGAGCTCCTTTGAAGTGTTGATTATAGGAGGTGAAACTTTCTCTTTGACCCTCTCGTAAAGACATCTTGCATACTCTAACCATTGAACATCTATTATGTCATTTTCAATCTGTTTTCTCTTTTGTTGTAGCTCCCTCTAGAAACCCTTGGGATTGTGTTTTCCTAAGATAATTAACTCTTTCCTTCTTGTGTCAACATACTCTTCTTTTTTTGTTCTCACCAACTTCTCATACCTCTTCTTGTTTTCCTTGTTCAGCCCATTCTTTTTCAAAGATCTCTTGGCAACCTTACAATCTTCATCATACCAAGGGTTAGTTGGAAAAGTGTTTGTAGCCCCCTTCTTTAGATGAGACTTTTTACAAGCTTCTAAAGCCTTATGCATCATAGGAATAAGAAGATTGTTGCTGATATGACCACTAGACCCACTGGTAGCCTTTTCCCCTTTGTCATTTTCCATTTGAAGAAAATGCTGCTCTAGAGTAGCCTTAAATAGGTTCTAATTTTCTTGATTTAGGAGTATTTTCGCTTTGGTAGTAACTTCATTTTGGTTGTTGTGGGCTAGCATGCCATGTTGTTTTTTTGAGATCATGTCAAATTTAACGAACAAAGGATCATGATCAAATTTCAACTAAAAAGGACATTCTCCGATCTCAAACTCCACAACTCTAGGAATACATCTCTAAGAGAAAATTAGGTAGTCCACCACACTTTGGCCATTATAAGTTTTGCATGTGATATTACTAGAACTTGGCTAGCCTTTTATGCCATTGCAAATAATCAGATTATATAAGCTACAAATCCCTAAAAGCTCAGCCCCAAAGTGTGAAACATTCCCATTTCCATCTTGAGAAGTCCTTTCCCATGGCTGCTCCACCTCCTCTTCCAACCAAAGAGGGTTGTTGATTCCTTGCTCTTTAGTATTTAGCTGGAGAGATTGAATGTTAGCAGTCCTTGCATTGAAATCTCCAATAAGAACTATTTCCTACAAGGTGCTGAATGTAGAAATGTATTTTTTTAAAGCAACTTATGGATCTTGGCTATCTAACTTTCTCCTTTTATAGAACTTTGAATTATGTGGTGCAAAATAGCAAACAACCAGTCTGAAAATGATCCGTTTACCTATTACCTGAAGCCATATGTACTATTAATTTGGATCTTCTTTCTCAACTTTCACAATACCATCCCAACACTCTTTGATTAAAACTGTTACACCTCCATGACCTTTTCCTGTTTCACTTCCTTTGTTCCATACTGAAATTTTCTTGTAACTCCCAAATTTTGGGACTTCGTAGCCATCATGTTCATGTGTCTCAGTGAGAATAATAGTGTCTTGCCCTTTGGCTATGGGCCCCAAACTGGGTCCTTGTCTCCATGGGTAACCTCTACAATTCTAACTTACTATATGCAAAATCTTCTGAGGGGCCTCTAATCCCTATTTCTTGTTTGTTAAATGGTCACTAATTTGCGCTGTCCCATTTTTCAGCCATGCCCACTTTCCTTTAATCCTTGTTGTTTTCACTTTCTCCCATTCTTTCCTTTGTGCTTCTTGTTGGGAAAAGGTCAAATCCTCATCTAGGTAGATGTGTGTTCCTTTGAGTAATCCCCAATTCTTTATAATTGCATTCTTGTCTTCTATGCTCCTCATGGTAATTCTTACATGTCTATCCCTCCCCACCTCTATTTTCCTTCCAATTCGGTTTGCATGCTAAATAGGCCCCGTTCACTTCAGTTGGTCTTTGAGGAAGTCTCTTGCTAAAATGTCGGTTCTCTCCTTCTCACCAAAGTCCTTCAAGCCTTTGATAATGATATTTGCTACCTTACTTTTTTTGTCCTTTTCTTCTCTTATTTGCACCTTGATTTGTTTTTCTATGATTTGTTTTTGTTTGTTTGATGATCCTCTTACAACTTGCATCCATGATTCGACCTCTTCTATGCATTTTTTCAATTGGTTTTCTTTCAGCTCCATGCCAATCAAAGCTGATTGTAATTCCTTTATTTGTGTTGTGTCTTCTTCCTTCACCATTTCAATTTTCTTAATATTGGCTACTTTTAGGTGGTCAAATTCTTGTTTTAAAGCAGCTAGATCCTATTGTCCTCTTTCCATGTCCCTCTGTAAGTTCAAAATTTTCTTTCTGAGCACCCTGTTTTCTCTTTCCATTTTGTACTAGGACTTCGTAGCCTCTTTTACTCTGCTGTCTTCACACAACCCCTTCGTTTCTAAAATTTCAAGCCTCCTTTTCATGCTCATGAGCTCCTCCACATACAACTCAGATAACCACATTAAAGGGGTGGATGTAGGGCTATAAACGTCTTTATTTTCATGAGGTATTTCCACCTTGGTCACAACGTTGCTGGTGTCAAGCACCTTTGTTATGCTCACTCTTGTTTCTGAGTTCTTCAGATTTTCTATTAGATTTACATTTTCTTTATTCTCATCTTGCTTACTTTTCCTTTCTCTGATTTGAAAAAACTTATTAGACATCTGAGCCCCCCTACTGAAAGCTTTCAGTAATATCAAAATGAGTTTCTTCTTTTTAGTTTGTCTCAACTTACGAGCCTGCCTACGCCTTAGGATCCCTTTATATTGCTTAGCATTAACAAAGACTGGTTTGTCCACTGCACCCTCTAAGCTTGCTTTCAAGGGTTTTGATGTGCATGGGTTCCAGACTTCTATCAAATCCCTTCCAGGATTATCATTGTATGGAGTTGCAAACTCTTTTGTAAAATGGAAGGTGTGAACCCAAGGAGAACCCAGATATTCTGGATACAGGAACTTAGTTACCAGGCCAGCCAGCTGTGCATGGGCCCCTCGAAAGTTTTAAAATTGTTTCCCACATACTCTACGATCTACGTCGAATAATTTTGGTTTTATCATCATGTGTTGAATAGTTTTGGTTTGCCCAACCTTGGAGAGCACAAACAAAGAAAATGCCAGAAAACAAAAGATAGGAAAAGCAGTGACAACGTGGATCAAACCTGTCTCTGTCGGGCTGGAGCCTTGGACCCATGAACTTGCCAGTTACTTATTTTTCTCCTGAGCTGTGTTGTGCTTTGTGCCCCTTGAACCCTCTGCCACTGTTTGTCTTGCATTCCCACTTAAAATACTCTAAAACCCAGGTTTAGGGCCCCCTGACTGTTGGTGTAATTAATATTTAATTACGCTTGCATAAGTTTACTTAGGCATTCTTTAATTCCTAAGTTATAGGATCTCATCTTTATCTTATCGAGCTATCTTTTTGCTCAAGATAAGATTTGGTTGTTGCATTCTTGCCTTTTATAAGCAAGCCTCATCTTGTACATTTGTATCAATTAAATCGTGAAAAAAATACATATTGGGCTACCATCTACAGTACTTGCTCTAAGCATTATTGTCCTATCACCTGCCACCCTTCCAAGGAAGGAGCTCACTACTAGTTCTAGGTTATATCAACATGGTTTCTGACTGTGGTTGCAAAGATCCCAAAGGTAATCAATCAAATAGCCAAAAACTCGGAATGATTGTTGTCAGCCATGCTTTGAATATATCAATTGCGAAGTATTTCTATTGAAGCTCTCATCTGCTTAATATCAGGAAATAAAGGTTTGCAATCAGATCTTGGCTAATCTAACATGGTATTAGAGCCTCGATTCGCAGCCCCTTCTCAGCATTTTCGGAGGAACACAATGCAGAGCTCGTTCGAGGTCCCTCGAGGGTTTCAACCTTGAGTACATTTATGAGCATTTCCATACATGTTTAATTCATTATCCATGCTTTCAGGAGTGCTCGAATAGATCTTATCCCCTTTTTGATCATTGTTGGACTGCGATTGTATTTATTTACTATCCAGTAGACTTGGTTGAAAAGCTATCTTAAATTTATGGTTGTATGGTGGTATTTAGTTATTTTAGCTGAAAAAAATTCAAAAAATATTAAAAAACAGAAGTTTTGGGGCTTATAAAGGGATTCTATGTAATTATTTCTATATATGTCAATCTACATATATTTTTCTAGCCTTTAATATTTGTGAATTTAAAGTCCTAATCCAGCCAGCCGTGTTCGAATACCATACAACCACTTGCCAATGCCCATCCTTTTAGGGGCCGAACTTTTTGTTTCTAAGAGGGTTCTCTGCTTTATTTCATTGGTTGGTTTTAAGAGATTCAAAAAGGAATTGATGTGTGGGCATAAAATATACATTGAAGGTTTTTGCAGGAAAGAGCAGGATCAAAGAGAGGTTGCAGGTACAGTTTTGTTTTCTGGTTTTTCCATTTTTTGTTTTTTTCTGTTCGGAAGTCAGATGGAAGTTCCGGGACTTTCTTTTCACTCGCTTGTCCGTTTTTCGTGATTTTCACAGCATCGGAAAGCTGGTTTCGGCCTCTATACAGATGTGAGGTCATTTCCAGAAAATGTGTAACTTATTTTAGGCATGCATTCATTTTTGTTTCGTGCTCTAGGTTTGCATTTTCACTCATGTTTCTGTATTTTTTTGCATCATCTCCTTATGCAATCATTGGGTATTGTAATAAAGAACTGATATAAAGTTCCATTCAAGGGGGTTTCATGCATAATAATCTGATTAGAGTGTTGTTTTTCACTTTGATCCCATATTCCATCTTGTTTTGATGGCAACTCACATGAGTCTATCTGGTCTCTTAGTTTCTTTTGGCCACATTTCTTGTCTTGCTTGACACATGTCAGATTCATTGGTTCACACTTCAGATTGAGAGCCTATGGTTAATGATCCACATTGGATCCATCTCAATTTGAGGGCCATGTTTTTGTGGTTATTGTTCCAGAGTCTATTTTTGGTACTCCTTCCCATGGAAGAGTTTCAGTCACAGTTTGGCATCGGCATCGAGATACATGGTTTCCAGATTTTGTCATCATTATGGGTTCATCTTTTTCATCTACTGTTGCTTACAGATTCCAGAGTTGATCCAATATGTGAGTTTCGAGTGTTCCGTGGCATCGGGTCTTTTGTTGCTTTATCATGATTCCTTGAGTCAATCAGTGACTCTCATCCGGTTTCAGTAGTATACAGAAGAATATTTCCTTGCTTGCCTATATCAAGTTCCAGTGTTCCTCCAGAGTTCTTCCAGTGATTCTTCGCAGCAGTTCATCTCGGGGGTTTCTCTCTCTTTACATTTGTACATGAGTACCTCATCAGGCCTTGTTGCGGGACTCATATTTGCATAATAATCTACTTCTCCCTAAGTTGCACTTATGGGGGGGTGTTGGTGTAATTAATATTTAATTACGCTTGCATAAGTTTACTTAGGCATTATTTATTTCCTAGGTTATAGGATCTTATCTTTATCTTTCGAGCTATCTTGTTGCTCAAGATAAGATTAGGTATTCTCATCTTTGCTTTTATAAAGTAAATAATCTCTTGTAATTAATTGATCACTTTCGAATATATCAATTTGCATGTTTTTATGCAATCTCTGCTTTTTCGTTTTCTTCTTCTGTGGAAGGAATATTTTGGTTTGCAATCAGATCTTGGCTAATCTAACACTGACTTCGTGGAGAATCTTGTTTCCTTTATTTTAAAACAATCCCTACCGTCGAGCCTGCTTGCCCTGTCTCTGTCGAGCCTGCCTTGTGTTGCCATTGAGACTCTGTGTTCTGTGTTGCCATCGAGCCTGCTAAGGAAGTCGATCATACTCGTAACATCACACTCAAGCCTGCAATACTTGCGCTAAGACAACAATTCCTTTGTTAGGCCACCATCTGCAGTACTTGCGCTAAGACAAATAAATACTCCATTGGGCTACCATCTACAGTACTTGCTCTAAGACAATAAATATTCCATTTATTGTCCTATCACCTGCGCACCCTTCCAAGGAAGGAGCTCAACTACTAGTCTCTCCAACAATATCAACATGGTTGTGAGGGACCTGACTGTGGTAAACAATTCCTCCCAAATAAGAATCAACGCAAATAGCCAAACAACTCGGATGTGATTACTTGTCAGCCAGTGCACGTGCATGCCAGAAATATCGAAGTATTTCTATTCGCGCAGGAAGCTCTCATCTGCGTTAATATCACTGCAATAAAGACACGGTGTTTGGTACACCAGCTTCTGTCCAAAGCTTTCCCATTCTCAAAACTAATTCCTTATTACCAAAAAAAATCATTATCCATACCTAAATGTTTAATTCATGGTTTAAAACTAGTACATTTTTTTTAGCTAATGAGTCATTATCCATACTTAAATGTTTAATTCATTATCCTATGCTTTCATTTCGTATCCTTTCTAATTTCTCACAAATCAGTCTAATAAATATAGTGCTCGAATAGTATTCAAATGGACACTAGGAAAATTAAATTGGGACAAAAAAAAATCCCCTTCATTGAATCATTGTTGGACTGCAGATAAAAGAAAATAATAATGAAAAGATTGTATTTATTTACTATTAAGTAGACAAAAATTGGAAATTTTTGAAAAGTTAAAAAAAATCCCTCTATGGGAGGGCTTAAATTTGATGGTTGTATGGTGGTATTTAGTTATTTTAGCTGTAAAAGACAATTAATATTTAAGGAAGACTGTATCACTTGAAAGGCAAAATTTTAGTTAAACTGTTAAAATTTCTATGTAATTATTTCTATATATGTTTTTTCAATCTACATATATTTTTCTTAAAATAGATAGCCTTTAATATTTGAAAGGCAACTTCAAGTAAATGACCTATTGAAAATAGTAGCTCGGAAGCTTTTCCAGCCTAGAACCGTGTCACCTAGGCTGGAGCATTGGTAGAGAAGTTTATCTCTATCTTTCTATTTTTTTTCCTTCTTTTCTACAACACACTTGCCAATTTGGAGATATTCCTTTTAGCAATAGCTTTGTTTTGTTTCTAAGATAATCTCTGCTTTATTTCACCATTGGTGAATAAGAGATTATAAAAAAGGAATTGATGTGTGCATTGTAAAATATAGATTGAAGGTTTTTGCAGGAAAGGACACAGGATCAAAGAGAGGTTGCAGTGAACAGAAGAAGGAGTTGAATATTATCCAAGTTTTCAATTTCCTTGTGGATGCCAAGTTCAGGTAGTTATTGTAAATTTCTTCTTTTCTGCTTTAATAAAATCTCTCTCTTTGAATGCTAGTTTTTCCCTAGAGTTAGGGGTTTTCCAGGGTAAATCATTGTGTCAAAGTGTGATTGGTTTTCTCTGTATTCAGTATTTTAGTGAATGGTGTTGTGCATGCTTTAGTTCATTGTTTTAGTCATTTGATTTTTGTTATTCAAATTTCTGAGAATAAACAATAGTGAATTTATTGTTGGGTTTCACAATGCCAATAAGGGAGACGTATTTTTCACATGGTATCAGAGCTAATACTCTAAAAGAGAAAACTAGGGTTTAATCACACCACTACAAGTTTCAATTTTCTTTTTGTGTTCAAAGGTTTCAGCAATGGCAGCAACCGGATTAAAAGATTCAGACAGACTTGAGGGGGCTTCAAACTTTGGCATGTGGAAAGCAAAAATTCTTTTGTTACTGGAGGAGAATGGTCTGAAGGAATATGCAACCACTACCATTTCTGTTCCAACCGATGCTACGCTACTAGTGACCTACCGGAAAGAAGATGCCAAAGATAGATGCATCATTATGGATGGGGTCAAGGATCACCTTGTTCCTCATATTGCAGATTTAGACACCTGCAAAAAGATGTATGATGTCATACTAAACCTATACCAGAGTTCAAATTTGAACAGGTAGCTGATTCTCAGGGATAAGCTGAGAAACACCAAAATGAAGAAAGGGGAGAGCATTGTGGACTACCTTACCAGGATCAGAATAGTAAAAGATGAGCTAGTAACTGCCAGGGTAGCAATACTAGATGATGAGGTTGTCAAGATTGCATTGGCAGGATTCACAAAAGATTGGGATATCTTTGTCAAAGTTGTATCCGGATGGCAAGATATTCCTAATTGGGATTGTTTGTGGACTGATTTCACTCAGGAGAATTTTGAATGAGTTATGTTAATGGAGGCAGAAATAGTGGTCGTAAGGGTGAGGTGGAAGAGAATTTTGCTCTTGCTAGCAAAGGCAAAGCTAAGAAAGCTTCAAGTATTGAGTCTACCTCAAAAGGAGGCAAGAAGAAAAAGAAAGACTTGAGTAAAATTAAATGTTATGGTTGTGATCAGCTAGGACATTATGTCAGTCAATGTCTGAACGGAAGAAAGGAGACAAGAAGAAGAAGTAGATAGCAGCTTCAGCAGATGTTGATGAGCTATCCTCTAGACTAGAATATGAGTTCACTCTTCTAAACTGCTTATCTAGCTCTAGCACTACAGGGGTCTGGTACATTGATAGCGGTGTGTCATGCCATATGACAGGAGTTGGAGAAAACTTCTCCAAATAAAAAGTAGAAGAAATAGGCTTCTAGATAAAAATGGGAAATAAGTCCACATGCACTCCAGTTGGGAGAGGGACTGTTTCATTTCAGAGGGAGTCAAGCAATGATATTAAGATCATAGATGTATTGCATGTGCCAGGGATGTGCATGAATCTGATTTCAATATATGCCCTTGAAGACAAAGGGTACAGTGTACTCTTTCAAGGACAGAAGGTGTATTTAAAACACAAGGATTGGAAGAAGGCGAATCGGATTGGAGTTAGAAGTGACAATTTATACATATTATAGTTTGAAACTCCAAAGGCACTAGTGAGTAGTAATAGCAGCAAGGAAATAGGAGAGCTACAGAATAGATGGATGGGACATATACACCATGGGGCATTGAAATTGCTCAGAGAAACCATGATAGGAATTCTAGAGTTGAGTGCAAAGCACAGTGACACATGTAAAGGGTGTGCACTCAGGAAATTTTCAAAGGCAACCTTCCCTAGAAGTGACAGTAGAAGTACAGATGTTCTTGACTTGATACATTCTGATATTTGTGGTCCCATGTCTATTCAGTCTTTGAGAGGTTATGAGTATTACGTAACCTTCATTGATGATTTCTCCAGGAAGACTTGGATATATTTCTTGAAGGCCAAAGATGAGGTCTTCAGTCACTTCCAAGAATTCAAAGCTCTTGTGGAGAATATGATAGGCAAGAAGATCAAGATTTTTCGAATAGACAACGGGGGTGAGTATAAAAGAAAAGTCTTCCAGGATTTCTATACCAAAGAAGGAATCAAGAGAGAGTGGACTATTCCCTACAACGCACAACAAAATGGGGTTCCTGAGTGTAAGAACATCGCAATTGTTGAAACAGCCAGGGCCATGCTGTTTGATCAGGATCTGCCTAAGTATCCTTGGGCAGAGGCTTGCATCACATCAGTCTATATTCAGAATAGAGTACCTCATAAGATTTTGGGAAAAATGACACCAGAAGAAGGCTTTACAGGGAAGAAGCCTGAGGTTGGGCATTTTAGGATCTTTGGCAGTATAGCATACTGTCACGTACCATTAGAAAAAAGAACCAAGTTAGATTCGACTGTAGAGAAAGGTTTCTTTGTTGGATACAACGAAACCTCCAAGGCATACATGATCTTTATTCCAGGGACAAGGAGGATCATAGTGAGACGTGATGTGAAGTTTCTGGAGGAGAAAGCCTTCAAAAAATCTTAGGATTTTCCAACAGTTGAACAGAGTCAGCAGATTGAAGCTCCAAAAGTGGATCAAGAGTCTCAGGTATAGGGCACTGTGACAAGACCAAATACAGATACAGGTACCTTGGGTGAGTTGAATCCATAGGATCAGGAGCAGCAGAATAAGGAACAACAAGCTCCATCTATTGGTGTATCTCCTACTGGTGGGAGAAGGATTAGTCGAGTGAAAACTCATATTGCACAAGATGCTCAGTGGTTTATGGGAGCTCCTAGAATGAGTGGCAGGGAGAGGAGACCACCAGCTAAATATTCAGAATATGTGGCATTAATAAGTGAGCTCATTGATAGTGAGCCTTCCAGTTATCAAGATGCTGCACAACAGCAAGTTTGGCAGGATGTTATGGTGGAGGAATATAACTCCATCACGAAGAACGATGTCTGGGAGGTAGTGCCAAGGCCTATAGATAAGGCAGTGGTTGGTTCTTGCTGGATCTATAAGATCAAGCATGCTGCAGATGGTAGCATAGAGAAATACAAAGCCAAGTTCATGGCCAAGGGGTTATCTCAGAAGGAGGGAATCGACTATGATGAGACATTCGCTCCAATGGCCAGATATACCTCCATATGAGCTGTGATCTCATTAGTAGCACAAATGGGATGGCAGATCCATTAGATGGATGTCAAGACGGCTTTCCTAAACATAATCATAGAGGAAGATGTGTACATCGAACAACCAGAAGGTTTTGTGGTGCATGGGAGTGACTCTCATGTTTGTAGGTTAAAGAAAGCACTATACAGACTTAAGCAGGCACCTAGAGTGTGGTATGAGCACATAGATAGCTACTTGTAGAGCATGGGATTCATGAAGAGTGAGGCAAACTCCAACCTTTACTATCTCATGATGGGGGGTGAACCACTCATCCTAGTTTTGTATGTGGATGATTTATTTATGACTGGTTCATCGAGGCTCATAGAGGATTGCAAGAGGGACCTAGCAACAGAGTTCGAGATGAAGGATTTGGGGTTGATGCACTATTTTCTGGGACTAGAGGTGTGGCAGACAGAGGGAGATATTTTCCTTGGTCAAGGGAAATATGCTATGGAAATCTTGAAGTGATTCAGAATGCTGGATTGTAGACCCATGTCTACACCAATGGTTACAGATTGGCAGAAGATCAATGCATCAAAGCAGGAGGCAGTAGACCCCACCTTATATAGACACCTTATTGGGTCATTGATGTATCTAGTCAATACAAGACCAAAAATTTGCTTTGCAGTCAACTCTCTTAGTCAGTTCATGGTAGAACCAAAGAGAGTACATTGGACAACAACAAAGCATGTGCTGAGATATCTATGTGGTACAGTTGAGTATGGGTTGAAATAAACTCGGGGTGATGGTGTCAAGTTGATTGGCTACACTGATGCAGACTAGGTTGGTAATGCAGTAGACAGGAAAAGCACTTCGGGGTGTTGTTTCAGCATGGGATCAGGGATTGTCTCTTGGTACAGCAGGAAACAAAAGTCTATTGCATTAAGCTCTACAGAAGTAGAGTACATGGCAGCAAGCATGACAACATGTGAGGCCATATGGCTTCGAAAGCTATTAGTAGCATTATTTGGTCAGGAGCTAGCATCGACCATCATTCACTATGATAATTAGAGTTGCATAAAACTCTCTGAGAATCCTGTGTTTCATCATAGGTCGAAGCATATTGACATTAGATATCACTTTATCAGGGATTGTGTACAGTGTGGATTAGTTCGACTACAGTATATATCTACAGATGAGCAGGCTGTGGACATCTTAATGAAGGCCTTAATGAAAAGCAAGTTTGTCTTCTTCAGGGACAAGTTAGGTGTAGTAGAGAACACCTTCCTCGCTAAGAGGGAGTGTTGAAAATAGTAGCTCGGAAGCTTTTCCAGCCTGGAACCGTGTCACCCAGGCTGGAGCGTTGGTGGAGAAGTTTATCTCTATCTTTCTAATTTTTTTCCTTCTTTTCTACAACGCACTTGCCAATTTGGAGATATTCCTTTTAGCAACAACTTTGTTTTGTTTCTAAGATAATCTCTGCTTTATTTCACCATTGGTGAATAAGAGATTATAAAAAAGGAATTGATGTGTGCATTGTAAAATATAGATTGAAGGTTTTTGCAGGAAAGGACACAGGATCAAAGAGAGGTTGCAGTGAACAGAAGGAGTTGAATATTATCCAAGTTTGCAGTTTTGTTGTGGATGCCAAGTTCTGGGAGTTATTGTAAATTTCTTCTTTTCTGCTTTAATAAAATCTCTCTTTGAATGCTGGTTTTTCCCTAGAGTTAGGGGTTTTCTAGGGTAAATCATTGTGTCAAAGTGTGATTGGTTTTCTCTGTATTTAGTATTTTAGTGAATGGTGTTGTGCATGCTTTAGTTCATTATTTCAGTCATTTGATTTCTATTATTTGAATTTTTGAGAATAAACAATAGTGAATTTATTGCTGGGTTTCACAACGCCAATAAGGGAGACGCATTTTTCACGACCGTCACAAAAAAATTGCTTGACAGACAAGATCGGCTGTCAAATTTAAGCCCTGCTCTATGGTGAATAAGTGAAAGAGTAGTAACCGTGATTATAGATTTAATAGTGATTTTAGAAAATAGGTATTATTGTATCCAAAATAGTGAATATAAACTAAAAATAATGTTAAGAAGTAATATTGGAATTAATGTGAAGAAATAATAGTGATATTAATTAAATTTTAATGAAAGAATTAGTATTATTAATTATTGTTACCAAAGAATAAAATAAATAACTTTGGAAAACTTCTACATGACAATTTACGGAGCGTGAATAAACGTTTTAAAGAAAAATATTTACATGTCAATTTACTCAGCGTGAATAAACATTTTAAAGAAAAATATTTGCATGCCAATTTACTTAGTGTGAATAAACATTTTAAAGAAAAATATTTACATGTTAAAGGCCAAGTAGTTATAATAGGAGTTACATTAGTCACCATTTAAATGAACTTCTCTTTCTATTGAGGGCCGAGATTTATTTATTTGTTATTTGGGTGGAATAAATTTATGCATTATGAGTAAATAATATTATATAAATTTTAATTAATAAAATAAAAAATTAAGGCAAATTAAAGAGCAATGTTATCATTATTAAGAATTAGTTATAGACTAGTTAGTAATAATATAATTGAAATTTTTTTTAAAAAAATAATAATAATATTAATTATATTATAAATGTTCATTTTCTTTTAATAAATTGAATTATTATTATGGATGAAGGATAGTAAGGGAGAGGGGCCAGTGCAGCGTCCAATAGTCCTGCAGTCAATTGTGATTATTCATATCAATACTAAAATGAACTAATATTATATTTTGTATATATTCATTTCATATATTAATCAAAATATTACCAAATATGTGACATTATGGGACTAATAGTTGATAAAGTAAAAAACCCATAAATAAGTATCGTTATCATAGTGAACAAATATTGTTCTTATGTGTACAATTATTGGGGTAGCAATGTACAAGCATTGGAGTATTTAATATTAATAGTTTTCCCTATCACAAATATAAAAGGTGAGCACAATAAATACCATGTATTTTTTCAATAATTGTGAATGATTTTCAAAAAGTTTTAGTGTTCAACTATTGGTCCATTTTTGTTTGATATAAGTTGTAATTTAAATAATTATGTGTTGTTTTTATAACAACAAATAGTAATTATTTATTCAACTATTGGTCCATTTGTGTTGAATATAAAAGCTAGAGATAACAAAGATTTATGGTTACCAATAGGTATATGGTCCATTTAAGTTGCATATAAGGTTTTTTTTTAAATAAAAATGTGATATTATACAAGCAAAAATTGATATTTTTTGGTTTGACTACTAGGGGTACCATAAATAAGATTTGGTTGAATCTTTTAAAAGTAAAATTTTGGCCACTTCTCAGTAGATGTACTGATGTGACAAGTTGCATGATGAGTCACACCTCCAAACCTTAGTTATAGATAGATAAGAGGCTAGTCCACATTTAAAAAAAAAAAAAACTAAGGTCCTATGATATTCCAGTCAATCGCTACATGCTGACGAAGTTAGCCCGCACGACTATTGGCCCCTCTCCCCTAATATCAACATTAAGATGAAATGGAATTATTGAAGTTACTATTGTTACTAACCTTTAAACTTGGATTCAATATTGAAAATTTATTGATTAAATAACTATAGTGTTACTATTAGGGTTTAGGTGTTAATTTTGCAATAATTAGCATTATCAATTATATTGGAAAAGATTAAATGCTAATCAAGTAGAAAAAACATACTTAGCATTAAGATCTAATTGTCCATTAAACAATAGTATTACCAGTATTGCTAAATAAAGTTACTATTAATATTTAGATAGTGGGTTAAACAATGATATAGTAATCATGATATATATATTACTTGTCAAATTATTATGCACATTAACAATAATTAGTTGATGAGTAAACCAACCCCTTTATGAATAGTGTTTGATTTTTGATTAAATAATAACATCAGTATTAGTATGTAAATCATTAATCAAATAATATAATTATTATTATCAAAATAATGATAATGTTTATGTCATTATGTTCAGTGTTGCGCCTTAAACACTTAAAGTGTTAAATAGCCTAATTAATAGATTTCAAAAAAAAAAATTGTTACGTTTTCTAGTGAATTTTTTTTTGGGCATGACAATCTCTTATTGGGACAAGATAATCCAAAGCATTTTGTCAAGGATTGTTAGTTGGAAGGGTCAATGGTTATCATTGTGAGGACAAATTCTGATGGTAAAATCATTTATCTCTACTATTCCTAATTACTATATGGCAGTGTTGAAATCTCCCCAATCAATAATTTCTGAAATTGAAAAGCTAATCGAAAATTTCTTGTGGAAGGGTAATTTAGATAAAAAGAAAAAGATTCCACTAATTTCATTAGAAAACATCTGTGAAGAAAAGTTGAAAGGGGGTGTTGGTATTCATAATTTTTCAGCTAGAAATCTTTATTTAGGTGCCAAGTTAGTGTGGCATTTATACTCCAAGCCTCAAGCAAAGTGGTGCAGGGTCATGCAAGCAAAATATTTGAATGTTTCAAATCCATAAAGAATATTCACAATTTCAATTCCACCACGTGGATCTACAATGTGGAACTTTCTACTAAACTTTCTACTAACTTGTAGAAAAGTTATCAACCCTTACCTAATTTGGGAGATTCATAATGGGCAACAATAAAATTTCTGGAAGGATTCTTTGAACAAACATTCACCCTTAAACACAGTCTGAAATTTACAAGACATACAAGTTTTCCTCAGTTCAAATTAGGGGGAAAAAGTCAAAGATTATTTTTAGAACATAGATGATCACATAGGGATAGTGGTTTGGAAAGATTTTTCTTCCATTCCTTTCCCTGATGATCATATAAAAGAGTTATGCGACATATTACGAGTAAGACATGTACATTTCAGATGTAGCGGATAGGATTTTGTGGGCTCCATCTAAATCAGGTAGCTATATAGTTGAAATGGGCTATAAGGCAGTAATGAGTAAAGAGTGTGTGGCAGATCTCAAAGAGCTCTATCTTTCTGTTGGAATTCAATAGTGTTACCTAAGGCAGGTTGCTTCTCTTGGTGGGCTATAAAAGCTATAAAAAATAGGGTTTTGATAAGTGAAAGACTTGCTAAGCTTGTGATTGAAACTCAATTCAAGTGTGTGCTATGTGATGAGGTGATGGAGGAGGTAAACCATTTATTCATTCATCGTCCTTTTGCATAGGCATGTTGGTCATTTTTTAGACACAAATTAAACTGGTATTCACTATTTCTAAATAATTTGTGGGAACATTTTACAAGTTGGCCAAATCTTTATAAGACATCATTCTTTGCATGCATTTGGAAAGTGATCTCATTAGTTGTATTATGGTGCACTTGGTGGGAGAGAAATAGGCAGATCTTTAGACATGATAAAATGAAATTGAGTCAAGTAAGATAGAATCTTCAATATCCGAGATCACAAACATGCATATGTCCAAAAGAAAAAAACATTGGCTTGGTATTCACAAATTGGGACTCTAAACTATTGCAATAGTGGAAGAACATTGTGCTTCCTTTTAAAGGAATTTTACACCAACATCAGAAACAAAAGATTGATAGAAGTAAAATTGCATGGATACCTCCTCTCTTAGATTCTTACAAGCTGAATTTTGATGCAACTTTGTGTGGCAACCTAGGAGTCTTAGGGGCTGGTGTAGTAATAAGGGATCATAGAGGTTTTCTCATTCCATCCAAATCAATTCATCTTCAAAATGGCATGAACAATACTGTTGAAGCTCAAGCTCTTTTGCATGGGCTACAATCGACAATCCTTTTGAAGATCACTAACTTGCAGATTGAAGGAGATTCATTAATTATTATTAATGCTTATAAGGAGAGAAAGGTGAATAATTAGAAAATTAAGTACGTACTTGAGAAAGCTTCGAAGCTTATTGACAAGCCAGTGGGTTCCTAGGTTAAACACTCATATAGGGAGGGTAATCAAGCGGCAGACTTGTTAGCAAATCTTGGTTGTGACCAAGCACAAGATGAGATCTTGTATAATGAAAATTCAAATAATATGATAAAAGCACTAGATGATATTATTAGAAGGAAAGGATTGCTTCATCCCGATAGTTGCCACGTCCAATTCTTGGGTAGCAGTAAAGTGCTACAGCCCACTTATGCCTAATTTCACATTTTAAAAGATTCAAGATGCTCATGTTTCAAATGTTTGCCTAAAATAAATGATGTTCTATGCGAAGTGTTATCTCAGTAGGTGTAATTGGGGTGCACATAAGCATATGACGTCACACATAGTTTCATTCGAATCACTCAAATGATTTCAAGTGTTCATTGCTCATTCAATCTATGTCGAAATAACCACCTGGTAGACTCACAATTTCTAGTCAATAAGCATGCGTAATAAACGCGTGTTGCTCGTAAGGGAAGCATGACAAAGGGAAATACTTCAAGGCATGGGATGAGGTAGGGCTAATGTTTTATTTGATTTTTTCACTAGTTTAATATTGAATTTCACTTCCTATAATTATGAATTACATTTTCCAAGATACAAATGAAGGATTTCATGCATGCCAAATTTCACTCGCTAGTGTAAAAGGACAGTGGTTTAAATGTTAATGATGGTTATTTGATACCTAGGGGAAAAGCAATGTTCAAGAGAATTATTTTAAATTTCGATTTTGTTCCTCATTCCAAGTATAGCTCCTCGTAATCTGTACAGTGGTTCTCAAGTTTTCTAGGTATCTGGGTTAGCTAGTCTTATAGGTGCTTTTTTTTTCTTTTCTACCAGATTAGTGGTGTAAACGGTATCATCTGCTTTCGTGGTGGGGTGGTCATTTGCTTTGAAAGGAGGCTTTTTTGCATTTTGGGGTGGATTTTGGTTTCTAGGCTTCGTAGTTTCATTGTCATGGTTTGGTAGTGTCAAAGTGTCTGGGCAATTCTACAGTGCTAGGTGTTTTTGGCAATTTTACAGTATCAAGGTGTTTGGGGAATTTTACAATGCTGGGTGTTTTTATGCCTTAGGGTGTATCGGTTGTGGCTTGGGGTGTTGTATGTTATTTTTCTATCCATGGAGCTCTCCTTGCTTTCTACATTTTATATCTCATGGTCGAACATTTGGGTCTTTTGCTCTTAAGCGGAATTGGGTTGTCGCTTCGGGTTCAGTGTCGATTTGGGTGTTCAGTGTTGGGGTGTAGTCTATGCATTGTTGGTGTAGGAGGGTTTAATGGATTACATACCAATGAACATTAGAATTTATGTGAGGGTTGGTGAAGGTTAACTGCTATTTTCAGAGGAGGTGACAAATGTTGAAATGGAAAAGGTGTTTAAGTTGTCTTGTCCTAGTGTTGTTGACAGTGTGGAGACTATTCTTGGCGAAGAGGTATTGTGACCTAATGCACCTAGGTTGATGTTTCCCTCTCAAATTATTTTAATATTTCTATCAAATACCATGGATTTCCTGCAATCATTGGAACTGTTACAAATTGTGGTTAATGAGGCTATGAAGCCAAATTACTTAGGGAAAAATGAACTTTTAAGGAGTGTGCAAATGTATGATTTGGATAAAGGGAAAGGATATATAGATGGATTTTTTCCCAAGTACTATCTAAAACATAGGAGGGCATTTGCGGTGATATATGATGCAATTAAAAAATGGTTGAGAGAGGATAATCCATGGAGACTGTATAGGCTCATTCAATTGCACTAGCAGGAGCTAGGACTTTAAATGGCTAAAAAAATTAAATACAAATACTCTGTTGTGTATTACTTGCTCACACATCACAATTGACATGTTGAGAATGTGTTAGTAGTGGTAAGGCCTATTCCGAGGATGCAAAATAATATAGACCTGAATGAGGGGTAGGGTGACAATGGATTAGAACTCAATGTATGGTGGGGTGACACTTTTGCAAATTTGAAGGTGACGTGGAGGAATGAGCGTGTGGATTTTCCTCAATCTAAATTTTGAAATGTTTATAATGTTCAAACAATACAAATTTTGAGATGACCATCGATGCTAAATTTTATGTCAAGTAGTGCTTTTTAGTCTTCTATGGTATGCTCCAAAATGTAACTTTTTGGTTTTCAAATCCAACCAATACTATAATTATCTGGCATTCTATGTATTTACTATTTCTAATATAATATATATTAGCTACGACCTTTTACCAAAAGAAATATTAGATTATAAGATTTTGTTTTTAGGAAAATTGCTACTAGAGAGGGTAACACTCTTTCCATTGCTTCAAAATAAAGATACATAATAGTCTAGAATTACACAGACCATTAAATGAGTAGTTGGGGATAAGGCAATCATACCCATCCCTAACTCCATCATCCTACAAATTTGTGATTCAAACAAGACATTTTTATTATCAATTACATAGTTAAGAAAGCTTTGCAAATCTTTGGAAATGGTAGCCTCTTTGAATTTCTCCACAGCTTCTCCAACTTCCTAATTTCCCCTTGCTTGAGCCACATCCAACTCATCACAAACGAGCCCCTACTTGGGCCATTTATCACAACATGAGATGGCCTTAATAGTCACATCAACAAACCTGCCCTTAAGAAGCAAAGCCATGCTCTTAGCCACCTACTTCCTTCTGGTAGTTCGCACTATGTTGGTGAGAAAAATCCCCATCAATGTGCCATCGTGAATATGGTCACCTCTCAACCTATGCTCCCCAATGGCCTACCTTATTGTGCTAAGATTCAACTTTAAATATGCATGCTATTTGTGCTTCATATGTTTCTAACTCTTTGGTTGACCTTATCCCATGTCTCACTACTAGCCAAGCCTGTTTGCATATAACAAGCACTTTCATTTCTTCATGGCCCCTTTGAATCATCTTACAAGCTTTCCTTCTAGTTTTGTTTGATTGCCATTTTAAAGGGCAGTAACACTTCTAGGGGAGAGGGACCAATATTCATGTGACATCCAATAGTCATGCATTCAATTGTGATTATTCATATCAATACTAAAATGAATTAATATTATATTTTGTATATATTAATTTCACATATTAATAAGAATATTACCAAATATATGACATTATGGGACCAATAGTTAATCAAGTAAAAAAGACATAAATACATTCATGAACAAGTGAAACAAATATTTTTTTCGTCTCAAATAAAATATCTAAACTATCCACTACAAGATTGTCATTTATACAATTAAATGCCCATTTGATAAAATAAGGCACTCATATAAACAAGTATTGTTATCATAGTGAACAAATATTGTTCTAATGTGTACAACTATTGGGGTAGCAATGTACAAGCATTGGAGTATTTAATATTAATAGTTTGTCCCATCACAGATATAAAAGGTGAGCACAATAAATACCATGTATTTTTTCAATAAATGTGAAGGATTTTCAAAAAGTTTTAGTGTTCAACTATTGGTCCATTTTCTTTTGATATAAGTTGTAATTTAAATAATTATGTGTTGTTTTTATAACAACAAAATTTTTTTATGTGTTCAAGTATTGGTCCATTTGTGTTGAATATAAAAGCTAGAGATAACAAAGATTTATGGTTACCGATAGGTATATGGTCCATTTAAGTTGCATATAAGTTTTATTTTAAATAAAAATATGACATTCTACAAGCAACAAATGATATTTTTCATTTGACTACTAGGGGTACCATAATTAAGATTTGGTTGAATCTTTTAAAAGTCAAATTTTGGACACTTCTTAATAGATGTGCTAATGTGGCAAGTTGCATGATGAGTCACACCTCCAAACCTTAGTTATAGATAGATAAAAGGCTAGTCCACATTTCAAAAAAAAAATGAAGGTCCTACGATATTCTAGTCAACTGCTACATGTTGACGAAGTTAGCTCGCATGACTACTTGTCCCTCTCCCCTAGAGACTTCTTTTCCCAACACTGAGGGTATACTGGTGACACTTTCTCAAAGTGAGCACCAACGGGACAACACAGGCTCAAACAATCTTCCTTATATATTTGGTTCCAATTTTGTACACCAGGCCAACTATGTGATCAGGAAAACCCATTTGATGTTGTACACCCTTGCTCCTAGGCTCCCTAAGACGTATCATAGCCTAGTTGAAAGATATTCTTCATGCCCCTAATTCTCTTTCTTCACCTCGGCATTCACTATTGTCTATGTAGCCATCATATTGCATGTTTGATCATGTTTATTAATTTATTAAAAATAAAAGTTCAATGTATTTTGTATTTTCAATTAAGTAATAAATATAGTCAAATGTGCAGTCTAATGACTAGGTAGACGTTGTTGGCCTTAACAATGGATAATACATTTGTCTAGTCATTCAAGTTATTGAAGAATTTGTTTTCCACAGATTGATCAATGCCCTCATTGGATAGTGAGTCGGCCAACTTGTTTGCTTCCCTAAAAACATGTCGAATACTATAATCTTCAATTTCCAACTCGATGCAAGCTTAACACTTAGAACCCTTATTATTATTTCGGATTCTTCATCTATATTCACTACATGTACATTACTATCTACACAGTACTTCAAGCCTTATAATAAATAGATTATAAGAATATTAAAAATATTAATAATTCACAATAAATTATAAATAGGATATTGAAAGTGTTTACTATTATGTGAAAGAAATTAAATATTAGAAATCAAAAGTTAATTAGATATATAAGTAGTTTTTTAAATATTTGTATTTGTGAGGCCCCACCTATTGATCAACATTTCAACATCATATTCACATTTATATATTAAAGCTCTATTATTGGAATCCTAGAATTAAGATATTGAGTAGTTTAATCTTTAGACTAGAATAGTAAATCATTGAGGTGGTGTAGAAATGAAGTCAGACTCCCATTTGATTACTTTTCTCCATGAATACAAGACCTAAGATCAATAATTTTTTGTGAGGGATAGTGGGCCATGGGTACCATATCCTCATTCCTTAGCTGACTCTTAAGGAGTAAGCCTAATCCTAGGGGAGGATATAAGGCCCATAACAAATGCTTTGATCCCTTGTATTAAACTTTCTAGTTAGGTGGTTTATTTCTTTTAAGGTGTTTTTATTGTGTACATTGGGTACTTATGCTATGATTTGATGTGTTTAATCATTGCATGCAATATTTGGTTTACCATCATTGTGTGTGTTATCTATGATGCTTTATATTGTCATCTATTATTTAGCTATGTATTAAGGGGTACATATGAAATGATGTTATATGCTTGGAATTTTGTTTTTTGATACTACATGATACTTATGTAGGTTTTTGTGGATGTTCATTTAGAGATAAGGATCATGCATTTTGGATTCATGTACGTAAATTGCATATAATGTATTTTTTTCAATATTTCAACATAATTGTTGTCACTATACTTGTTATATATGATTTAATTATTATTCTCTAGTTCAAGATTCTATTTTTCATAATCATCAACAGTTACACTCGTGTCTCTAGATCACATGGCTTTAGGGTATGTTTTATTTGATATAGTTATTGGTATTAGTTCATCTATATTATATCATATTGGTAGCTTATGATGTGTTTTGCTATCTTGTATGGAGTAAGTATGTCGAGTATTTTTTTGTGTATAGACATCTTTCCTAGATATATTATCGATTACATTGTCCTCCATGATGTACACTTGATGTCAAATTTGCAAGGTACGGTATGCTTGATTTACTTATACTCATGATAAATAATTAATTGATATACATATTCCAATTATAGTTATAACATTTACATTCTCATACAAGAAAAAAACTTATAATTGATCAAAATATCTTGCTTCAAAGTTGAGGATGATAGAAATCTATGGATGTATTTAAGCACATATTCTTGTCCATCATGATTATTTGGTCTAAGAGGGCTTGTCAAGTTTCTCTTGCTTTAAACATTTCTAATGTCATGTAGATTAAACATAATCCATTTGAAAGTTCAACTGGAAGAATGATATGGGACATAGAGCAACAAAATATTAAATGATGCACAACATGGGTAGTTAGTGTTCCTAGTTAAATTACGGTCAATACCATATTTAATAAATTATACCGAAGGCAACTAATCTACACTCTTTAACATTTCGTTACATCGGGTACCTTGCCATATTTATCTCATTTTTCCTTTTGATTGCCAACACATCTTGCCAGTTCTTGATGAGCAATTACTCAATGGTCAGAGACGGCCTGTGATACATGTCCCCACAGCAGTCTGAATGCCTGCACATACGTTTTGATAATGATAAGGTGGTCATTGAAGTTATACAGTCTGAATGGTGACCAACCAACCAGTCTCTTCACAGTCGCTTTCTTCTGCTCCACGTTGTTCATGCTACACTAGTGTTTCACCAATCCACAATAAATGGTACAAGGTAGAGGACCCAGTAGTCTCTTTCTTCTGCTCCACGTTTGTACATGCGTTGTGCAGGCAGGATGCTGAAAATAAGTGGTGGAGTTCGGCGTTATACCTATCGGTCAATACCATTTTGCTTGAGAAATTCAAAAGCCTTTTTCAACAAATCCATTTTTGGGGGTGCATAGTCCATGAGACCACATTTCTTTGAGGCATTTGTTCAAATATTCAAGTGCCTTGTCTCATTTCTTCGAGGCATTCTGTCAAACGAATCTTTGTGCTTCCACAACTACCAGAGCTCTTCCTATTAGGTATAATTTTATGTTGTGATTGGTGTTGTCTATAATAGATGTAGAGATATGAAGTCAAAGGAGAGCTTGTTAATGTGATTGCCCCATGGATTTGATGCTATGTGTGCTCACGATCAAATTTCAGGAGCATAACCTTTTGTCTTTCTTCAATTTGATCACAAAATAGTTGGATTTTTGGCTATGGATGTTTCAAGATGTGAGAGCTTTGAGTGTTGAATGCCTGAATTGGTTGAATAGAAAAAATGACTAAGTGTTAGTCATTTAGAAGAGGGGAGATGAATAGACAGTGGAGATGTCTTGTGAGGTGATGATAAGTGTCTTCACATGGATGCATGAGAGAAGGGTATTTGGAAGTAACCTTCTTAATGGTCAAAAGGGATTTTGTTGTCTCATCCTCCCTTGGAGGATGTGACTAGAGGGAATTTAAAATTCCCTTTATAATCCTCATGGAGATGGGAGAAGAATTAAAAAGAAAATGGAATTAAAAATTGCTCTAAAAGTCCACATAAATAAAATGGAATTAAAAATTTCATTGGAGTGTGGGTAGTATTTATTAGGGGTTTGACCAAAGGTTTGGATTAGGCTAATTAACTAATGATTTAGATTGTGTAAATTCTATTGGGGTACAGGTAGTATTTATTAAAAATATAATAGAATTAAAAATTCCTCTAAAGGTCTAGAAGAAGTAAAATGAAATTAAAAATTCCATTGGGGTATGGGTAGTATTTATTAAGGGGTTGACCAAAGGATTGGATTAGGCTAACTAACCAATGATTTAGGTTGTGTAAGTGAGGGATAGGTGGTGATTAGGCTAATGGAGAATGATTAGGGACAAGTTGCGAGAATTGGAGGATGTGTTGTTGGGGTACATCATCATGCAACATTTAATTCACCAAAAATTAGTAGTTTGTATGAATATTACTTTTATATGTATGTGTTTCAGTTTTGTATGCTAAATGTATGGAACAACCACTTGTTTTAAGGATTGTGATCTCTATAAAGAGTTCCTCTTGGTGTTTAGTCTCAAGTTTGTTTTGTATTGAAGAGAAAACATGATAGACATCATGATGTAATTAAATTTTTGAAGTTGGAAAAAAGAGTTTAGAATATTATTGTAGCAAATATGTGTTTTTGCTTCTATTGTTCCCACACTTTTGATCATATTAATTAATTAATTGAAAATAAGAATGTTATTTTTTTTTTAATTCATTAATAAATACGGTCAAATGTGCATCCTAATGTTTGGATAGATATTGTTGTGTTGTAGATGCGATGATATTTTCTTCTTCAATCAAAATCATAAACCATGTGTAGGTCATAGACTATAGTTGAATGGTTACATCATCTCATGTTTAGTTAAAAATAAAATAAAATAATAAAAGTAACTTTAAATAACAAATGTTAGAGTGATAATCATTGTGTGGGACTTTAGGGTTGAAAATATTTATTTTAATTGGGTTTTGTTTTGATTAGTTATAATAAGTTTTGTTTGAGAGGAGGAAATTTGTTTAAAAATAGAGTGTGTTTTGTTAAGAATAAAGAGTGAGAGTAAGATATTATTTTGTTATTTTATCATGATGATGGATCATGGGATGCGATCCCAAATGTTGATGAAGTAAAAAGTTTACATAGTCTAACATGGAAATTTTCAAGCTAATTTTTGGATTGTGGAAATTTTATGGATTTAAAAGATATTATTTTGTGAGAAATAAAAAGAAAGATGTGATTTTACATTAAAAACAAAAAATATTAGTGGCAATTTAATGTGAGATGGTACAAGGATGGCTAATGTCTATTCAATATAATGTATGCATTTATAGGATAGGAAATGTAAAATCTTGATTAAAATGATCCTCCTAGGTTACACCTATTCCAATGGATGTTGCATGACTCTTCTTGGCTTTCATATCAAATTTAGCAATACCATAAATATAGAGAATATTTGTAAATCAAAAGATAACATTTCTCACACTATGCTAGTCATAGTTGTGGCTAGTATGAATCAAATTTGGGGTCAAGTTCAACGCTAACAACTATAATATTTACTAACCTAATAAAATCATGATACATTCGGCTTGCAAATAATTTTTAATGTCAAACTCTATCTAGCCTACCTTTAAATTATTGTCATGACTCATCTATCTACTACATAACAAATACTTTTAGTACAATACTACAAATGTAGGTACTTGCTACTACACGAGTGTGATACATATGGCTTACAAAAAAACTATTATCACAAAGTATTATCCAGCTTCATATGCCATTACTCATCTATTGACTAGCCAACAAACACTATTAGCCAGCTTGGTATGCCATAACTGAGCTATTAACTACCCAAAAAATAGTATTACTTGGCTTGGCATGTTGGATATCTCAGCGATTGACTAGCTAACAAATGATATCATTGCAATACTAGAAAGAAAAGTACTTGCCACTATGTGGCACTTGTTTTTATATGGTTTTGTTTTGATTAATTATTATCAATATAGTTTGAAAGGAGGAAGTTTGTGTAAGGAAATCAAGGGAGCGCATCTAAGGAAAACTCCAAACCGTAGTGCCTTCGGTAACTTTAATTTCTAGATTACCACAAAGACATGTACAACTATGTCCTAAAGCAGAAACAGACACAGTTATTTCCCACATTAATCCTTCTGAGAGAAACACAAGTAAATTCAATAGCAAGCAACAACACAGATGAAATATATTATAGAAAACATAACACAAAGATTTTACGTGGGGAAAACCCTTTCGGGTAAAAAACCCCATTCTCCAAAGTTTGAGCCATTGTTTTATTCAGCAACAGAGAGTTAAAATATAGTTTCAGGCTCTTAGCCTTTTAGAGATTACATCTTGTTCATTCTGGATACACCTGGTAACACACTATCCCTAAGAGATCAGGAGAGATTCCAGCATAACACTGCCTTTCTCTTCCTCTGCTTTGACCTCATGGATTCGGCCTTTCGGCCAACCACTCGATCCTCACTCTATTACTCTCTCTCTGGCTCTCGACTCTTCAGCACCTTGGCTTATCAGCACACCTACAGAACGTCCAATGCATACATATATGCATTATTTCTTTTTCAACTGTAGGATCAGAGCCATGAATCATCCAGTCTAGCATCCCTATCGTCGTTCCATTCTGGTGTAGATTTTTCCTTGCAGACCATTCAGTTTCATTCGCAACTACTGCAAAAATCCAACCGCCAACTGTTTAAATTTTGCTTTCTCTGATTGGTCCAAGTCGTGCAACATAGGAAAAACTTCACTCGCTCAATAGCGATCAAATTTGTGTCGCATGTTAGTGAGACACTAGAAGTGTCTCCCCGATGCCACAAGACCCGTTTACACATTGTCGCCAAGAGTCGTCTCCATCGGCAAGAGGTTACATTGAGTCCAGAGAGCTATCGCTAAGATATCGCCATGTCGCCAAGACCTCACATCGAAGATCAGAAGGTATTCCGAAGAGTTCATCAGTCGGCAAGACTATCGCTATTCGCCCAGACATTACACAGAAGTCTTCAAGTCACATCGACCTCAACATTCTCATTGGCGAGACAATCGCCATTTGATGAGACATCATACCAAAGTTCAAAGGTCATATCGATGTTGGCTTTTCCATCGGCAAGACACCCGCAGATCGCCAAGACTTCATATCGAAGTCTTCAAGTCATGCCGACGTAAGGATTCCATTTGGTGAGACAATCGTCTTTCGCTAAGACATTACATCAGGCGCTTCATGTTATACCGACCTTAGCAACCCCATCGGCGAGACTTTCCACATTCGGTAAGACAACATACTGAAACACATGTGTTACACCGAAGTATCCTATCGGCCAGACATACCACTCACTAAGAGGTCACACCGAGAACCTTAAGGTTACACCGACAGTCGGCAAGACATTCGTCTTCGCCAAGACCCTACACCAACCATCACATGTCATGCCAAGGATCTTTTTATTATCGGCGAGACCAACACCTATCACCAAGACTTCATAGTGAAGCCTTCAAGTCATACTGATGTGTTCCACTGTCGGTGAGAGAATCAACCTTTGGTAAGACTTATTACCGAGGTTTCCATGTTATCCCAAAACCATTGTTCGCCAAGAGTCACACTAAACTGATGACCCCACATGCTGTCAGCGAGACTTCCGATATTCGATGAGACATCATATCGAAACAAGCCTTTCGGCCAAGGGTCTCCCTGATGTCTTCGAGTGTTACATTGTCGCCAAGACAATCCTTCATCGCTGAGACTTCACACCAAGACCCTTATGTCACTCTGAGTGTTTGTTGGTGAGACATACCGACTATCGCCAGGAGATCTTCTCGAGCCATTATGTCACTCTAAAGACTTCTATCGGTGAGATATTCATATCGGTAAGACTTCATACCGAAATGTAAACCTTTCGGCCAAGTCTCCCCAATATCTGATAAACACCATCAGTCGGTAAGAGATCTCCACTCGGCAAAGGGTTACAGTGAATGCACCAAGTCATAGCGATAGGCTCCTTCGGCAAGACAGAAGCAAAGTCACAGCGACATGAGAAAAACACAAGGTTATTGAACTGCCAGTCGGCCAGACAACAGGAATGTCACAATGACCATGCTTTCTCAGAGGTTTTAGCCTGTGAGATTGAGGCACATTTTCCAACAATCTCCCACTTGACGAAGATCACACAAGCACCTCCAAAGCAACCAGGAACTAAGAGCACACTAGCTCCACCAGTTCAAACCTCGCAAAACTCAAGACACCCAATCAATATGATTCAACAGATAACAGTCCACCAAACAATCTACAACAAAGACCAGGCATCCAATTGCAACTCATTGACCAACAAAGCAACTGATCACACCCATCCAGGAAACCACAAAGATCAAAAAACATGCTCTCATGCTCAATCAAGAATTCTGCTCCAACATCTAAGATGTCCACCATTCAAGCAACAATCCTTGTCATCTTCCAACATGGCACATGTGGAAGAAAGATACGAGCCAAGGTGAATAAGCACCATTGCAATGAACACAAGTAAGAGATCCTAGTGATATCACTGACAAGATACTGCTACCACCTCACTGTGCTCAAACGCTATACATAAGCAATATCAACTTCAAAGCTTCAAACAGAACACACCAGTGAAGTCATTCTCCAAAAACAAGATATAAAACACCAGCTAGAACAACAGTCAGTATGACTGCTCCCATCCAACTGATAAACCCACGCGACTGAAAAATAGCACACACAGCTCATGCTATTCCATCCAATCACACATACCTCAAAGGTATCAGCATTAGTAAACTCATGCCGCTCCAAAACCAACCCATCAACAGCAAATGCAAGCTCCAAGTGCTAACCAGCCAAAGAAGACAAAAAACACAACAGGAACTCCCATTGTTCGAGTAATCCAGATCTGAAAGATCAAAGGCATCACAAGTCTACCAATACCAGCACATAGAAAATGTAACCCTGTAGTGCCAAGGAAATATCCACAATGATATGCACATCCTGCAACAAACCGCTACAAGAGACATTTCTCTCACCACAAACCTTCATGGCCACAGAGAGAAACTCTGCACATCATCTTCCTATAGAACATCCTTCTGTATACACTTCTAATAGCCAACTATGTCAAGAATGATCTTCTTCATAGCCCAAAAGAGAAACCTTAACAACATCCATCTGTTCAATCACCAAGATCAAACCAATTTAACAAACAACATGGATGTAAGCATCTCTAAGAAGATCAAGCTAGTTCATTCCCCATTTCAGGAAATCAACCCATACATCATCTCCTACCAATTCTCATTAGTAACAAGGAGATAAAACAAAATTGTGCATCTTCCACTATGAATCCTCCAGAACCATTAAACAATAATTCAAGATCCATATCATGAAAGTAAACATAAAACACATCTAAAAGATATAAATGGCCAAATACCTCTTAGATAAACTACCGAGTAGACCAGGAGTGGGAATGAGAATACTCCTTCAAGATATACAATCCATTATGACTAATCCAAGAGCTATCTCCTAATAGGTCTCTTATTGAACTCACGTTCAACCAAGGTGAAGGATTTTTGGACTTTTCTGCTGAAAAAATTTAACAAGACTAACAAGCAGCAACACTTCTCTCATAAGAGAAAAAAAACCTCACCTTATTCTTCATGTATCCATGAGTACTAGCAACCGATCATCTCATGCTAAACTTCAATTGCATTACTGCAACATCATGAAGTATCAAGCAAATAATAAAAGCACTCAATACACAAGGAATTACCAGACCACTGCCAAAGCTCCAATCATCTGAATCAGGAACTTATCATGACACCATGATCTACACATCCCCATAGGAGATACCATGCTTCAAGTGACTTCTCCATTGTCTCAAGTACAATGCACAATGCCAAAACTCCAGTGCACAAACAAGAGTATACCATGACATAAAGCAAATAGACTTAAAAACAACATCACCTATCAAGCACCACCAACACCTTAGCCAAAGATTCCAAGCATCCTCCATGGTTCCAAGATGTTGTACATCTTCAAATAATGTTCATACAAATGCGAAAGAACCCTTCTGCAGCAACAGGATCCCAAGAAACATCTGCAACACTAAAGAAGACTATTCACCACCATGTGATGAACCCACAGTCACTACTAAAGCTCCCACTGAAACATGACACTCGAGCTCTCCAAGCATCATGACTACCTGCTACAAGTTCCTGACTATATAGGTACTCAATAGTATCCATCCTCTCATCTCAAAGCACCACACCAATGCACAAGTGACCATAGACAAGGCCAACTTTAACAAGTTTGCACCAACAATGAATCAACCTCGTGGATATAGATAGTCCACTTTCGAGTTGTCTCATAGCAAACATGTAGGTAAAGTTAGCCCACAACATTGCACAACCCGTAGATCCATTCAACAGAAACATGCAAACCCATCATCACATTGGAAATGCAAAATTGAGATTTCAAAGAGAATAACCATGTAGACAACATGAATCAAACATCAGATCAAGATCAGATTTGATTCGCCAATCACATCCACAACAAGCACCATAGTCAAGAAACCCACAAGCACCACCACATGAATGTTGAGTGACGAATCACATACTAACACTCCCATGCAGAGAAGAAATCATACCTCCTCAAACTATGCACCAAGCATGCATGTAGAACTGCAACTATCTCATCCAACAACACCCCAAAAGGCCAGTGTCTAGATAATAGCTTAACAACAACTCCACATGGTCACAAGTTTTGCTTAACCGTGTAAAACCCGCAAAACCAAAGAGCCATGCAAATACAAAACATCCTTAGAAAGGAAAACATCAGTTCAGGAGAATCCAGGTCCCTTTCAGACCAACTCTAAAACCACCACCATGTACATGCATCTGAGAAAGAGAGAAAGGCTATTTCAAAAGCTTGCAAATCATCTAATGATTAACTCCATAGCCTTCAAGCATTCGAGGTTAACAGGAAACAGTGCCTTCCAACACCAAGAACCACCACCTAGCATAAGCACTTTCTTCCATGACTGAGAAACAACCTAGGCTTCTCCATATCACCCAGGAGCTTGTCACACAGATGCCCAATATGAAAGATTTACTGCTACACAGCCACAGAGCAGAGAAATCCACCTCATACTCCAAGGTTATACCGCTACCAGCAAGGAGACACAGATCACAACATGATCAACTCCCTTTTCCATCTTGACCATCCTTCAAGCTGCATGTTGTCTCAGAATTCCACAAGGCTTCCACTCCTTAAAGGATCAATACATTAGTCCATTCCTCTAGATTTCTTCCAGCCCATCAAGCTAAGAAATCTTCATAGGAGAAATATCCAGAACCAACAACCAAAAGAAGGCTCTAATACCACTTGTAAGGAAATCAAGGGAGCGCATCTAAGGAAAACTCCAAATAGTAGTGCCTTTGGTAACTTTAATTTCTAGATTACCACAAAGACACGTACAACTATGTCCTAAAGTAGAAACAGACAGTTATTTCCCACATTAATCCTTCTGAGAGAAACACAAGTAAATTCAACAGTAAGCAACAACACAGATGAAAGATATTACAGAAAATAGAACACAAAGATTTTATGTGGGGAAAACCCTTTTAGGTAAAAAACCCCACTCTCCAAAGTTCGAGCCATTGTTTTATTCAACAACATAAAGTTACAATACAGTTTCAGGCTCTTAGCCTTTCAAAGATTACATCTTGTTCATTCTAGATACACCTGGTAACACACTATCCCTGAGAGATCAGGAGAGATTCCAACATAACACTTCCTTTCTCTTCCTCTGCTTTGACCTCATGGCTTTGACCTTTCGGCTAGCCACTCGGTCCTAACTCTATCGCTCTCTCTCTGGCTCTCGGCTCTTCAACACCTTGGCTTATTAGTACACCTACAGAACGTCCAATGCATACATATATGCATTCTTTCTTTTTCAACTGTCAGATCAGAGCCCACGAATCATCCAGCCCAACATGCTTATCGTCGTTTCATTCTGGTGTAGATTTTTCCTTGCAGACCGTTCAGTTTCATTCACAACTGCTGCAAAAATCCAACCGCCAACTGTTTGAATTTCACTTTCTCTGATTGGTCCAAGTCGTGCCATGTAGGATAGACTTCACTCGGTCAATAGCGATCAAATTTTTGTCACATGTCGGTGAGACACTAGAAGTGTCTCCCCAATGCCACAAGACCCGTTTACACGTTGTTGCCAATAGTCATCTCCATCAGCAAGAGGTTACATTAAGTCTAGAGAGATATCGCTAAGATTTCGCCATGTCACCAAGACCTCACATCGAAGATCACAAGGTATTCCGAAGAGTTCATTAGTCGGCAAGACTATTGCTCTTCGCCCAGACATTACACAGAAGTCTTCAAGTCACATCGACCTCAGCATTCTCATCGGTGAGACAATCGCCATTCGATGAGACACCATACCGAAGTTCAAAGGTCATATCGATGTTGGATTTTCCATCGGCAAGACACCCACAGATCACCAAGACTTCATACCAAGGTCTTCAAGTCATGCCGACGTGAGGATTCCATTCGGTGAGACAATCGTCTTTCGCCAAGACATTACACCGAGCGCTTCATGTTATACCAACCTCAGCAACCCCATTGGCGAGACTTTCCACATTTGGTAAGACATCATACCAAAACACATGTGTTACACGGAAGTCTCTTGTCGGCCAGACATACCACTCGCCAAGAGGTCACACCGAGAACCTTAAGGTTACACCGACAGTCAGCAAGACATTCGTCTTCGCCAAGACCCTACACCGAGCATCACATGTCATGCTGAGGACCTTTTTACTATCGGCGAGACCAACACCTGTCGCCAAGACTTCATAGCGAAGCCTTCAAGTCATACCAATGTGTTCCATCGTCGGCGAGAGAATAAACCTTTGGCAAGACTTCTTACCGAGGTTTCCATGTTATCTCGAAACCATTGTTCGCTAAGAGTCACATCGAACCGATGACCCCACATGTTGTCGGCGAGACTTCCGATATTCGATGAGACATCATATCGAAACAAGCCTTTTGACCAAGGGTCTCCCCGATGTCTTCGAGTGTTACATTGTTGCCAAGACAATCCTTCATCATTGAGACTTCACACCGAGACCCTTATGTCACTCTGAGTGTTCGTCGGTGAGACATACCAACTGTCGCCAAGAGATCTTCCCGAGCCCTTATGTCACTCCGACGACTTCTATCGGCAAGACATTCATATCGGTAAGACTTCATACCGAAACGTAAACCTTTTGGCCAAGTCTCCCCGATATCCGATAAACACCATCAGTCGGTAAGAGATCTCCACTCGGAAAAGGGTTACAGCGAATGCACCAAGTCATAGCGATAGTCTCCTTCAGCAAGATAGAAGCAAATTCACAGTGACATGAGCAAAACACAAGGTTACTAAACTTCCAGTCGGCCAGACAACAGGAATGTCACAGCGACCATGCTTTCTCAGAGGTTTCAGCCTATGAGATTGAGGCACATTTTCCAACAGTTTGTTTTTAAAAGAAAGATATTATTTTTTCAAAAATAAAAAGTGAGAGTAAAGATATTATTTTTCTATTTTATCATGATGATGGATCATGGATTGTGATCCCAAATATTGATGATGAATTTTTTTACATAATCTAATGTACAAAATTGTAAGCTAATATTACTGATTGTGGAAATTTTATGTCTTTAAAAGATATTATAAAAAAAATTGATATGTTTTTGCAATAAAAAGGGAAAATTAGTAGTGGTAGTTTGATGTGAAATCTAGTAGAAGGATGTCTAATGTCTATTTTTAGGATCAAAACTTGGCAGTTTTTGTAACAACATCCACCTGAATCCTACTTTTTTGAGCTCAAGAACACTACCCCAAATATTGGTGATGATCCTTTCCCATTGTTGCGGATTTAAGTTTAGATTCCAGTTTTTATTCAGCTGCTCTGTCAGGTTAGGGGAGCTATCGATAGCTTTATAATTTTCTTTAGTTTTTAGCTTGGTTAAGTCCCTGTCTTTTAGCCACATTAAATCTTGACTATTATTCACCACTCCAAGAGTTATGAGATTTAAGTTATGATTCTTTAGTCTCTCATATGTTCTTTTTTGGGTTTGGGGGAGATTGAATTTATGTTTTAAGGTCTCCCAGCTGACCAACCCACCATTCTCAAAGATGTTGCTAACCAGCGAGACACCTTTTCTATTCCACTCTTTTGCTGAGCAAACCTGTAAAAGAGCCAAAGACTTATTATTATGATAAATATTCCACCAGATGGATCTATTAAGAATGTTTTTATTCAGTTCACTGTCAATAAGAAATTTAGAAAGCAAGTTCTCTTTACAAAGCTCCCAGGATTTACACAAGCTCTTGAAGACACTAGACCCTGCTGATGAGACCGAGAAATTTCCAAACGAGAGGTATGTGATGGGAAGATTCTTCCACACTTTTGATCTGCTAGGCACCCTGCTAGAGATATTGTTCCTTATCAACACCTTCCAAGGTTCATCCCCCACTAGACTTTTGCAGATCCATTTGGCAGCAAGGGCAGTCCCCTGCCTCTTAAGGTCTTTCAACCCCAGCCCACCTTTCTGTTTGTCTAGGAAACACCATTCCCAAAAAACTAAATGTCTTTTCTTGCATCCTTTGCCATCTGACCAGAGGAATTTCCTTATGCACTTCTGAATCTAATTAACTTGGTACCCACTCAATAGCCAAACTGAGGCATAATAGATATTATAAGAAGAAAGAATTTTCTAGCACACCTGAGCCCTCCCTGCTAATGATAAGTAATGCTTGTTCTAGGCCTCCAAATTTTTAAAAAAATTATATTTCAGCAACTCCCACATGTCTTTTAAATTAGGGCTTAGAGTAAATGGTATCACAAGATACCTAACAATAGTATTGGGCCCCCCCATTGGAGTTCATGCTCTTCCAGCCAAGTTGGCTGGTGTGTTTCCTAGCTTAACAATGTAGTTTTTCCTTAGATATTCTTGTGCTCGCTGCTCTAGCATACAGATCCATCTTCCTTGGGAGGTTTTCAAAGTTTTCCTTATCAATTTTCACAAGCAAATTGAGCATTTATTAATTCATCCTTGGTTGGGAGGGAGATGCCCTATACTCTTGGGCCCAAGGTGGAGTCCCTTAGAATATAGTGAAGGGCATCTGTAGCAATGAAAAATAAGGAGGGAGCAAGGGGGAACCCTTGTCTTATGGATCTTTGAAGGGTAATCTCTTCCATTAGGTCCCCATTGACCTCAATTCTTATGGAGGCATCTTTTAGGAGGGTTCTAACCATTTGATACAATTCACTTGGAAAGACAAACACATCCAACACCATCATAATGAAGGGCCATTCCACCCTATCATTCTCGAAGTCTAGTTGGAGCATTCCAATGTTTTGATTAGATGCCCTAGCCCACTCCATTGCTTCCCAACTAGTTAACAGGTTCTCTAAAATGTATCTCCCTTTTATAAACCTTGTTTGGGTATTGTTAATGATTTCTGGAAGAACCAAATATAACCTTTGGGAGATGTCCTTAGCCAGAATTTTATATGACACATTTAACAGAGTGATTGGCCTCCAATTTTTTACCAAGGTCTTATCTCCCTCCTTGGGGATGAGCTTTATGATTCCTTGATTGACTTCTTTTCCCAGAGATCCAACTTCAAGGGATTCATTGTAAACTTGTAGTAGGTCTTCACAAACCCACTCAACATTCACCTTGTAAAATTCAGCAGGTAGCCCATCTAGCCCAAGTGCCTTATCATTAGAGATTGCGAGTATTGTGTTATTGATCTCTTCTTTTGATAGTGGCTTACACAACATATCAGCCATTTCTTTGGTAACTTTCCTTAGGATTAACCTCCTACACATTTCCCTAGCTTCATTGCAAGGTGTGTTGTTGCATTATGAAGTGAAGAGGCTTTTGTAGAACTGAAATTTTTTCACTTTGATTCCCTTCAGGTCCTTAATCAACCCCTCTTCATCCCATACTGCACTAACCTACTCCTTGATTTCCTTATATTTCAAGACTTTGAAGAAAAAATTTGAACCTTTATCCCCATGGGCTGCCCAGTTCAGTCTTGTTCTCTTCTTTAGACCTTGGTCCCTATAGTTTTGGAATTTTCTTAGCCCCCCTCTGATGCTTATAAGATCTTCATTTATCTCCACATTTTGGGGATCATTTTGGATCAACCCTTCCACATGAAAGAGCTTTTCTTGCAGCAACCTTTCTGCTAGCCTCTTGTCCTTTGTCTTCTTAATACCAATGGTTTGAAATATCTTTTGCCAACTTTTTAGATTTATGTTCCATCTTTCAATGGCGGGCTTTCCTTTAAGGAGTCCCTTGTTAATTTCTCTTAGGGTGAAGATTGCACTATTACAATCCTCATCCCTGAGAAGGCTGGTATTGAGAATAAACATTTTTTCTCTCTTGGGAGGGAAATTGATTTTACCCCCTACAACCACCCTTGCCATGATGGGGTGATGATCAGAAAGAGTCCAGGGGTTAACCTTAACTCTTGAGCTAGAGCCTTACACCATGTCAAAGGAGAATAGGTTCTTATTAGCATAGAACCTATCCAACCTACAATAAATTCTTCTGCTACCACTTTGAAAGTTGCACCAGGTGTACCAAATTTCTTTGTTATCTATTTTTGTTCCTTCAAGAAGGTCAATTAACTTTAACTTATTTTTCATCTTATACCAAAAGAATTTCTCATTTCCTTTCCATCCCATATCAGCTCCCCTAGCCTTGTCCTCTTGATTCTCCACCATGTTAAAGTCTCCTCCCAACATCCAAGGGATGTCAGGGAGCCTGTTAAGCCAATCCCACAACTCACATCTTTTCCTATATTCATTCGGGGCATAAATGGAGCAGACCCCAAATTTTACATTCTCAATTTCCAAACAAATTCACACTGCCCTATTACAAGGTGAGTTGCCCTATTCTTTCACCCTGCTTTTCCACTTGTTGGCTAGCAAAATAGTAGAGCCACCTTTTCCTTTCTCATGATTGGTAGTAAATGAGATTGAATCCCTCCAAATGAATTTGAGGTTAGAATCCAGGTTAAAGTTGGTTGCCTTAATTTCCTACAACATTACTATGTCCTTGATTTTGATTTGATTAATAAATCTTCTTACACAATACTTTCTATTTGAGGATTCCAGTCCCCTCACATTCCATGAGACATAGTTAAGATTCATCAACATCCATGTCTTGTGTCTCATCTTCTAAGCTCCTGAAACCCTCAAAACACTTAGGAACTCACTTATTTTTCTTTTTTCTCCTCTTTTGTATGGGATCATGCCTTCTTTTTGTTTCTTTTTCCTCCCTCTTTTTTATTTATTTATTTATTTATTTATTTTTTTTCTGTCCAAGCCACTCTTTTACAAATGACTTTTTTCCTCCTCCTAAATCCTGCTCAGAGCCAACCTTAGAATCTTGTTAACCCCACTGCACTCCTAAAACAAATATAAATAAATGAGTTAAACAAGGAATTGTGTTAAAACAAGGATTCCTGAAATCCATTTACAACATTCAAATCCATAGGGAAGAAAATAGTGAAGAACACAAATGGAAATGGTAAACAAAGATTGAATCCTAATTAGATGTGCAAACTCATGATCCCATGGGGAATTGCTAATTTGATGTGAAAATTGGCCCTTTCCCAATTCCTAAGATGATCGATGTGTTGGAAGATGATTGATCCACTTTTTGGTGTGAGGATGAGAGTCTCAAGCCAAAGTCTAAAAACCCAGCTAGAACTCCAATGATAATGGATGAAATTTGAGAGATATTTGAGCATGGTAACTTTGCATGAATTCAGGATGATCAAATGAGGATATAAGCTCTTTATTTATAGAATGCCAAGATGGATGAATGTCCAAATTAGAGCAATGTGGGAATAAAATTCATCCAATGGCATGATGCCACTTGTCAATCTATGAATGGATGAAGGATGTGCAAGATTTGGGGTTTGTGCCAATAAATGCAAATATTTGAAATTCAAATTTGTTGAAATGACATGGAAGAGGGAAGGGAAAATGCAATAAATGCCACTTGGCTCAAGGAAAAGGACATGTAAGATGAATTTATTGCCTTGTTGGATGTACATGTTGACTTGGAATTTTTGAATTCAAATTGAGAGAATATTCCAAAAGATGCCTTGTGAGGAAAATAGAGATTTAATAAATGAATTAAATCTATTTTCATGTGCAACTTGAATTATCTAGAGGATGTAACATGAGATGAGGTTAAATTAATCAAGGGTTAATTAATTTAACAGGAGATTAGATGATGTGACTTATTTGACTTAGATTTATGGATTTATTTAAATCAAATAAGAGAGGAATATGATAAGAGACTAATTAAATAAGGATTTTGATTTATTTAATTAAAAGAGATGGTGTTAGATTAAATCAAATAAGGTTTTAATTTATTTAATTTAATGAACAGACTTTAGAGATTTAATCAAATAAAATTGATTATTTAATTAAATAGGGGTAATTAGATCAGGTGAATTGATTTAATTAACAAAAGAGATTAACTTAATCAGATAAAATAATTTATTCAATTAAGAGAGGAATACCGATGAATTTAATTAGATAAGGAGATTTGATTAAATGGTTAGACCGAGGGATGATTCAGGAAGAAACGGTGTTAGTAATCAGGATCAGATGCACAATGTCAATTAGTATATTTTACGTGTCTACATTTTGCCCCTTGTTGAAGCAATGCACTCGTTGCGTTGGTTCAAAGAATAAATGATTTTGATCAAAGCCAAAAAATTTTGATATTTAAAAACTTGCCCCACTACTACCTGGTGGGAGAAAACATGCCATTATAATGCCCCCTCGAGAGATTGGACAAAAATTCCAATTTTTGGGTGATCTCGCGAAAAAAGATGACAAAGTACTTGATAGGTCTGAAAGGGCTCCGGGAGGCTTAAAAAAATGTGTCTAAACACAATAAAACAATGAAAAAAAATCCTCAATCAGAAAAAAGTAGGTTAGAGGGTCCAAAACCCTAGCAGGACAACCATTCCGGGTTAAAAAACCCTAATTTTCATGCTTAAATGGGGCCCGAGGGGTCACTTTAGAGTCATTTTCACACACCTCCGCTAGCAACCTTGAGATTTGAGCTCTGACTCCCCGATGATATGGCACAATGACAGCTTCCCCTACACATCACTGATCAAGTTCAGACATACCAGTGGCCACCTGGCATCGAGGCAATGGTATGTGACCCCTATCCGAGCTTCGTTTTTCTCATTTAATGCCTTATTTATTTCCTTAAAGGGGCGGTCTGCCTACATCGACGCTATATAGCACCACTTGGCAATCAAACTACGCTGTGTGGTGCTGTTTTGTGCCGCAACGGTGTAGTTTGGAGTTTAAAAAACTCCAATGCTAAGCTCGGGGCCGGCGGGTTGGTTTGAAAAATTGCACTGCAGCATCACTTATTTCACGCAAACTGTGACGCTGGATGATAAAGTGCACTGCGGCGGTGCAATTTTTCTTTTTTAGAGCCTAGCGTTGGAGTTTGAATAAAATCAAACTGCGACGCCTTCACGAGTTGCACCGCTGGGGCATTTTTTGAACACTCGGTAGAGAATTTTGCAAATTTTTTTAACATGGTGATCTTCCTTGATGCAGGACAGGCCGAGGGAGCTCTACTCTCGGGAGCACAGGTCACGAGATCTGGCTGGCATCTTGCGAGACTTGAGTGACAGGGACCAGACCGGCTCGGGGTTGTGGGGTTGTGGCACATTGCGCACTCGGCGCTCGTGCACACTCACCTAGGGATGCTATCAGTGCTGGCCGAGAGGTGGCACAGCGAGACGTCCTCGTTTCATCTCCGCATTGGCGAGGCTATCGTCACTTTGGAGGACGTTTGGTGTATTCTACAATTGCTTATTCATGGCCGATAGACGATTTTTAATATGGACGAGGGGCGAGAGGCCTACTGCAGAGTCCTCGCCACATGAGACATCATCTTCTGTGAGGGACAAATAGAGCTAGAGCGATACAGGGTCATAGCACCTCCCTACCGCTGGGCAATTGCAGCTATTATCTCGGGTCTTGTTTCCCCAGACAGACGAGGGTGATACTTCAGTCCCGGTTGGGGATATTGCTGGGAGTGGATGGTCCGAGACAGGCCAGTTCATTTCGCATGGGGACTTGTACTTCTTGCCTCACTTTACAAGGACCTCCATGAGTACGTCTACATGGACGGCAGAGCGCTAGGAGCTGGGGTGACTTTACTTCATGTCTGGGGGTGGGAGCACATTTCTATGCTACGTCCATGTGTCATTCCAGTTTCGATGGGGGCAGACGATCCCCTCGTGGCACGATACAGAGGTGGTGTGTCTTTACACACACTGGTGAGCATGGGATCCCCTACTAGAGGCGAGTCTTAGATGAGATGCTAGTTTTCAATTGGTAACCGTACCTTGGTTAGCCTGGATGGGCCGATGATGCCGATCAGCTATTCTACTGCCGCCAGGACCAGTATATGCAGAGGGGAGCATACTATGATTGAGAGATACCTGCTTGGGTGGGTGCAGCATCAGTTCAAAGAGTCGTAGGATTAGCTTGATGACGACTATGTAGCCGTCTTCGCTCGTAGCATGACATAGGTGTCATGGGGACAGTACATTCCAGCCTCAGAGGCCATGGAGAGCTTTAGGCACTTGGTGGTCTGACTGTGGGCCTATGATCAAGGTTTAGCAGATCCAGGCACCACTCAGGCCTACAGGGACTGGTTCCAACCTCCTCTTCAGTTGACTATTCCAGGTGTTGACCCAGATCTACACATAGTTAGAGGCAGAGGGGGAGGATGAGGACGAGGACAGAGGTTTGAGATTCGACAGGATCCACCAGTTGTGCCTCCAGTCTAGCCAGGGCATGGGGATGTTCATATGCAGGATCAGCAGCAGGTGCCACCAATCCCACCCCCATGGGTCGAGGATCCTCCATGGGTACAGCTGCAGGTATAGCCAGAGGTACAGCTAGGGGTACAGCCAGATGCATGGGATACTTTGATTGCACAACTATAGGCTCAGATCCAGGCCGTGACAGCTGAGAGAGATCAGGCGAGGGCTGAGAGAGAGCAGCTCAAGGCCGAGAGGGATCAGGCCATGCAGCAGAGATAGGCTGTAGAGGTACAGGTAGCCACTGAGCTAGGCCGCAAATAGCAGATAGACAGTATGAAAGCCTCCTCCTCCTAGGGTATAGTGTCAGTTCGATCCTACAGGGATGCCATTCGAGAGGTAGAGTATTATCGACAGCCCTATCATGAGATCGTACCCAGAGTAGAGTGGGTCCCAAAGTATTCAGAGTGGGCCAGCCATAGACCAACAGAGGGTCATGATGACAGAGGCGAGGGACCAAGCTTGATTGAGATGATATGATACCTTTTGTGCCTTATGGGCTCCTTTTGATAGCCCGATGGGCCTTTTGTGCCGATTGACATATATGTACAGTGATATGATTTATTCTGTACTATGACAGTTGTGTTATTGATGATATATATCCGATGATGATTTTTATGCGATGTACCGTGTTCTCTTTTATGCATGGATGGTTTATTTCTATATGCTTTGCAATGATGTCTTTATGGATGCATTTATTTCTGATGATGCATGCGTTATGATTATGACTAACAGATCTATATTATGTTAACCTATGATATGCAAATGTGATGGTCTTTTTAGGATAATGCAAATGCGATGGTCTGATATGTGAAATGATATGATCCATGGTGCACATGCGAAATGATATGTAAATTGTGCTTATGAAATGCTTATGAATGGATGTATGCTTTGTATGTGATGGACTATTCCATTTATGCTTATGTGGGATGATTTATGCAATGAATGTTTAATGATGTTATTTATGAGATGATTATGGATAATGAAATATGAATGTGATGGTCATGATATGATGTAAATGAAAAATGATACTAATGCATAATGAGGTGGTTTGTATGAGATGTTTAGAATAAAAAATGTTATTATCCTTAACTTTTGAATGATGATCTAGTGTATGTGATGCCAAGTGATATGAGGATGTGTAATGAATGTAATGTGATGAGATGATGTCATGATGTTATGCAAGTATGTATGTCAATGAATTAAATGCCTATATACTTATTGTGTATGATTATGTGAAAATGATTATGAAATGTTTTTGTTTACGCGATGATTTATGTGATAGGTGGTAGTGTGAAATGATTATAAAATGCAAATGAATGTTATGCGATGATTTATATGATAGATGAAATGGTTATGAAATGCAAATGAATATTTATGCAATGATTGATATAATTCCATATGATGCAATGTAATGGGTGAAATGCAATGCCATGGATGCACCTATCTATGAAGAATGCCTATGATGAACTGTTTATATGATGATTTAAAAATGCAATGCATGTGTTTCCTATATGATATGTTAATGCAATATGCTAATGATTTGTGGATGCAGGGTCAATGACGATGATGGTGGTGATGATCAACTATTATAGTACCTTGTTAGCGTGGTTAGTAAGAAAAGAAGAAGTCATTTCAACAAGACACAAGATGATGTAAATACAAATGATAATGATGATGATGACTTGCCGAGGAATTGGGATTTTCAAAGGGCCAATTTCCTTATGTTTGATAATGCACGTGGTACGATGCATCAAGGTATAGGAAACTAGGATGGCATGGTACCTAGTGTGATGGACTTTGACTTGACAATCAGATAGGAGTATTCTTGTTCACACCTGACATATGAAAACCTTGCTAGGGTGCACTTTAGAAGTTTTAGACACCTCAAACCAAAACACGGAAAGGTAAACCTATCCATGCAATAGTCAACAATTTTCCCTAGACCTCTTCCATACATACCTAACAAAGCAAGTATTCACCAAGGTTATATTACAAGAACATCCAACAAGCATAGCAGACAAAAGATAATGATCGTTGCCCCATTCCTATTTCTCTAAATCCTCTGTTTTGGGATATCATCGAGACATCCTTGGAATGAGCGCAAATAAGATAAGTCAAAGATAAAGACCAAGTAAACAAAAAAATTGATGCTCTTCAATACCACTAACTGAAAGAGGATGTGTTTTCTAGGGATGATAACTGAAACTTATTGCCAAAAGATAATGCCCATTGTAGGAAGGATTCATCCTAGGACATGTTAGTGGATGGTAGCACGTCATTTCGTTTATCCAAAGTGTTCTTTCTGATAAATAATGCCCCTTGTAGGAAGGATTCATCCTAGGACATGATGTTATCAGATGATTGACATGGGACCAATTCAGATGATGAGTTATCAATACGAAGAGATGATCAACTTGCTTACGCACTGAATTAGACTTAAGACTTGATGTTTGGAGTTTTACTTTTAATTTGCTAGACTTGTTTCTAACTGATCACCAAAGGTTGAGGATGATGAATTGTTTATTATGAGTGGTGTTTATTGTAGGTGCAAGCGAGATAAGATGTATTTTTTCAAATATTTGGATGTTTTGATGTTTTGCAATATTTTGAGGTTGTTTTTGGTGTTTTTCGAGATTTTCCAGTGTTTTTGGGATTTTCTGAGACTTTGACCAAGAGACTTAGCCTAAAGACCTATCCTAGGGGCCTCGGGGGCTGATCAACAGATTAGCCTTGCCTACATTATACACGCAGAAACCACGTAGTTCGACTGACGACTTGACCAATTTACAGATGGAGATATACATGATGAGATGTCAGCTTATTATGACAGACTCCTAAAGGACTGACCTAAGTGTCTCGGGGGATGATCAAAGATCAACCTTGCCTATGTTCAAGCTTAGAGATGACGTAGTTCGACAAGACGACCTGTTTTTGGCTTTTTGACTGACTTTTTGACCTATTTTTGGGGTTTTGATATGTTTTGATTTTTTTTGGATTTTCTGATGTTTTGATGTTTTCAAATTTTCTAATTTTGAGGATTTTTAAGATTATACACGAATTCAATCCGATAAGAACATGCCCCCAGCGTGATGCAATAGACTACTTCGATAAAGGCAGGACAAACTGACCTTGAGGATGGGTCGAGTAGTACTAGGAGGGATCATGATACAAAAATAGGACCAAGCTATGGTGTGGATACGAGTGGATGAGTGATGGATGGAGACCTGAATGCGATGGATGATGCAAAACAAGCCGTATAGATCCTAGTGGATGGAAAGTGCTTATTTACGCAAGGTGCTTGTTTGCCAGGTTTTCACCAAGGTACTTGTCCAAAGTGCCACCGAAGTAGTTTTCACTAGAGGACGATTTTTTTCTTTATTGTTTTCAATCCTTTTTCTAATTTTTTTGGATTTTTTTGTTGTCACCAAGACACCTGTTTTCCAGGTTTTCACCAAGGTAACCATTTTTTTAGGACATTTTCTAATTTTTTGGATTTTTTAGTTCTATACCTTGAAAAATTTAGGCATAAAACTTTTTGAGATGAGAGCTATTCATGGGCTCTTGCAGAGGTTCCCCTTCGGGTGTTGATAACTGATATGCCCCTAATTTGTAACTTTTATGATGATGAATGGTCCCAACCAATTGGGTTTGAACTTGCCTTTGCTGCTTGGGTTTGGGACATTCTTATGATTTTATTTTAATGCCAGTCTCCAACTTGGAAAGTCTTGCTTCTTATTTTCTTATTGCAGCTCCGTTTAAGTCTATTCTAATAGACTTGCAAGTAATTTAAAGCATCTATGCATCACTCATCTAGTAACTCTAGCTCATTTAGTCTTGATACCTGGTATTCTTCATCCGTGATGAGGTTTTGCAGTGATATCTTGAGGGATGGGAGCTCGATCTCAATGGGGAGTATAGCTTCTGATCCGTAGACCAAGGAGAAGGGGGTGGCACCAGTGGGTGTGCGGATGCTAGTTTGATAGGCCTAGAGGGCGGGATTAAGCTACAGATGCCAGTCAACCTGCATCATTGACTATTTTCTTAAGGATTTTTAGAATGGTTTTATTTGTAGCTTCAGCTTGGCCATTACCTTGGGGATAGTACAGAGTGGTGAAGCGATGTTGGATTTTAAATTTCTCGCATAAGTCGCAGACCTCCTGATTTTTTAATGGTGTCCCATTATCTGAGATAATGGCTTGTGGGACACTATACTGAAAAATGAGGTAGTTCAGGATAAACTTTGAGATCTACTTCCCAGTTATGTACATCATGGGTATGGATTCCACCCACTTAGTAAAGTACTCTGTTGCGGTTATGATGAATTTGTGGCCGTTAGATGAGGTGGGTGTGATTTTCCCAATGAGATCGAGTCCCCACTGCGAAAAGGGCCATGGTGTGACAATAGGATGAAGCTCTTGAGTTGGAGCATGGATGAGGTCCCCATGCTGCTGACATTGTAGACACCTTCTAACATGATCATGTGCTTCTCTTTCCATTGTGGGCCAATAATACCCCATCCTCAGCAGTTTCTTAGCTATGGTCATTCCACTCAAGTGCAAACCACAGATACCGTTATGTACTTCAGTTAGAGCGGTTAACGCCTCCTCAGAATTTAGGTAGCGTAGTAGGGTTCCTTCTATGCTCCTACGGTATCTAGAGTATCTACTAGGATGACAAATTTAGATGCCTTTTTAACAAAGGTTCATTTTAGGTTTGATGGTAGGTCATCAGGTATGACTCCTATTCAAAGATAGGTGTAAATTTTTTGGTACCAAGGATCACCGGAACCAACAATTTCACACACGAATTCTGATTCTGGTACCTCAAATGCGGGAACAAGAAGCTGCTCAATCAAGAATTCATATTTTGGAACATTGTGAGGGATGTCTAATAGGGATCCAATTGTTGCCATGGCATCTGCTGCTCTATTGTTGGTTCTAGGAATCTTCTCAAATGTTATTTCTATAAAAGATTCTTTGAGAGTCTCCACCAATTTCTTGTATGGAGTGAGCTTGTCATCCTTGGTCTGATATTCATTATTGACTTGATTTATGATCAACTGAGAGTCTCTGTACACTTTGAGAGCTATGTTGTTCCATTGTACTGCTATCCTGAGACCTATAGCCAAAGCTTCATATTTTGTGATGTTGTTGGTGCAAGGAAATGCCAGTTTGTATGAAATTGGTATGCAATCCCCTTGTGGAGTGAGGAAGAAGACACCAGATCTTGATCCGTGCTGTGTGTATGATCCATCAAAGTATAGTTTCTAGTGGTCAGCTACGTTGAGGTTAAAAATGGATTCATCTGGAAACTCTGAGACAAGAGGATTCTCAGAATAAATAGGTGCTTCTTCCAGTTGATCTGCAATAACTTGACCCTTGATTTCTTTCCTCTCCACATACTTAATGGCATATTCTGATAATATCATTACCCATTGTTCTATTCTTCCTGTGAGCATTTCCTTTGATAGTAGATACTTGAGGGGATCAGTTTTCGCGATGAGCTTTATCTTGTGTGCCAACATGTAATGTCTGAATTTTTGGGATGCAAACACTACTGCGAGATAGGCTTTCTCAATGAATTAATAGTTTAGCTCATGCCCAACCATTGTCCTGCTAATGTAATAGATAGCCCTCTCCATTCTGTTTTCGTCATGCTGAGCTAGGAGAGCTCCAAGGGCTGCTGTTGTTGCTGACACATATAAGATCAATGGCTTCTTTGGGATGGGTGGCATTAAAACTGGCGGTGTCAGTAGATATTCCTTGATTTTGTTGAATACCTCTTCGCATTTGGTATCCCATTTGTACGCTACTCTCTTGTGGAGTAGGTGAGAGTATGGGTTCTGTTTGTTCGCCAGTTGTGCTATGAATCTTCTAATGGATTGGAGTCTGCCTTGTAGACCTCTCAGTTGCCTTAATGTTTTCGGTGCTTCCATTTCTAGGATTGCTTTCACTTTTGCTGGATCCACCTCGATACCCCTCATGGACACTATATATCCTAGCAATTTACCTAATTGTACGCCGAAGACGCACTTCTTGGGATTTAGTCTAACTTTGTATTCCTCCAATCTGTCAAAGATAGCACTTAGGGTTGCTATGTGATCTTCTCTTTTTCTTCACTTAGCTAGAATATCATCAACATAGTCTTCGACTATTTTATGGATCATGTCATGGAATATCAATGTCATGGCCCTTTGATATGTTGCTCCTGCATCCTTTAGGCCGAATGGCATCATGTTCCAACAGTAAGTCCCCCATGGACAAGTGAAAGTTGTCTTATGTTGATCCTCTTTTGCTATCATGATTTGATTGTATCCTAAAAATCCGTCCATTAGTGATAACATCTCATGTCCCGTTGTCATGTCTACTATCATGTCGATGTTGGGAAGCGGGAAGTCATCTTTTGGACATGCCTTGTTCAAATCCCTGAAGTCTGTACAGATTCTAATGGCTTCGTCAAGCTTTGAAACAGGTACCAAGTATGAATCCTACATCTAGTAGTTTTTTTAGCTCCATAAAGACCAATAAGGCGATCTGAGGGTGCATTTTTCAAATCTTTTGTCTAACAGGCTTTGCTTATGGATATACTGCTAAGTGGTGAACCACGGTCTTTGGATAAAGTCCTGGCATGTCCACGTAACTCCATGCAAAGTTTATTTTTTTTCCCTTAGGAATGCTGTTAGGAGTTCTTGCTCTTCTGATAATAGTGATTCCGCATAAAATGTGATATGCAGGGTCTCCTCTGTTCCTAGGTTGACAGGATTGCATTTCTCTGCCAAGACTGCTGACTTTTCCTGATGTATGGCTCTTAAAGGAAGATTGAATCCCCCATCCTCAGGCACCTTAGAGAGGTTTTCACCGTTGGATGCGTTCTTTCTTTTTACTCTTTTCTTGTCAGAGAGTGCCATAGTGTGGTTTTCACTCAAGGACTTGGATATGATTCTTAATTTCTCACTTTTGCGACTGAAGGATTCAATCGTTTCCCCATAATAGGCATGTGTGTCCAACTCCATTATAAACCCTGCTTTGTGATCTCCATCTAGAATGTTGTCCCGCAATCCCATGAATTCTGAGAGTGCCTCATCATTTTTGAATGCATCAAGAATCGGTGGTCCTTGTTGGTCATAGTCGATCAGTTGGGGGTATACTAAACAGATCTCATGATTTTGATGGTCTGTTTCAAAGGAGAGGGTGCTAATCATGCTAAGGGTAGTATCCTCAAATAAGCTAGGTAGATTAGTCAAGTGATCCTCGTCATCGCTACTACTAAAGACATCGGTTATATCAAATGTAAAGTTATCTATGACATGACCTATAGATATGGGTAGGCGTAATTCTATTGCGGTTGGCTGAGGAGGTTTATTAACCGCTCTAACTTGAGGACTTCGGCCTCATATGGTTATACTCAGAGGAGTACATCCAAGGCCAAGATTTTTTATTGGTCGCATCTCTGGCATGATAGGTATTATGAGCCCATTGTCGTTTTGTCCCAGTCTTTGATTTATGTCGTAGCCCATTGCGAGCATCATTTGCAGACCCTTGCTTCCATTATCCATTGATAAATCTGGTACTGGTCTTTCATCTTGATAGAGCATGTGTGATGGATCTTCCTCAATAACCTCCTAGCCAAGGTCTCCCTAGCTTGTGAATTTGGGATAGTCTTCAGGAGACGTTTGTGATGTGGAAGCTTGATTTTCTTGTGGACGTCCCCATGATCTAGGAGATTGTAGTAACTCTCTTACCACAAAAGCATTGTTAGGGAGCTTGTAGCTTCCACAACCGTCATCCTGGATGATAAGCTTGATGTCAGAGATGGTGGGGATGGGGGGAGTGGCAGGTGTCTTTGTCACAGAAGTGGATGCGAGGGTGGCAGGATCAATGTATGGTGTGGATGGGCCCTCATCATTTTTTGGTACTTGGGGGATTTTGTAATACTTTGCCTCAAGATTTTTTTAGTATGAGAAAGGTTCAGGATCTCTATGGATGGTAACTTCTTGTCCATTATGTGTAAATTTCACACATTGGTGTAAATTTGATGCTACTGCTTTCATCACATGGATCCAGGGACATCCTAAGAGGATATTATATGGCAAGTCGAGGTCCAATACCTGACAAGTGGTTTCCATGATGGTAGGCCCTATTTGAATAGGGAGTTTGATTGTGACCTGAGACACTCTTTCTTGGTCATCATATGCTCTTATCGTGATGCCCTTCCCTTTGTCGATAGAATCTTCTGATATTTTCAACTACTTGATGAGGCTGAGAGAACATATATTCAAACCCACACCTCCATCCACCAAGACCCTTTTGATTTTTCTCTTATGTACTATGGCTTCCAAGTGAAGTGCACGGTTGTGGGATGGTTGGGCAGGGAAATCTTGGTCAGAGAATGTAAGAAGATTAGGTGTAATGATATTTTCGACCATAGCTTGGAATTGCTCTGCATCAAGATCTGTGGAGATAATGGATGAGGCTAATGCTTCCTCAAGGATCTTCTTATGAGCTGATGATATTTTTAACAACTCCATGATGGAGATGTGTGATGGCGTTCTCTTGAGTTGATCTAAGACATTATAGCCATTAGGAATGGATCTGGATGCAGGGACTCTGTTTGGTTGGGATGAGCCTGCGATGGTCACTTTGCCGCCTCTTGTGGTGACTCCACAATCTTCAGCATAGGCGCCCTTGATAGTGATGACCATGCAGTTTTCATCTAGTGAGGTGACGACTGTTTCATACACATGATTTATACTTGAGTGGATGCCTTTCCCTTTATCATTGTTATTCCCTTTGTTGCCATGATTAGGCATCGGATTCGTATATATCTTACGGTCATGATTTCCTGTTGGTTGTTCCACATTTATGATTCTTTTATCAATGAGATCTTGGATGATGTTTTTCAATCTCATGCAATTGTTTGTGGCATGGCCTTTGATTTTATGGAATTCGCAAAGTTGATTCTTGTTATACCAAGGAGGTTTTATATCTGGTTCTTGGTAATTTTCAAAGGTGGGAACCGTGATGATTTTTTCTTTTATGAGCTTTTTCATGATGAATTCTAAGGGTTCTCCCAAAGTAGTGTACTTTCTCTTGGGATAACTCTTGTTCCTTTGGGGTGGTCCCCTTTGATCATTGAGATTATTGATTGTTGGATTTTTGTTTGCTTGGTGTGTCATGTGATGATTGTTTTGGTGTTGTGTTTGGGTTTGAGGTGCGGGTGTATGTTGGCGAGGAGCACTAATGACCACCTTGGCATCGACGACACCATCATTAGTAATGTTTTTGTTTCTTGCCCACGTGTGAGGTTTATCGTTGTAATTGGATGGTGGGTGGTTGATTTTTTGTTCGTGGTATGATGTTGATTCTGTGGGTTGAGTCACAAGAGCTCTTTCGATGCTAAGCACCTTGAGGATCAACTGATCATATGTGGTGATGCCCTGAACCTTGAGATGAAATGCCAAGCAACTTTCAAGGTTGGGTATGATGGTGCAAACTTGTTGTTCTTCTGGCATGGTCCACTTGCTCTGATTGGCCTTGGATCACCATCGTTGTAGGAATGAGGTGAATGATTCTCCCTTTCCTTGTTTCAAAGCTGAGAGTTCTGTTGTGCAGTTTTGCACACATGCCCCACTGAAAGTAGGGACCCTCTTTTTGCTCTGGCTTTTGGTGTCTTTTGGCCCCTTAATTTTATTGATTTGGTTGCCTTTGGGGGTCCTTAGATGTTCATCTTGCTTGCCCAAGTGAATTCCCTAGGTTGCCCTTTGAAAAAAATTAGTCCTGTGCAAAATCCGGGTTTTTACCCCAATCCGGGATTTTCCGGTCAGTCCGGATTTTCCCGAGTCTGCTCAAAGTCCGGCTCTATGAAAAATCCGGGTTTTTGGTCCAGTCCGAGATTTTCCGCTGACCCGGATTTTCCGTTTCTTCGTTTTGGATTTTTGCCTACGTTTTTTGCCGGATTTTCCCGGATTTCTTTGTTTTTTTTTTGGCGATTTTCCGCCCGGACCGGATTTTTCCTAGATCATTTCTTCATTTTTCGTACGTGCCAAGGTCCAGAATTTTATCGTCGGAAACCCGGATTTTTCTGGATTTTTTTTTTGCGGGCTTTGTACAAATTGAAATACTGGATTAAATTGATGAATTTGATGATAAATGCTCAACGCCTCATGCTTAATTTGATATATTACACGATGTTTCGCGCATTCTTGGTTCGTTTTGATGATCTATTGTTGAAATTTTTGCCTTATTCGGTAGAATCCTGTCTGGCTGGTTTTTTCCGGATTCTGGTCTAGAGTCCGCCTGACCTGGATTTTCCCAGATTTTCCCCTTGGTCTGGTTTCCCGAAATGGGAAACTTTTCCGAAAATGTTTTTTTTCCAAAAATGGAAAAAATTCTGAAAATGGAAAGTTTCCTTATAAAAATGTAAGTTTTTTAGAAAGGTCAAAATTTTATTCAAATTTAATTTGAACATGTGGGCTATTAATGATGATATCTGTTTTTCAGGACTAAACAAATATTAAAAGGGGGACTTGCATATGGATTCGTGCCAAAAGAAAGAAATCTGGAAGCGTTCAATTTAAATTTTCAAAATGGGACCTGCCTAAGAATCCGTGCCAAAACTGTCTACAGCTGGAGGACTTTTTGGAGGATACGTCAATCTGATCTTGCTGGAGATTGTGGGCCGACATGGATAATATTCATGTATTGAATGCAAATGTTGTCCTATTTTGAAATTCTCCTGGCCAACCTGTTTTGGGGCCAGTTATTATTGTAAAATCTAATTAAGCCGACATGTTTGGGGGTTCTCTATAAATGGCATTTGTGCCTCATTTGTAAGGGGGGAGAAAAAGATTAGGAGAAGATTTGATAGAGAGCGAATTTAGCAGTAGAGTAGAGGTAGAAGCTAGTCAATTTCTGAGCAAGTGATGTAACAGAACATTGGAATTGTTGCTGGAGTTTGGTGATTCAATACAATTGAAGGCATTGTGATTTTCTGGTGATCTTTTTTGTGTTGACTTATCTTGCATGGTTCTTATGATTCTATTTTTTTAAAATTGCTCAAGGTTGTTAGATTTAGATTTAGATCCGATTCAATGATGTTTATGATTTAATGTTTGAAGTGTTTGCAGCAATCCCTGGTCCATACTTTTTGCAGCTAGCTGATTATTAGTTGCTTTGTAAAGTTAGCCTGGACCTTTATATTCATTGTGCTTGGTTCAATTGTGGAGATTTATTCATTTCAACTGCAATTGGGTTGTCTTGGGTGAATGTTCATGATCTGAAAATCTTTAAAACCTTAGAAGATTGCACTGTTTCTGTAAGATTGCAGATTAATCTTGGTCAAGCAGAGATTGGTTTCGTTGGGATTGGTCCATTTCAAGTGTTTATCATTTGCATTGTTAGTCTTAGAAATGGTTTAGATTTAGAAATTTCTCTTAACCCTTATTTCTTTTGCTATTTATTTTGAATCTGGGTTAGTTTTAGGATCGAAAGCATCACCATATTGTTGCATCTGATGAAAATTCACTTCCAGCATTGTTCATTTGTAAGGCCCCTTGTGATTACCAGCATTTTCACATATTATCTGAGTTGTTTATGCATTGTCATGACCTGACACCCGAGAGACCTTGAGGTGATTTTCAACAATTTATTGTTGAAGATTATCTTTCAAGAGAGATAGAATATCATTTTATGTCTGAGTTGTTGCTGTGCAGAAAACACCATCAACAAGTTCCTCTAGACTAACATTCATGGCAATGTTGCATGCTTAGTTCTTAATGAATGCGTCTATAATTTCTTGGAATGTTCTAATGCCTGAGGGTAAGCAAAAGAACCATTCCATAGCGTGACCTGCCAAGCTTCTAGGAAATAGCCGCATCAGATAAGTATCGTCATATGCGACCTCCATGCAATGAACCTGGAATTCCCTGATGTGATCTTCAGGGTTTACTGTCCCACGATATTTGTCAAATTTGGGGATTTCAAATCCTTTTGAGAATGGTTTCATTACTAAGTTCCTATCAAATGGATAGGGACACAAGTTGCTTTGTGTTTTGGTTGTTCTCCCTGATTGAAGATCAAGCACTTGTTGCGAGAGCAACCTAAGTTGTGTTGTTACATCATTTTGTGGATCAGGGGGTGGGATGAAAGTGTTTTGGGGTGTTTCAATCATGGGTTGGATGGGTGGGTTGGTCGATGTGTTGTTCAATGGTATCTGTATGTTGAGCGAGGTATACTTCTACCTATTTTTGTATGAACAATGCTTGTTGTTGTTGCACTTGTTGTTGTGCTTGTTGTTGTTCCAACAACGCTTGTTGTTGGGCTGCTAATTTTGCTACTTCTTGTTGCTCTTGATATTGCTTTATGGCTTGCTGATATGCTTGCAATTGCACTGCTTGTCTTTGTGCAAGAGGTTGTGCTTGGTATTGGGCTTGTTGTGCTTGATATTGAGCTTGTGGTTGAGCTTGCGCTTGCGCTGCTTGTGCTTGTGTTGCTTGTTGTTGCAATAGAGCTTGTGCCTGAGTGGTCTTTTGTGCTTGTAATGCTTGCAATGCTTGAGTGGCTTGGGCAGATTGCTGTTGTTGTTGCAATAAAGCTTGGGTTTGCACAGTTTTTTGCACTTGTAATGTGGCTTGTGTAGCTTGGGAAGCTTGTATAGCTTGAGCAGCTTGTTGAGTAGCTAGGTGTATGACTTTTTGTTTCTGTACTTGTTGGAATCCCCTTTGAAAAGTAGTTTGCAATGCCGCATTGTATTGACTTGATGTGGTGAAAGTTGGTGATGGTGGGGGTGGTGGTGGATTCAGAATGGCATTTGTGGTGGGTGATGATGTCATGTTGATGTTTTGAGTGTTGGATAGTGGTGTTGATGTGGTGGTTGGTCCTTAAGAGACCATGCTTTGTGATGTTAAGGGTGTGTTCGATGATGTTGCAGTTGCTTGTGCGTTTGTTGTCTGTTGTTGCGATGTCAACAAAAAGTTTTGAGTGTTTGGCATAATTCTTTGATTGATGGTTGGGATATTGGTTTGATTGATATTTGGTAAGGGAGGAAGCCCAAAACCAAGGAGTGGTGTGGATGATAATGGCAATGGTGGGAGAGGTGAAAATTTGAGGGGTGTGAGCTCTTGTGAGAATGTTGTGGTGTCAAATATGCCCCCTGGTCCGAAAATATCTCCCTCTTCTTGTGAATTTGTGAGAAGAGGTGTTTGAGGTGTTGCGTGAAAGAATGATGATGATGGATCATGATGAAAGGGGAGAGGATCATTTTTGTGTAATGGATTTTGTGGTTTGTTTTGTTCCAAGGTTTTATTTGCATCCAAATTTTGGTTATTAACAAGGGGGTGTGTTTGAAGTGCATTAAGAAATGCACTTCCCTTATTAACATTGGGTTGGGTTGGAGCAAATGATGTCATGATTTGCAAAATGTTTTGCGTGATGTTTTGAGATGGGGGTGTAGATGAGATGGGAATGGTGGATGAAATTAGAGGAAATGATGTCTCCACTATGGTACTCACATCAAAATCCGAAGGTAACTTGGCCCCTTGTTTTGCTAGTTCAAGCATGTATAACGAAGGCTTAAGTCTCATCATGATGGTGATGATTTTATGGTTCTCCAAATTTTGGAGCATTTCAGTCATTTCTTCGTGAGAGCTTCTGTTGACGGTAAAAATGGCACAACAACAATTAAACAAAATACTACTATTTTGTTTCTCCTGAAAGAGAAAGATAACACATGGATATCTTAGCTCCCAAGGTCTTTATAGTTGGTTCTCAACTGTGCTAATGTTCCTCAGTGGTCAATGCAACAGTAATATTCAAGGGGCCTGCTGGTGTTGAGCTTTTGGATTGTTCTGAGATCAAACATGAATTTAAACCTACTCTAACCAGGGGTTTTTAAAGAAATAGCAAAAGATAGATCAGGGCTTTGGTACCGAAAAGAATGATAATTCACCTATCTTAACCAGACTTGTAATCCTTCAAGGAATTGTAAACTAAAACTACATAACGAAATTAACTTGTGATTGACACATAGTTTCATTCATTCATAGTGCTGATTTCTACAACAAAATACTAGTTACCATTTTAAATAAAACACCAAAATAATATTCCATTCCTTGAAGGCTTCACAAATCAAATGATTAAACTAAGATAAACAACAATCTGAAACACAATCTGAAGTAGATTTTAATCTGGTTGCTTCTATTATTAGTGAAACAGATAAGCAACACTTACAAAGTTGGCACAATCACCAGTGTACAGAAAATCTGTGATTCCAAATTGTTTTCATTTACACTAAGAAAACTAAAAAATACATTAGTCCATTCTGAATCTAACTCCTACTCTAAGAAGACAAAAGAAGGTCCCATTACAAAGAATCAGGATCAACTTCTGTCTCCTCTATCTCTTTCTCTATTTTTCTCTCTGTATTCTAAAGCTTCTTCTAACTTTCTAACCATAGAAATTTTAACTGTCCAAGTTCTCCCCTTTTCACAGAGCCAAAAATGCCTTATATATAGGATGCATCAAAAAGAATGCATCGTCCCCTGCGTTAGGGTTTACAAAAATATCTACTGCCTACAGGAGAGTCGGCTCTCAGATGCTTTTTGAAAAGAGTCAATGCTGCATTTTATGTGAATCCTCGTTGTCCATGCTGATGAAAGATAGTTCTGGAAAGAAGTGCAGATCTTTTTGCTGTTGCGGAATTTACTCTTCTATCTCCGTGTCCATATTTTAACTCCCTTCGAGGTCGCCTTGAATGCTCCAGAATATCACCATTAATATTGATTTGCCTCTCACCAGTGGTTACCATAGCTGTCCCTATGAGTCATGGTTGTTTCTTTCCTTCAACCTCCTTCATGTCCTGGACCTTTCTGCACGTTGACTATCTTCTGGAAGCATCATCAAGCCTCCCTTTAGGTCTGAACATCACCACTCGAGCCGATCCATTAGCTCATGATCTCAGAATGAATACATGTCATTCGCATTCTATAGATTTCCTTCATAGGAATAATCGATTAGTCAAACTAGGCCAATGAGTCACTCTTTTAGTTTCCTTTGATTGGTCAGGCATACGCCACGTGAGCTTCTCAGGCGGTCAAAGGTGGTCCAAACGACATCGCATGTCGGTGAGACACCATCGGTGTCTCCTCGATGCGATTTCATCCTTTAGCAGTTATCAACATGACATGGGTCAATCGGTGAGACATTTCGGCAAGCTATAGAAGTCATATCGAGCTCGCAAAACCTATCAGCAAGACTACATTCTTTCGGCAAGACCACACGGCGAAGTCCTTCTTCTCTTGGTGAGTACATCCAGGTCGGGGAGACCTCCTCATGTTAGGGGGATATTACCTCGAGTTCATGCCCTGTCGCCGATGAAATCTTGCTTTGTCGATGCCGCTTCATTCGTTGAGACCCTGATGGATCGGCAAGACTCATGCCGATATTACCTCATGTCGGTGAGACCTCTTCAGTCGGTGAGACTTTACACCGACTGAAGCTTTCTTTCGCCCAGCCCTGAGCCCTTCGGGAGATCAATAGCCATCGATGAGACATCTCACCGAATTCATTTCATTTCGGCCAGACTTTATCTCCTTGGCATGACATCACATCGAACCCTTGTACTCCTGGTGAGACACCATGCTTATCGGCCATACCTCCTGCCGAAGGAAAAATTATCGCCGAATTGAAACTTTTGTGGAACCTCCTCTTGTGCTTTGTCGGTGAGATCCGATGCACTCACCAAGACATCTCCCCACAGTGAAAGTTTCTCACCGAAAGGTATACCCTCATCGGTGGTCAGAAGGACACAAGGCACTCGGCAAGACCATACGCCGAAGAAATAACTCTCATTGAAGGCTCGCCTGGTCCGCGCTAGTCGGTGAGACATCAAGAAGTTTCCAAGACTTTTCCTCGAAGAAAAAATCTCACGCTGATATGCATCCTCCCTATCGCCGGTCGGTGAGACATAAAGATCTTGCCGAGACCTTTCTACGAAGGAAACCCCTCATGCCGATGGGAAACTCCTAGTCACCTAGACGATGACCAAGGTCTCTCTGATATGTGTTTGCATGTGAACTCCACTCGCTATGACCTCCCAGGGGTCTTGACGATAGGCAACACAGACGCCTATTAACCAAAATGCACTGGTAGTTGGTAAGACATGAAGAAAGTCTTGTCGACTCTTGCCTTAGAGGATTTTTGTTACCAACTAGATTGAGGAATGCCTTGCAACTGAGCTCCCTTGGCAAATATCATCATGTGCATGATTTAATCCTGTAGAACTGAGTCCCTATTAGTCCTCAGAAGCACATAAGATATATCAAAATGAAATACACCATTTTCTAAGATAGTGTGATTTAGTACCTAGCAAGAAGAAAACCAAATTTAAGCTGAGAATCAAAGTTGACAAAACAAGAAGGCAAACCCAGGCAGAAAGCAAAAGAATCCTCGAGAGCAGAGCAAATAACCAAAAGCAATTAAAAACAAAAAAAGGAAGGGGGGTCCCATTTTGTTCCAGATCAAAATGGGGTGGTTATGCAAGGCATAACACATACCAAAGGTAAGATCCTCTCCTTGGTTTTCTTCTTGCGGATTTTGTAGTGATGAGATGGTCAATGGATTGTTTGATTCTGCGGGATTCATTTATGCATTGGTTTGGCTAAGATCACTTGAAGCGGGTGTTTCTTTTTTGGCTTCCATACTCTTCTTGTATTGAGATCTAGTTTGAACCATAAAACAAGGATCAATTTTTCAAGAATATGGGAGATGAATCTCTTGATTCCTTGGATTGATCTTTATTTTATGCCCAAAGTAGAAAGTTTTAGGATGTCTTGAGGATCAAAGGTGATGATATGATGATGATGTTAGAGATGGATGATATGGATGTTATGATCTTTTGGTAGGTCTTGAAGGAAATACTAGGCTTTTAGGACTTGCAGATTTTGATTTAATTTTTGGATTTGGGATTTTGTCCTTGATTTTGATTTTGATTTTGATTTTCTTTTGATTTTGAACAAAAAGACCCTAAGATGTTTGGATGATGATCTAAGGGATAGATTTGCTCAAAGGATGTTGATTTGAATATGTGTGGGGAGAAGGATGCATCTACCCACACCTATCCAAACAAGATGATAGTCTCACTAAGTATATGAAGAAGGATTCCTCTACATATACTAAGCTAAACAAGATGATTTGATAACTTTGACTAAGCATATGCAAAAGGATGCATCCACATATATCTAGCCAAAGGTGATTTTGATAATGTTTTCAAGGATTTAGTCTCAATGATTTTGATGATTTTGATTTTGCCACAAAGCCTAGTATCAAGGATGATTTCGAGATTTTCCAAAAGGTGATGGTGAGATGAATTTGTTTTGATGTTTTGAAAGATTTTGATTTTCTTTGATTATAAGATGAACCTAAAAATGACACTTTGTTTTCCTAGACCTAGGTATTGAAGAGCATACAATGCTTCTATAGACCTTTGTAACCAAGAAATGATTCCATTTGAACATTCATTTTTGGATTTCCAATCAATGATTTTTTTTGCTTTGGGATTTGGACTTTTTGAGAATTATGAGTCTTCAACACATATGAAAGTTTATTTTGCTTAGCTTTTCTTAATGGCTTTATTTTACCAAAAACACTTTCTTTGATTAAGTTTTTTCAAACTAAGATGTCCAATGTCTTAATTTCTTCAAAACCCCACAAGATATGTTATGTGGAAATTCAATGAACTTAAGGCAAGGGTTTTCCTATTGTTTACTTAAGGAGACAAATCGAGATATAATCCAATGCTTAGAAACCTCTAAGGATGTGAGTCCCAAGGGAAAGAAATAACATATGGATTGAGTTAATTGTATTTGTCTCAAAAAAAGTATGAGATTTGGATGATGTTAAGTGATTGTTTTTGAGATGTTTTCGATCAATCAATGCATTTTGTAACCCAAGAATAAGTACAACCATATGGATGTGTAAGACAATATTTGTTGGATTCCCACTTGGACAAGTCCAGCTACGCTTATCTCTAGTGAATGGTTAGATGCTTGACCCCACTGGCTCCCCTCCATGACTCATTAACGTCAATCGGGGTAGCCAAGCATCAACACCCATGAAAATCCCATGGCATGTTTTCCATTTCAACTAGAAGACCGTAAAAGTGTGGCGCAGCTTCAGAACGACCGTTCTTGCACCAACAAATAGATTAGAGGATTTTGGAAAATTCTAGCACATGTGTTTTAATAAGGAATTTTCGTTCGTGGAGATTGACCCATACGGAAAGAGTCCCCTTTCGAATCCATCTTGTCGGAATCAACCACGTGATATTGGCATTTCTTCCAATATCCACATTTTTATCCCAGTTGGAAATACTCTTGGCTTTAGAGTGTTACCGGTTGAGTCGTTCCCTTGGGTGAGTACTTTTTCCCCAAGGCAGGCCCTCTAGGATAAACAAAAGTGAATGAAGAACACTATTCGTAACTCGATCAATCCTTGTTGGCGACAAGGAGAGAGAATATATGCAACAATGCCCCCACTCACACTCGCATAAGATGTTGTTCAATTTTAAACCCAAATCAAAGTGTGGAGGTGATTGCTTTGTCTCACCCTAAAGTCATGAAAAAGACCTTTTGATTCTCAAGATCACTATAAAGCACGAGAGAAGCACATATGTCCTTTTTCAATGGATTTAGTTTAAGTAAGCCTTCACAAAAAAAAAAATTGCACTTGTTCTTTTTAAATCCACAAAACAAAATGTGAGTTCTTTTTAAGCACCAAAAAACAAGTGAAAGAAATTTGTTCAATTTTTTATCCCAAGAAATAAAATCTAGTAAGTTGTGATCCTAAAGTTCATTTTAGCCTTTGCAAGAAGAAATTGAAAGGTTCTTTTTAAACCCAAACGAAAGTTAGTGTCCTAAGAAAGAAAAGATAACAAATTCTTAAAGTGTTAAATAAACACTAAAGTGTTTAAAAACACTTTGATTTCGCACGACATTTCCCTCATGTTCCTCCTTTCTTCATTTTCGATTTCTAACCTACAAGGAAGAAAAACAAGTGAAATTCTAGAAAATACATAAATTAAAAAGTAGAAAACAGAAGAAAAATTAATCATAAATCAAAAACACGTGCTAAAATTAAATTTTCCCTTTTTACTACCTTCCAGCGTTGCAACTCATGACTGTGTCGCAATTTGATTTCCCAGCGGTGCCCTCACAGCACCACTTACTAGTTAGTGTCGATCTGTGTCGGGACAAAGAGCTCAACTATGTTGCACTTTTCACCCAGCGTCGCACTTTTTGTCCAGTGTTGGAGTTTAATATTTTTTGAAAATTTATGCAAGTCAACGAGTCCAGCGACGGAGTTTGAAATTCAAATATTTTGGCGGGACGAGTCCAGCGTCATGGTTTTGATTTTAAGCGGTGCCAAAATAGTGACACTGAGCTCCTAGCATTGGAATTTTCTGTGTGTGAGGAAAAACGCAAAAAAATTGGGAAAAGATGAGAAAGAATGATGTCCAGCCCTCCTTCTAGCGCCAAATGTGTGAACCCCAGCCTTGGTACCTGCAAAACAACATGAATAAATGAGTTAAACAAGGAATTGCAAGTTAAAACAAGGATTCCCCATGAAATCCATTTACAACATTCAAACTAGGAAGAAAATAGTGAAGAACACAATGGAAATGGTAAAACAAAGATTGAATCCTAATTAGATGTGCAAACTCATGATCCCATGGGGGAATTGGTGCCAATTTGATGTGAAAATTGGCCCTTTCCCAATTCCTAAGATGCAAGATTGATGTGTTGAAGATGATTTATCCACTTTGTTGGTGAAGGATGAGAGCTCCAAGCCAAAATCTGCAAATACCTAGCTAGGAACTCAATGATAATGGATGGAATTTGATAGATATTTGAGCATGGTAACTTTGCATGAATTGTGGATGATCAAATGAGGATATAAGCTCTTTATTTATAGAATACCAAGATGGATGAATGTCCAAATTAGAGCAATGTGGGACTAACATTCATCCAATGGCAAGATGCCACTTGTCAATCTATGAATGGATGGAGGATGTGCAAGATTTGGGGAATGTGCCAATAAATGCATAATTTTGAATTTCAAATTTGTTGAAATGACATGTAAAAGGGAAGGGAAAATGCAATAAATGCCACTTGGCTCAAGGAAAAGGACATGTAAGATGAATTTATTGCCTTGTCGATGTACATGTTGACTTGGAATTTTTGAATTCAAATTGAGAGAATATTCCAAAAGATGCCTTGTGAGGAAAATAGAGATTTAATAAATGAATTAAATCTATTTTCATGTGCAACTTGCATTATCTAGAGGATGGGACATGACATGAGATTAAATTAATCAAGGGTTAATTAATTTAATGAGAGAGGTTAGGTGATGTGACCTATCTGACTCAAATTTATGGATTTATTTAAATCAAATAAGAGAGGAATATGACAAGAGATTAATTAAATAAGGATTTTGATTTATTTAATTAAAAGAGATGGTGTTAGATTAAATCAAATAAAGTTTTAATTTATTTAATTTAATGAATAGACTTTAGAGATTTAATCAAATAAAATTGATTATTTAATTAAATAGGGGTAATTAGATCAAGTGAATTGATTTAATTAACGAAAGAGATTGACTTAATCGGATAAAATGATTTATTCCATTAAGAGAGGAATACCGATGAATTTAATCAGATAAGGAGATTTGATTAAATGGTTAGATTGAGGGATGATTCAGGAAGAAATGCTGTTAGTAATCAGGATCAGATGCACAATGCCAATTGGTATATTTTACGTGTCTACACTTGGTTTTCACCACCAACATCTGAGTTCCTCGACAGCGAAGATGCATCTTCAACAACTTGCTTGGCTTGGAGAGGGTAAGCCTCACTAGGAAGAAATAATTTCCTTGCCTCCTCTACATCCCTGCATTGAGGATTAAGAGTTAAAACTTTATTATTATTTTCCCCTTTGGGGGTTATTTGCAAAGAGGTGTCCATCACCACCTTTGGGCTCGGGTCCAGTCGAAGTTAGGTCACATTGGAAATGGGGTTAGAACTTGTTGCATGGGAAAAGTCTTCCATGATATTAGAGATCAATTTTTTTTGTCCTAAACCCCCTTACACTGGCTCAGTGTGGACTAGATCTAAGGCCAAAGGCTTGGGAGACTTATGAATTATAAAATTGGAATTACAGTTTGTAATTGCCACATTTTTTAAGGTCAAGCAAGGTTGCTTTGACCGACATTCATTAGTCCCTTGTCCCTGGGCTTTAATTCTAGGGCCTGCCTCTTTAATAATTTTCTTGTTTACATTGATTTGGTTTTTTATTTGCTCCAAGACTAGCTCTTGTGCATTAAGCCTGTGGTCCGAGGGCACAAGTCTTTCCTCGAATGGGAGACAACCGACCCTTGATTTGGGTTGAGCACAACTTGAAGGATTTAGTCTCAGGCACCTAGGTGTCAATCCAAGGCCATCCTTAGCCATGGGGTTTTCACTTTCCATCATGCCCTTTCTGAGCACCAGGCATTCTTCCTCAGGCAACAAGTTTAATGCACTTTCAAGAGCTATAGATTCATCTCTATCATTTTTGGAAGTTATGAGTGTTTCAGGGGAAATAGGTTTAGATTTATCACCAAGGGTAGCTAGCTCCAGGTTCGTAGGTCCCTCAGGCTCCCTGGTCTTTTCCATGCCAGCAAGATCATTTAACTTCGCAGGAGGCTCTCTTTTTTTATTAGCAATGTTCTGAGGTTTAATTATAGGACAGTTCTTTCTCACATGCCCCTTGCATTTGCAGAGGAAGCATGCATTCAAGCCACCAAGTAGTTCAATTTGAAATTTTAAAATTGCATTCTCAGTTTTGATGTCCACTTAATATGGAATCTCAATTCCCAGAGTTATTGAAACTAAGACCCTCGCATCAAGGTGGGTTAGAGCATTCCTAGAATCTTCGATTCTCAAGACCCTACCAAATTTTGCCACCAAATGGGGAATGAAATTCCATAAGATTAAAGGGAGGTTTTTGAGGGTTAACCATCTTGGGTCTAACAGAGCAAGAACTTCTTCACACAGGAGATTGGATGACCAAGGAGCAGCCCTAAAGACTGCATTTCTGACCAACCAAAATTCTTTCTTAACTACATTATCTTGCATTTCATAATTTTGAAGGTTATTAAGAAGAGACCTTTTTGAGTCATTCTGTAGAAAGAATGAGAAATCCCTAATTTTTTATTCCAAATATTTATCATCCATTGGTCAAGGTATTTCCTCGTTGGGATTTTTGTAATGTCCAAAGCAACAAAAAAGATTGCAACACTTCTTAATCTAGAATCTTCATTACCCAGTGTCAATGCCATGCCATCGTTTGGAATCTAGAATTCTTTTCTCAAGTCAAGAGGAGGGCACTTACTTGGTTCAACACCTAGGTTAGGGATTCAACTACATCCTTTACCGTCTACCGTCAGAAAGTGAGCCGACTCTAGGAATGCACACTTACCTTTTTTCCACCACTATATCCTTGAGGGACCAGTAGCCATTGTCAACCCCACCAGGAGGGTTTAAAGGTTTGACAACCACATGATTGTTGTGGATGACTTATGAAAGATTGATTCCTTCCACCATGGGATGCCCCTCACGAGTGCTCCTAGGGCAGAGAGGAGAGAAGCAATAGGAAAACTGTTAGATCCAATGTTTACCATATGGGGCGAGGAGGAGCCACCGAGCGGTCGCACCAAACAATATAGAGAAAACAAAGTGAAAAAAGAAGGAAAATAGCAAGGCACTAGGAGGCATTATGGAGAGAGCGTCAAACCCGCAATGGCTATTGGCCATCACGAGGTAGGGGTGCCATACATCGTCATGGAAAGCTTGTCAGAGAACACCAACGTCGATCAATCTCAATACCTAGTGAGTCTTTTTCATACAACCATGCAAATATATAATTGTTGATTTATTAGTTGTCTTTTTATGCTAAGGGAGAAAAAATATTGCTGATTTTATTTAGATCATGCTCCAATCACTTCAATTTTGTTCATTGATCCTTTGTAATTTACTTTTATGTATATTCTATTTTCTTTAAATCATCCTCAAATAACTTATTATTTTACCATTGATATTGTGTAATTTATTTTTATGCATAGGTGTGTTTATATTTATTTTTTGAAATCATACTTAAATTACTTAAATTCTTTGTTATTGATATTATGTAATGTGTTGTTAGACATACTTATATCTATCTTTTTTGAAAAGAGTAAAGAAAAAATAGATGCTAATTTCTATGCTTCCCTAAAATTAACAAAAAATAATATTTTAAAATAATTAACATTATTAATAATTTACAAATTATATACATATGATTATTACAAAATAAATCAAATAAAAAATTTATTATGTATAAAATTTAATGTGGTGTACTATGAAAAACAATAATGAAGACTAAACCATATAAACTAATTTACTTAATAAATAAACAAGATACAATGTCAAAATTAAGCACTGATGCACCACGTAGCTTGCAATTTCGTGGAAAAGGAAGGAAAAAGATAATCCTTTCTGACGACTACTCTTCTGCGCTTCTAGATACAATTCAAGCAAATAGATTTCATAAAAGGGTAGACAATTTTCCAAGGCAAAGATGATTTCCTTGCTTTATGATGTCAGCAGAAGGAAAATAATGGTTAAAAGAGTCAGAAAGATCTGACCAACTTCGCACCGGCTTCTGCTGACACCATGAAGCAATAAATTTCTGCTACCAAACAAAGTCGTCTAGATCCTCACCAAATGAGGACGACTAAGTATGTCTCTATAAGTTGAACAGACATTTGTTACTTCTTTCCTTGTCGAATTTATACTAGTAATCGCACCTTCGTGTGCAATGGGTACGCCGAAGATTTGTGGAGATCAAAATTTTAATTTATGGTATTCTATATGAAAGATAGAAATTGTAAATTGTGAAGTGTCAAACTTTTTTACATAAATGAAGTAATGCACATATATTTTATTGTCATTTCATTTTAATTAAGAAAATATGATTTTTAACTAAAAGCCATTCTCTAAAAGTAGCAAGAATGGGCATGATTAAGTATTTGTGATCACATAACTCGATATCTTTCTTTAAATTTATAATATATTAAATACTTATGACTTTAACATGTAAAGTATTTTTTAATTCTAACATGGAATAAAAATGTACATTTCCTATATATTTTAGGATCTAATCTCATAGGATGATATATCATTGACCATTGCACCAATGATTTTTATGATTCATGCATCTCAATTACAAATTTTTAATATATCACAATAAATTAGTAGTTAACTTCTATTTAAAATACCATTAATTTTTTTAAAAATATTATTTTCCTCAATAAGTAGATATTACACCATCATCTAACATGCTTGTTGGTATTGTTATTTATGACATCAGATTTATTTAAAATTTCTATATTATGAATTTTTGTAAACAACCTTTCATAGAAAATTAGATCATTAGAATCAATAGATATTAACAGGCAGTGCAGTTTTTTTCTTAAATTTATGAACTGTGAAAACCTCATATTCATTATAGCAGGCAGTTAACTTTGGATGAAGGAATACCAAATTCATAAGAATAAAAACTATTAATTACCTTCTTCTGGGTCTGTTATTGTCTCTTAAGCAGCTTCTCCAGGATGTACACCATAGTGGCAGTGTAGAAGGGTTATGTATAAGCATATTACAAACACAAAACCCAAACGAGAATTGATGACCATTGCAAAGAAAGAAGAATAATGAAAGTAACTAAGTGTGATCATTGTTTCCAGCTTTCAATTTTCTTTCAAACGCTAGAAACAATGAGAAGATATTAGATATGGATTTCTGATTGTATCGAGATATCAATCAATTAGACAAAGATTGATAGGACAGTTGGTGTTTCAATAAAGGCTACTTTAGGAAATTAAAAAACAAATGACAATCAGATTTATATGATATTTTGTATTAAAATTCAACCACATATGCTTATTTGATTTGAATATCTTGCTTTAGGGTACGATAAAAAATGGTCCCTCTTTTGGACTGAACAATTACAAGAACCAGTATAACTGGTATTTTTGCAAAGGACAATAACCAGTAAAATGGCTGAAAATTGTGAGGAAATATTTATTGTATAATTAATAAAGTCTGTAAAGAACAATGTATTAAGATTAACTTATGAAGATGATTTGATTTTTACGGTAGCTATTGTGAAAATAGCTCTATAAACCACTGCATTTGCAGCTTCAGTAGCAGCCGCTATACATTCAATAGTAAATAATGTTGTGAGGAAAACTGTCAGCAAAATAGCCTCAAGAAGGAAAATAAATTAGCCAAAAATTAACCATTGCATTTACAGCTGCTATTCATTCCATAGTAAAAGATGTTGGTAGGTATTACAGTAGGATTTAATATTGAAAAAGCCACAGATAAAACCACCTTCATTTAACAGAACTGAAATAGTAAAATAAAACACAAGAAAAGTGAGATTCTCATAAAAAAATTGAAGTTACCTTAAGATTCAACACCCATATTTCTAAGCATTAAAAGTTATCTAGGAATTCAAAGCAATTAGCCACAACATTTAAATGAGCAACACAGATATCCTTGCATATGTCCTTTTGCTTCCTATAGTAGCAGGGGACTTTGAAATAGGGGAGCTCATAAAAAAGTATATTAAAAATAAAAAATTTCACCACCACATTCATGTGTATCAAATATTTCTTTCATACTCTCTGGCATGGAATTTTCTCTACAAAACTCCTCATCCTTAATTTTTCCAACGAGTAACTTTAATACCCCTAATAGGATCGTCATAATGTAGTTGGAAGCTGGCTAGTGATAATATAGTATTATACCAATACTTACTGTAGATGTCAATTCTAGCAATAAATTTAGTTGTTGATATCCTAAGCATCCCATAGATTGTATTTATCCTTTGGTGTCATTGCTAAAATCATTACAAAGCAAATAGGAGGTGTTGGTTGGTCAGAATTCCAAGAGTGGAAATGACAACGACATAAATGTTATACTGACCAACAAGGCTATGAGGTGTGTAAATTGAGCAAAGGGGCCTGTTAGTCTTCAGGGTGTTGTTTAATCATGTAGGAATGGAATTACAGCAAAGCCTTTTTAAAAAAAAAAAATTAGATGTAGATGGGAAAAAAATTGAATGTCAGACGCCAGGGGAGGAGTATAGGTATAGGTTGAGACACAAACCTATCTTTCTCTTTTGCAATTTTTCATGAACAAACCCATGTAAAGAATGTGGCTAATTAATTATTGACAATGGTCATGTTTGAGAAAGAAAGCTGCAGATTTTTGTGTAACATTATAGGTTGAAACATAGACCTATAAAATGATCATGGAGCTCAACAGTAGGACCTTCCCAGCCACCATAAGGAGAACCTAGAGTGTCAAGTCTAGCTGTTTTCCCAAAACTACACACTAATTTGTTCACATCCAGCATCAGTAAGTACTTCAAATTTGTCTGTTGTGCTTTCCTGTATACAGAATCAACGTCCAAACTTACATTGTCTAACGAAATCTCATTTAGGATCCTTCTATTGTCTTGTGTAGAATTTTCTATTGCAGATAGATTGAGCTCTTTTTCAGCACTAAGATGAGCTTTATCACATAGGGGTGGGATGAGGGATATTAAAACGGGCTAAATCATTAGAGGGAACAAGACGCTTATAAGAAGAAAACACTGATTCTTGTCATGACTTGTTTTTAGAAGAAAGTAGATCATGTCAAAAAGTATGAGAGGACAATTGAGAAGGACTATTTGTGCATTTCTTGCAAAGAAAACAACGTATAAATGCATAAAAAAGGAACAAAAATGAACTGAATGCAAGTCTCTCCATTTCAACACAGAAAGGCCTTTCACTTCTTTCTTGACCTTCCAAATCTTATCTAAGTTTCACAAAACAAAATCCAATGGAAATACAAAATTTACACGCAGTTTGATTGTTTTGTCCATAAACAAGTAAGTTTAGATCGATGTTTTCAAAAATAAGTTCACATGCAGGTTGAGGTTGGTTTCAAGGGTTTGAATGTCATGGAAGCAGACGCCCACATCTAGAGCAAGGCTCCGCCAACTATTCCCAACTATCTGGGAAACTTGGCTGAGGTATTGATTTTGAATCACCAGTTTCTGCTCATTACAGTACCCTTTGATTTTATTTGACGCCACATTCTCTATCTTCAGATGATTTTTTGGGGATTTCCCGTTTTGGGTAAGAGAAAAAGGCACTTGAAGAATTATCAAATAGGGTTTCTCTTATTAATTTCTTGCATTTTCTTTGAAGTAATGATGTTGTACAATGTCGAATGAATTTTCTCCTTCAACCGACGAGCTTGTGGAAGATAATTGCTTTGAAACTGCTATGCACTTAGCTCATATGCAAGAGGGGCAAAAAATGGCAGGGGTTGCAAAGTGTCTTGGGGGGGTGGCATGGAAGATTAGGGTTTGTGCAACTGAAATACCATTGCCCCATCTTGTATTCAGTCATACTTGGCATTTGGTGCCAAAAAAAAATCTCCTTGAGGGTCGACTTGCATTATTAAGGTTGGATGTCATTCATGGATGACTCTCAAATCCTTGCATAAAGGTTGCGACGAAAGGCCGACCCCTTGCATTCCTCCTCTGATCCACCAAAACCTAACACCGATATTCCAACTTCAATGCTCCACTAATAAATGTAAAACAACATGATCCTCATCCTCACCACTCTCTGTTGTGACTAATTTTAATAGAAAATATCATAGAAAATTGAACAAACTCTAAATAATTCGACTCTCGGATATTCCACCACAATTATCACAGAACTTCAAACAATTTTAACAGGGTTCATTGGACTGCCACTAAAACTGGTTATGAAACTGGAATAACAAATAATTTTTTTATTTGTTACTAATTTTTTATGGCTCTACTTATATATAAAAGAAATGCCCTAAATTTGTACAGCTATAACTGTATACAGGGGAAGTTGAAAGGGGTATGCCACATAAACTATTGCGTGATTTTTTTTTACCCAGAACAACTTCACAGATCAAATAAAACATTGAAACAAATGATCCGGCTGAGGTGACTCAAACCAGGGCAAGTGACGTACCTGAAGATTCTGCACAATTTTTGTCTATCTATGGACGAGCCCTAATGAATGAGTTATTTTGTTAAAATAAACCAAACCAAATGCAATATTCAAAATACCACAAAACTATTGCTTTAGATTCAGAAGGTAGTAAAAAAATTCTAATAAAGTGCAACTTTTGAAATAGAGACAGAAGAAAGAAAGTATCAAAGAGAATTCAGACCAGGGCAAATGATTTACCTCAAGATCTCACAAAATTTTCTCAATTCTCTATTTCTGTCAACAGTTGACTGCATCAACAAGAAAATATTTTTTTGATCGACTCCCATCCTAAGTACATACATCTAGGAAGGTAGAAGTGGCTGCAACACACAGGGTACACCACTCCCATCCATAGTTATTGTGTGAATACGACAGAAGGGAAGATGACAAGAAGTAATAAATGATCAAGATCTATTCTAAATGGTCTTGCATCCTCTTTTAAACCCTTGATAGAGAAAAAGGATTGGAAAACTTCATTGAGGGAACACCTTCGGCATAATTAAAATATAATAAATAAACACCATCCAAAAGGATTAAGGTGTTGTTCACAAGCTCTAGCTTATCAAATGATCAATTCCACAATTTCTATTTAGAGGTGTATTCATTGAAAGTCAAAGTTATCATATGATTAACTTGTCCATCTAGTGAAAGGAAAATAATCATAGGTTGTTTAATATTTTTGGATCACATTTCTCCTCATTAATTATATGACAAAATATGTAGTATTATTTCTGGTTTATATAAATTTAAGTAGCATTTTAGCATAAAGTATACATAATTTGAATATGAAAAAGAAGTATCACACAAGAGGTAGAAACTAGTATATTTAGAGAAAATCTTTTAAGAAAAAAATTAGCTTCCAAAACACTAAAATTAATGTATTCTAGCAACAAAATAATTACAAAATAATCAAACTCTTAGTCTTAAAATGGAGATCAACACTCTTAACAAGGAGGAAACTATACTAGATATGACCTTCTAAATCAATGAGAAATCATGGTTGCTTTCTCCATAAAACCAATCCAAGAAAAAATGAGGCCGACACTGTTAACTTCATTCTTAACAAGCAACTCAAGCCTCTAGGTGTTCACATGAAAATACTTAGTAAGTACAAGATGAATAACTTGTATCCAAATTATTATATTTATATTCAAGAGAGCAATAATGAGATAAAAAAATATTAGAGGGGCTTCCCAAATCACCTTTTCATCAATAATTAGTAACCCTAAGAAAAAGTAGTCAATGTACAAATTTGAGTGTCGAAGTTTTCGAACAAGACATGTGACAACACATTCTTTGATGTGCCAAACTACTCCTCTCCAAGCCTAGTGCACAAGTTTGAATTTCTTACCTATCCCATTAATTAAATACTTTTTATAATATGGAATATATTTTATAATGATCTATAATCTTTAAATGCACCCCTTCAATGAGCCCAATAAACTATTTTCTCACTATGAGAAAATTTGTCGCAATTTAATATGCCTTTCCACATAACCTCAAGAGAGAAAAATATGGAAATAATATTTAGAATTCACAATACAAAAGAATAGATAAGCATACCATCAACATGACAAAGGATGCACATTAATAAAACTATCAAAAGAGAAAAAATCAACCTCCAAAAGAAACCACACTCAATTTATTATCTTTAACAAAGATTAAAATACATTTGCAGAGTCTCCAAGCAAGGCTTCTAAAACATTATGCTTCCTAATTATACTCTATGTGAACAAGAAAATGAGAATCATGTAATGAAACATCCCAAACCATGATTTCACACATTCAACCAACAAAAGATGTTCAATCCAACTTTCACAATACAAGCCAAAAGCAACTCAAAATAACATCAACAACTAATTACGTGCTTTATTTTATAAAAATAAGATTGCATAAAGTCACTAAATGGTAAATTAAATAAACCATGTGCCTCAAAACCATAAGATTACAAAAATGTGTTCCCTCATTTATTTCTTGGTACTATTTTTTCCCAAAATGGATATTAAGTTTTTCTAATATTAAATATTTTCTCAATGTGCAACTCACATTAAATATTTATCCTAATGTTACATACAACATACAAATGGCCCCAAAAATACCTAACCCATTTGGTATCTAGATCTCTAAGATATGCCATAATTAAATATTATATTTTACATTATAAGAACTATGCAAGGTATACAACATACTAATCCATGACATCTCAAACCTTAGATGCGTTTCTTCTAATGCACCACTGACATTAAATATATTTGTAGCATCCCATACAACACCCCTTTAGGATAAAATTAGTTTCTCCCAATGTGTGGCCCACCACATAGACATGAACCACAACTTAGAAAAATATCATGCATTATTTTATATAAAATTTACAATGCATTTTCATATATTTTTTACACCTTAAACTAGTTGTTCCTACATATTTAATATTTAAGTTATCTATGCTTGAGTAAAACCATGGAAGCGTTAATATTTGTAAATATAGGGTTTGGTTTTAAAGAGAAAAGTCTTTTGAGAATCTTTTCATTTTGATACAATAAATTGTGAAATTTTTCATATATTTTTTTGTTATTGAGAAACAAGTAGCTCATTAGGGTATGCCTTAACATTTTTTTAATGAAAACACCACTATTCTTAATAGGAATTTTTTCTTCTAAAAATTTATATAATTCATATTTATTGAAAAGGTTTGAAATCTTTCCCTAATACTCATTCTATATGTAGCCTACTATCATCATAGTCCATAGCACATCATTACAATGTGGTATCTACTGAAAGAACTTATTTGCCTTCTCAATATGACCATTATTTAAAATTTTTGGTTTGATTGTACATGCCTTGAAAAACTCATCTTGTTTAGGCATTCTCAAAAGAATCCATGACCTCCTCAACCTACATATTACTTATGTACCCTAAAATTAATATATTTCATGATACTAAAATTGTTCAAGGTATTCTCGTGTAGTCATGGAAGGAGGGTCCAAAAAGAACTATCCAATCATATAGCTTAGAGTTCAACACAACAGGAATAAATCATGAAAATACCCAGTAAACATAGATCTTTATTGAATTGGAAATATTACATGCATCATATGCAAATAACTATGGCTCACATGCCTATTGTAAGGGCATTACAATGTTACAACTAGTCAAAGGCCTTATTCTAACAGTCAAATTTGAATATCTAAAATATCTGAATCCTAATCCTAATTCTAATCACTGACTACTAATGATACTTTACAATGAATTAAAAATGATCTTAAATATAAATCTTCAGCTCCAATAATGGTCCACATTAGCCTCAAGGGTTTACAAACCCCAATGTATGATCAAGCGTGTAGGTCAACCAAACAATATGAAAGATAATCCTTTGCAAAATGAAATATATTGCAGATTTGCAAGAAAGATCTCCTAGGGTCCAAAATTCTTGTATGATGTTCCGTTAAGCTTCAAACACTCTAGAATAGGTCCACACAACAAGTTCTAGACTAGGTTGGCCCCAAAATATTTGACGATGAATTAATAGTGAACTTTGAGAGTGACAACCTTTTGTAGACAAATGTAAATGTTCTTAAATTTGGATATCATGTAGATAACCTCATGTAGATGTTATGTCCTACTTTGTGAGCTAAAAAATGATAATATAGTAAAATACAAAATGAACTGCTAAAATTTCTACTGAATGAAATGCAAGAAAAAAAATGTTTATAGTTGATTCAGGATTGCTTTACAACCAGGAATGCTCCTGCACAAATACTCAAGGTTGGAAGAAAATTGAGTCCCTCACTTTCTAGGGGCTAGAGGAAAACCAAAGCGGTCCACCTCAACCTGAGAAATCCATGATGAATCCTCCATTGGTCTACCCTTCCACTTTACCAAATACTTTTTGTACTACTTGTTCCTAGTGCTTCTTCCAGTTCTGGCATCTAAACTTTTCTTAATCTCTTCTAGTGGCTGATGTGATAACTGCTCCTTCAAATCAACTTCAATTTCACTACCACTCAATTGTCCTTCATAGTACTCTTAGATGTCTGTAGCATTGAAAATAGGTGATATACCAAGCATCTCTAGTAACTCCACTTCATATGCATTTTTGGAATCAAAATTCCTAAGAATCTTACATGGTCCAAACTTCTTCATCTTCAACTTATTATATGTTCCCACTAGAAATATTTCATTTCTAAGATTAACCATAAATTCATCTCCTACAACTGTAGACATGTAAAAATGACCTAACACTTATCGCACATCTTAAATGACATTTTCTCATCAACAACATCATTATCACCTAATATCACTACATTTCACATCAATTACATGAAAAACCATAATTTACTCTATTTATTGAAATAATATTACATTATTTAAATAATTCATTTTTCGCCATTTTTGAAAAATTAAATAAATTTCATTTTATTTAATAAGTCCTAAAAACCCTAATTTCTTCTATTAATTGAATAATATTACATTATTTAATTAATTCACTTTTTCATCACTTTTGAATAATTAAATAAATTTCATTTATTTAATAAAGTCCTAATCTATCTATATTCCTCTTGATTAATTAAACAACATCAATTATTTAATTATGACAATAATTCACCTTATTCCCCTAAATCAATTAAATTATTAAAACATATTAGTTTAATTAAATCACTTTCCCCCAAACATGAATAACTGAATAAATTATTCAAAACATCATCAAAAAGGTCAAATCAAACAAATACAACTTTCTTTGCAAAAGTCAAATATGATTTGCATGTTCAACTCAAAGAAATATTAATTAATTAAATGAATGAATTAATTATCCTCACCCATTTTCATGATTGATAAAATTACGATCCCCCAATTGCTCGATTTGATTAGCTGAATGATCCATCTATTCCTGACTAATTCATCTATTCTTCAATCTCACTGAAGGCTCAACATGATTTCCTCAATTCCATTGAACACTCGAAATGATTTTTTCAATCACACTGATTATGTCATCAAAATACATTGATTATTCCCATCTAAATCTTCTCAACAATTTTTGACTGTTGATTAGGATATTCTAGTACACAATCTCGAGCATTCATTTTGAATAAAAAAATGTATATAACAATCATCTTCTTCCTTAAAAATGATCAGAGATTCAACATATTTTGCACAACGAAGTAATGCCAAAATTGCAATCGATCTTTTGACAAACTTTACACACATCTTTGATCGACATTGCACAACTTTGAAGCTTTTTCTATGCACAAATGGAGGCTTTGCATTAATAAAAAAAAATCCAACATATTTGTGAACACACTTCGACATGAGATGGTAAAGCTACATTGTATTGAATTCATTGTTACTATTTTGTTTCAATTGCTTTTGTGAATTCTTTGTTCTTTGTAGTTTCATTTTGTGAGTACAATGGGTATGAATCTTAGCTTTTGTTTGGATTAGATTAGTTTTAATTCTAGCATGTTTTTATCTCTTAACACATATTGATTTCCCCCTTACACATTCTAGCATGCTTGGTGGGACCTCGATCCTTAGCACCAACTATTTTATGATTGAATTTTGAAGTTGTAGGTTCCAAAAACGTAATTGGAAATTTTTCACGCAGAAGCTATAGGAACTTCATGCACTTGACCTTTTTCTTTGGTTGTAGTCGACTTTGTCTTGGTTGATTTTGTCATTTCAACTGCATATGCTAAAATAACAACGATGCACTTGATTTTTCAGCCGCTTCTGCTTGACAAATAGAAGCCAGATTTGATTTTTTCTGTCATACTTGCTTTTGATAAGGTTGCTTTTTCTAAAAAAAAATATTTTCCTCTATCAAAATTTTATCCAAAAGATGCAAGTTATTTTTTGATTGCTAATGCTAATAGTTTCTCGGTTTGAATGTTTGACAAGTACTAATGCTATTTATGTAGGATTTGCAAAAGTATGGCATGGGTTTATCCAAGAAACAACTCACATTCTTTTATTGTAGTGAAGGCGAATGGTCGAAGTTTTAAATTTTTAGAATTTTGTCTTAGCTTAGGAAAACTTTTCGATTGATACTATCAAAAGAACCCCAAAAATCCACATGCTTCAATTGGTGCTTTAAAAATAATTTTTAGAAGCTTTATAGATTAGAAACTTTAAATGTGGTGCCTAAAATGAATCCCACAAATCACATGCTTTCAATTGGTGCTTAAAAAGAATTTTTTGGTGCTATAAAAAGAACCCCACAAATCCACATGCTTTCAATTGGTTCTCTAAAATAGAATTTTACAAAGCTTTCTAGACTAGAACAAACACTTTGTTTTGATGATCTGAAAAATGTTTTCTTTTGACCAAATACTTTCAATATGTTGACGAAATGATCGATTTAATTTTCTTGACCAATTAAGACAAGGCTTTAGAAACACTTAAATTGGTGATTAAAATTCGACAAATGTTGTTTTCTTTTGCATATTGCTATCTCTTTGTATGAAATCCAGAATACTTCACTTTGGTGCACATAAATAGAACAAATTGCTATCTTGTACACACTTTATTTCATTTTATTTTTATTATATTTTATTTTATTTTCATTTTTTGGGGGTTTAAAAGGAACATTTCAATTACTTGTACATTGAGTATACTGTGTTTGGAAAACCAATTTTCTATCCTCTCCCCTCACACCTTTTGGAAATCTTGGGTGACGAAAAGCATCTTGAGTTTCACACATTGTTTCATTTCAAAGCATTTACCTTCAAAGAGCCTGCCTCCTGATTTGTGAGAGGGAACGACCCAAGTGATACTTTTGTTTTGGTCTGCTATATAAATAATTGTAGGTGTGACAAAAGTCATCAACCACTTGATGCAAATGTTCTATACCGATGCAAGTCTCCCTAAATATCTGTGAGATAGGTAAAAACCTACAAGGGCTAGGAGACCTCTTAAATGAGTGAATTGCCACATGTATAGACACCAGATTATCTTGAAACATGAATAAGAACCAATGTTGTAGAAGCCACCCATTTTAACCAAAAACATTCTTTGAAGTGGTGCATCTGAACTTTGATTATGAGAAGTTACTTACCAAGTCTGACTTATGGTTGAGCTTAAAAAACTCTCCTTTCATTGCATGTAAAATCATCCCTTCGGGGCATGAGGTAAGCCCACCTAGAAGAAAGTGTCTATCCCTAGGGTGTAAATTGTCTTCACGAAATTTCCAAATCTTTTGGTTACTTTGAAACATCAAACATTGTACTTGAATTAAAATGAACACATCAAAACAAGCATTAAACATGATTATCAAACTTTAAACCCTTTTGATTTAGTGTGAATCCTTTGAAGAAAGCCTTATATTTTCAATCCTTAAATGATATCTTAAAACAATATCCCTAAAGGTTTTTGGATAAATTCAAGCTCACATTTCAAGTCACATTAAGAACAAAGTAAACATTGGAAACTATGACTTTAGAATTTTGACTTCCATGAACTTTGAGATTTTTTGGAAAGAAAATTGCTTAAAGTTGTATACATTTAGGGTCAAATAGTTTTGATTATTGTGTTTTTAGGGTTTAGGAAGATTGGGGAAATAAATATTAACAATTATATGCAAATTAAATAACCCAGAAATAACAATCAAGAATAACGCAAAAGAGATCAACACAAAAATTTAATGTGGTTCACCTAATATGGGCTACATACACAAAAAATCGACCACCCAATGATTTTATTATCTAGTGCAAAATAGATTACAATCTCATGAATCACAACCACCTCAACTTACATCCCAACCACTCATAACAAGCTTTTTGGAAGCTTCTAGAATTAGGGAACTTTATAAAGTCATTTTTTCCATTTGATGTGTTAATGGGAAAACATTGGCATGTTAACAAGAAAAAAAATTCAGGGGTTGCACCCTCGAATCCTTGCTATCGGGGGTTGCCGCCCAAGAACCCCTGCTGTTAGGAGCTATCACCCTCGAACCCCCACTATTCGGTGAGGATGCGTTACAAGTGTACAATATTTGCATGATCAATTGCCACATACCAACAATGTTGTATGATATCACTTGCCAAATCTCAAATCAAATCAAATGAAGTCACTCAAAACTAAAAATTTATCCAAGCCACTTCCAACACAAAAACTAGAAAATAAATCTACACAAAATACTACTATTGTTGTTGTTTTATCCACACTTGACTTAAAATTGGTCGCATTGACCTAAATTTGCTCACTTTTTCTCTCCATCTTATTACAATCGTTGGTAAAAATATGTCAATTTTGCAAACCTTGAATGTAGTTGCAATAAACTATCTACAATTGACAATAATCTTGTTGTAGTTGACATATTTTCCTAGCCGCAGTTGATTGAAAACTTGCCACTTTTGACCAAGAAGGTTACTTTTTCCTACAAAAAATTTACCTGTCAGAAAAATTACACATAGAGGTTTCTTTTGAGAAAACTAGCCACAATTTCTTTTTTGATTTTATCGCAATTGATCATAATCTGGCTAATTTTGACATAATTTTCCACTTTTGCTCCAAACTTATCGCTTTTGCTCTATTTTTAGGTAAAAATTAGAAAACCAATCCAAAACTAGTTCCAAATATTTTGGATAACAAAATAGTTAGACTCCCAAAACAAGTCATAAATTTACATCATTCCATCATCCATTTTCCAAAATCCATCATCCTTATCCTAATTTTAGAAATTCAAAATCAAAACAAACAACTTGGATCATTCCTTCACTCAAACTTCTAAGATATCAACATTTGCTTGAACCTCAAGGCTAGTTCAAGTAAAATTCCTGCAACATATCCTCTAGAAAAAGAAGTGAAATATCAATCCAAGTCTTTCAACATTTTGAGTTCCAAAAATAGCGTCATCCTAAAACATTGCTCAAACATTAGGGTCTTGAGAATCATGAAAAAACCATATCAAAACAACAACACTTTCCTCATCTCACGTTAGGACCATTTGGTATCCAATTGCTCCAATTCAACAACCAAACCTTATGACACCTATCATAATACCAAGTCTTACACAAATTGAAGGTGAACAAATAGACATAATTAATAGTTTTTGAAGCTTCATATTCGAAACAAAAGAAACACTAACTCAATGGAGAAATGCAACAAACAACCTAGACAAACAAGAGTGAAAAGTTGATCTTGTGGTTGGAAGGCTCGTATTACCACCTTATGTGTGGCAATAGAAAATATTAGCTCCCAAAAACACTTGTGAAACAGAAAATCAAAAAATAAACACAATTTCATTTCCTTAAAATAGAAAACCCCAAAAACAAAGAATTCTTTTATTTCATAGTTAGAGATCACCAACTTCCACCAAAATCTTGATGCTTGTTTATGATAACCATGCATTCACAATACAAAAAAATATGGAATAAAACAAAATGAGTGCTAGCATACCCCCAAAAAACACCACAAAAATAAGTCATCCATGGGGTTATTTACCAAGTGACCTTGTAACTCCTCAAAAGGAACCCACATTTAATGCAACATCAAACCAATCACCTAGTGAGGAAGAGGTAATCCATAGACAACAAGAAGCAATAGATAGATCAAACCAAAACCTAAAGGGAATGGTCATAGAAGAAGTGGATAGTGAGGAAGAAATAAATGATGAAGAGTTCTTTCAACATTCTAACAATCCCAAGGTGCTCAAACTGATGGAAAAACTCCTAATAAAGGATCCAAATACTTACTTCTTCAAATTAGCACAAAGTGGTGCTAAGTTTCCTATAGAAATTAACATGGAAGATCTTAAAGATCCTCACCTCATTACCTTATGAGATAACTTAGTTGTGAGGGAAATACCTAAACCATTGGATATTGCAAACATGCCACCAATCCTCTCACAAGGCAATGATCAATCAATGGGCAACCCTTTGTTTAGGAAACCATCCCAAATCAAACAAGCGGTGGTGGCCCAACAATATCAAGGAGGTCCATCTCAATACATGCCATAAGATAACAACCCACCAACAAGACAATACATTCCCTAAAACACTTCATATATTGACCCTTCCCAAAATGTACAAAATCAACAAGGGAAATTTCCACAGCAATACCATTGACAAGGTGGGTTATATGGTCTCCTTCCCAATCAATAGCACCAACAAAAAGGTGCACCATAGGTTACCCTTTCCAATCATCAAGGTGGGTCACATGGTCCCCTTCCCAATCAATAGTACCAACAAAAAGGTGTGCAATAGGGTACCCTTTCCAATCAACAAGGTGGGTCACATGGTCCCCTTCCCATCAACAATACCAACAAAAAGGTGTGCCATAGGGTAACCTTTCCAATCAACATCAACAAGGTGGGTCACACGGTCCCCTTCCTAATCAATAGTACCAAAAAAAAGGTGTGCCACAAGGTACCCTTTTCAATCAACATCAACAAGGTGGGCCACATGGTCCCCTTCACAATCAATAGTACCAACAACAAGGTGTGCCACATGGTACCCATTCTAATCAATAGTCCCATCAACAAGTTGTCCTACCAATGCATTATCAGGGTAACCTTCAAAATAGTTTGTCCTAACAAAAAGGTGTGTCATATGGTACCCTTTTTAATAAACAATCCCATCAACAAGGTATCCCACCAATGCACTACTAGGGTAACCTTCAAGGCAATTCGTCCCATCAACAAGGTGTACCACTAGTGCACTACTAGGGTGACCTTCAAAGAAATTCATCCCAAACCCAAGGTGTACCATGAACACACTATTGAGGTACCCCTCTTCAACAAAATCAACAAGGAGATAACCCTCCTTATGTTCAACAAGGAGCTAACCCTCCTTACGTCCAACAAGGAGCTAACCCTCCTTCCAAACAACAAGGAGCTAACTCTACTTCCACACAAAAAGGAGCTAACCCTCATTACATTCAACAAGGATCTAACCAGGTCCTTTCATCAAACAAGGAGCTAACCCTCCTTACGTTCAACAAAGAGCTAACCTTCCTTCCATAAAATAAGGAGCTAACCCTCCTTACATTCAACAAGGAGCTAACCCTCCTTTCATACAATGAGGACCTAACCCTCCTTACATTAAACAAGGACCTAACCTTCCTTTCACACAACAGGTATTTAACCCTCCTTTCACCCAACATGGTTACCAAGGATCAATACCCCCACCATACCCAACTTATAACCAAACAAACATTGTGGGACAACAAGGCTACTACACATAGGATCCATAAACAAATGTACTAAAAATGGAGGTGGAAATGCAACTACAAGCAATGAATCAAAATATATTAGACATGCAAATTAGAAAACCAAAGATGACTTATACCCTATAAGATTGTTGGAAACAAGCAACACTGAGAGGGGGGGTCAATCAGTGTTCTACAAAATTAATCCTTTTATTTTGATGTTTAATCCACTGAAAATAGTTAATTAAAATCAATATGCAAAAAATAAAAGCAAGAAACCAAACAACCATAACACAAGGATTTTTTTTACATGGAAACCCTGTTAGGGGAAAACCCACAATGGATGGCCAATCCATAATAAGTTATGAGTATACTCAAATGAAAAGAAATATTACAAAATGGGAATGCACTTGCATTCAGGATCATTGCCTAGAGTTCACTACTTAAAGATGGACTCACTACCCTTACAATAGTTTGGAATAGATCCAAAAGATAATGAACTCAATATATATCATCTACCAATGCTTGATTATAGTTTTGATTAAGCTCTGATGACAAAATTTTGTCTTGATGATTGATACTGAACTTCTGCCTTGTTTTGCTCAAGTTCGCACACAAAATATTTATGCGCAAGTGAAACTACACATGATATCACTCAAACACTCCATAGAAATTTACAACATACACCAATACACCATCTTCATTCTTTCTAATGATATATCCGATCATCTAAATATATCTGCGACTAAGGATTTAATTGCCACAGGTTGACTCAACAAAACTTAATAATATTTACAACTTGTCGGCCCAAATCATGAACAATTTTGATGTGTATCCAAACAAGTTGGCTAGACAATAGCTAGGACCAATAATTAAACATTTTAATTTGAAAACAACTTAAATAAGTTCGCTTTATACATCCACAATGCACTACTTACACTGAGTCGGCTCTATCAAGCAAGTAGACAGAAAATGTCCTACCAGACCTCCAAACTCGTATAACAACTAATGTAACACCACAAAACTAAATGATAAGATGAATCATGTGCTCAACAAGAAATTCTGAAGATCCACAACATAAAAAAAAGATCCAGTGAAGCTATCTGACTGGATACCCTGTTCCTCAAGTATTCTATCGGTAATACATAGTATTCCACTTCATCTACCGGTATGACTGGATAGAGATCTGTGGACCATGGGGATGAATTTAGTTGCCATCAATGAGAACATTAGAATCCATATGCCAACAATATCCCCCTTTGGCATTGATGGCAACACTTAGAGAAAAATGACTAAGTGTCAAAAATGATAAGCACATTGCCAAAATTCAAAATACTGCTCCACTAAAAAATATTACTCCCCCTAAGAATATCAAGGAATTTTTCACTTCACTCTCTCCCCCTTTGACATCAATGAAAAAATTGGGGAAACCAAAATTGCAAAACTATACAAGTATATCCGAAGACTTACAAAAATATGAAGATGTTTGCAAAGACATTCTTCAGTCCACTTAAATTTGAGTTCCACACACTTTTCAAACTCTTCAAAATGGTAATATGAGCACAAAGAAGATAAGACAATGTTTATGTAGCTTCTAAACTTACTGGATTAGGAGCGATCACAACACCTTTTTCTTCTTTCAAGGAATTCACCAATATCTCAATTTTTTGGACTAATCAACCCCCTAAGTTCACTTACTCTGCAAACAACCCTTTCATTTTCAGACTTTAGATTCTTTATTTGGTCAAGCAGAGACATTACCTATCTTGATGACAAACACTGTCGACTAGTGGATCAAAGGTGTTGGAAATAATAACCAATTTCTGCTCAATATATTTCATCTTCTTCTCATTTGTCTCAGTAAATTTTGACAAGATTAAGTAGGATTTGTACACATTTCCTCCTTTAGTTATAGCACCTTGGATATTCTCTATGCAAGTAGTCAACAGAGCTTTATCATTGGCAATCAATTATTTTAGGTTTCCAATTCTTCCCTCCTTAAATTCATTTTTCACTTTAACTAGAGTTGAATTCTCAAAAGATTTGAAATGAGAATCTATAGAGTTTATTAATCTCTTCAGCTCACCAGAGGAGGAGCCCGCTGGGTCCATAACATGGGTAGGCATCAATTTTTGTAGAACTCTAGAAGTGAGTTTCAACAATTCACTATCTTCAATGTGAGATTTCAATATTTTCTCATTGGCTTTATCTTGAGCTATCTTGGAAACTTTCAACATCTGGATTGGGGACAAAGTGGATAAGCTGATTGAACTCACATCAAACTCAGGATCTGATTCTACCTACTGCTCCAATAGGGATTCTTTTTCCTCTTTTGGACTAAACTCCTGATTCTTTCCCTTATCAATCTTAGATTGAGCTTTCGAAATGACTTTTGGTATTTCCTTTTCTTCATCAGGAACTTCTTTCTCTTCAACAATCACCTCAATTTGGACTTTAGTCACCACAGGTGTCTCAGTGTTTTCAACATTGGGGGAAGTCAAAATATCGTCAAATACTAGAGGATTAGATACATTTATGTTCTCATTTTCATTTCCTTCTTCTGACTTATCTTCCTTCACATTCACTTCCTCATGGCCATCAACATGTTTAGTATTGATCTCCTCAATAGTTACCTTTTGCTTTGACAAGTACTCTTCTAGAATTGTCTTATTCTCACTGGTAACAACATCAATGTCACCAATCATGAGTTTGTTTATTCTAGACTTGCTCCTAAAATCCTTTTTAGCTCTTTGAAGAAGTAAATCCATTTCTTCAATTCCCATTTCTGGGCATAAGTCAAAAAGAACTCTTTTCCTCAAGTTTTCTTCCTCAGTTATGACATTCTCTCTCCTAGATTCCAAAGCTTCATATAGGCTTGTAGGTAAGCCGGACATGATTTCAGCCAGAGTTTTATTGAAAACATTTAAGTGCTTGACTGTGGATTTTTCAAGAATATTCATACTGGATTCATTAAAAGTCTCATATAGTTCACAGAGTGGCATGAGATTTATGTCTTCTACTACTGCATTCTCAACTTCCTCCACAGACATACTGGGCTTGTCAACTTTGGTCTTTTTCTTTGCTTATTCACCTTTGTCAAAAGGTTTTCTCTTATTAAGTTTGACAACATGAGTCCCAGTAGCCTTTATTTCTCTAACTATTTCTTCTGAGTTTGTTTCTTCCTCTTCATTTGCAAATACAAGTTTGTAAGTTCTTGAGCTTTTATTCTTCTTTCTTCTTCCAAAGGCTTTGACTTGATTTGGTTGTGTTTTAGGGGAACTCCTAGTTGTTCTAGCAGAAGATGTTACTAGACTAGCTAATGTTTCCTTTTCCTTCTCTTTGACTGCTTCAGCTTCATCTCTTTGTCTCCTTATTTCTTTTAGTTTTTCCACTAGAAGACCCATTCTCTCTACAAAGACTTTTGTATCCTTTCTTACCTTTTTGATTAACATGGGCTTTCTCAAATCTAAGTGAACTTGTAAGCTTTTCTCTACATAGGTGCCAAACCTTTCTTCATTAGGATCCAATGGTGAATTTAGTAAATGTTCTGCATACATCCTCAAAAAAAATTCATCCACTTCATATCCAATAGGCATGATCCAAACAGTTCTAGGATCAGCTGCTTCCATGTGACATTGGTCAATGTCTACCATGAAGCATATAGAGTCTTTATACTGTTCCACTAAGGCTTCAAGAATTCTCTCTCTGGCATGCATTTGATTTTGAAAGATTTTAAAATGACCCCATAGAATTGCGTTGCGGGTCTTCTGATCACCAAGACTACATAGCATATCCCAAATCTGAACAACTATCGAAATATCATTTCACCATTGGGCTTTACCAATTCCCGGTACCTCACTTGAGAAGTAGAAATACAGGAAGATTAACAAGTTTTTGAACTTGAATACATTCTTCTTGTCCTTCTTGATCTTCTTCAAGTTCTCCAATAGTTGACCTCTGAGTAATTCTCGTAGATTGTAATCTGCATTTTGTTTGATCATCTCATATGCTATATAGATGGCAGTGTCAAATGCAAAATTCTCTTGACTCAAGTGGTAAAGCTTGTACCCTATGACTATAGATGTGAATATTACATCAACCTCGGCAATATGATCTATAGTCATTTCCCTTCTGTCCCAATGCAATCCCGTCACTTTAGTAACCTCATCATTCTTTATCGACTTCAATACTAGAAGTCTACTAGAGGAATTTAAGCCTATAACTACACAAATAGCTTCTTTGGTAATTTTGAATGTCACATCCAACCACATGAATTCATCACGCACATGACTCAGTATGTATCGAACCCAATCATCCTCCTAAAATATAGGAAACTTTGTGAATTGTGCAAATTTCTTGTCTACTAGGGTTTTGAATTCAGGTTTCACAAAGAAATCCTCTTGAACTATGTGATTAGAATACAATTCCAATAGCTATGCACTACCCAAATCCTCAATATTAGTGTGCACATATACCCTAATATCTTCTATATGAAGGACTCCGTACGACACCAATGAAAATGCTCCTAGGGGTTATGTGTCTATGGACTTATATGGATTCCATTTGAACTTTGGTTGCAGCCTTTCCTTGACTTCAACTATAAGAGGGGTAGACATAATTGTGAGTAGAAAAATTCACAGGTTTTGCAATAAATACCTTTTACAGACGAAATGGAAATTGATCACAGATTCTCCTCTTTGCTTGGATCCCTTCTCAATTTGGCAAAGATCACCTCAGAGCACTGCAAAATTCTTTCGTCCAAATGAAATGTGACAAATGAAAGTGAAAATAGTTCTTTTATTGTCATCAAACCTAACTCCTTACTTTTTTAATAAATGCCCTTTCCCTAATTCAACAGATTCTTTGTCTTTTATGTTCTGGGGTAGATAATTCTTGTGCAGATATACAATATTATCCATTGATACCTAAGATTCATTTCACAATGTCTGAAGAATATCCAATTTCCTACTAGACTCATCTGAATTCCAGTATCAATCACTTGTAAGGGGTTTAGTAAATTTTCTTGATAGCCCCCCCTAAGGCAGAGACTTAAAATTAATTTCTAGAGGTATTACCAAAAGTAACTTCTAGTGTCGATCCATTTCCTTTTGAAAAGGGATTCTTCTTCACCCATTTCTTCTACATCTGCTTCTTGATCTCATCAGTAGTGATTTTTCCTTTTCCCTTAACATCTGATTGCATGTTCTGACTTATTGGACCTCTTTTGTTCCAATAGAATCTAGAAGTGTGACCAAATTTGTTGCAGTTGTATCACACAACACTTTTCTATCTAGGCCAACCATTCCACTAATTTTATCTTGATCTGCATTGGTTAGCAATATGTCCAAATCTATAGCATGCATAGCATTTGACATCTCTAAGAAATTTATGCATTTCAGTTTTGAATTCACTTGACTTATGACCATATTTATAACAATTAAAACACTGACTTGAGAATGATGGTCTACTTGTGCTCACCCTACTCCTACAATGAGAAGCCATATGACCAAATTTGTTGCAAGTATAGAAATAACCATTAAATATTTGAGCATTAGGTTTCCTTACTAGATTCTTTCTGGGTCCATTCATCTAGTTTTTGTGTCTGAATTTTCCTTGTCCTAAAGTTAACTATCCAGAGATCCTTTGTCTAGATCTGAAGCTTTCTCCTTCTTTATATCCAAGACCTCGTCTATCACCATCAGATCTTTGTCCCTTGATTAATTCATCAATTTTGGCTGAACTTGCTTTGAATTTCTCCTAGAACTCATTTGCAGTAGCACGTTCATCTTTGAGACCATCAAGTTATTTTTCAAGCTCCTCTTCATTTTTCTTGGCTTTCTCCAATTCATTTTCTAGTCGACTGTATTATTTAGACTTTTCTTTTAAATATTATGCAAGCTTTTCTTCATTCTTCTTTCTGTCCTCAAACTCCTTGGTCATCTACATCATGATGGATTTTGTCTCACACTTCAAAGCAACATTCTCTTGGGAAAAAAATTCACATTCATTTGTTTTCTCTTTCAGGCTTTGAATGAGTTGTTCATCTTCACTATTTTTGCTCTTCTACTTAAGCTAACCACATAATTCCTTTCTTTTCTCCCTTGATTCATTGATCTTGTCTTTCAATGATTGGATGATTTTTTCTACATTTTCAAGATTTTCTTGCAGTTCCCAGAACTCATATTTTGACTGGTCAAGATCGCCACCATGAGTTGTTGTTGAAGACTACTTGTATCCATTGAGAACACTTTCCAAGATCTCCCAAAGCTATTAGACTTATTTTGAGGAACTTGCTCTAATACTAATTGTTGGAAACAAGCAACACTGAGAGCAGGGGGTGAATCAGTGTTCTGCAAAAAAAATCCTTTTATTTTGATCTTTAATCCACTTAAAACAGTTAATTAAAATCAATATGTAGAAACTGAAAGCAAGAAACCACACAACCATAACACAAGGAATTTTTTACGTGGAAACCCTGTTAGGGAAAAAACCATGGTAGATGGCCAATCCACAATAAGTTCTGAGTATACTCAAATGAAAAGAAATATTACAAAATGGGAATGCACTTGCATTCAGGCTCACTACTCAAAAATGGACTCACTGCCCTTACCATAGTTTAGAATAGATCCAAAAGAGAATGAACTAAATATATAGCTTCTACCAATGCTTGATTGCAGTTCCAGTTAAGCTCTGATGACAAACTTCTTCCCTATTCTGCTCAAGTTCACACACTAAATCTTTATGTGCAAGTGAAACTGTGCATGATATCACTCAAACACTCCTTAGAAATTTGCAACATACACCAATAAACCTTCTTCATTCTTTTTAATGATATATCTGATCATCTAAATATATCTGTGACTAAGGATTTAATTGCCATGGGTCAGCTCAACAAAACTTAATAATATTTTCAATTTGTCAACCCAAATCATGAACAATTTTGATGCCTATCTAAACAAGTCAGATAGATAATAACTAGGACCAATAATTAAACATTTTAATTTGAAAACAACTTAAATAAGTTCACTTTATACATCCACAACACACCACTTACACCGAGTTAGCTCTATCAAGCAAGTAGATAGAAAATGTCCTACTAGACCTACAAACTCATATAACAACTAATGCAACACCAAAAAACTCAATGATAAGATGATCCACGTGCTCAACAAGCAATTCTGGAGATCCACAGCATAAAACAATGATCCGATGAAGCTATATGACTGGATACCCTGTTCCTCAAGTATTTTGCTTGTAATACATAGTATTCCAGTTCATCTACTAGTATGATTGGATAGAAATCTATGGAGCATGGGGATGACTTCAGTTGCCATCAATGATAAAATTAGAAGCCATATGCCAACAAGGATATATGTCCATTTCCTTTTGATTTCTCTATTACTATGCTCCCTTTAAAAAAAAAATTGAACTACCAAAGTTTGACAAGTAAAAAGGAAAAGGAGATCTAGTAGAACACGTATGAGATTTCTTGGTATCATGCATGGAAGTCAAAAACAATTGTTCATACCTAATGAGACTTTTTCCACGTAGTCTTACTAGTCATGTTGTGGAATTGTTGTCCCATCCACCACCAAGTATTAAAAGTTTGGATGAACTAACTACCAAGTTTGTAAATCACTTCTTGTTGAATATAGAATAGGACATCACCATCACAAATCTCTACAAGATTAAATAGATCCAAAGAGAATCATTTACCTCTTACCTACAAAGATGGAGACATAAAGCTAGTAAATGCAAGTGGCCTATTCTTAACAAGGAACTGGTAAATATCTTTGTTTCCAATGTCCAAGAAGAAATCAACTACCAACTCACCATATTGTGTCTCACAAACTTTGAAGAAACTATTGAAAATGGATTACACATTTAGAGAGCTCTCATAGCAAGGGGAGTGATTAAGCTAAACAACCCAAGGGACAATTCTTCTAATTTGAATGACAAACCTAAGATTTGGTCCAAGAATAAAAATGTTACAAATGATGGAGTAGTTGATGCTAGAGTTGTATGGAACATACAAAATCCAAATGCACCTCAGAAAAAATCTCAAATTGCACAAATGAGCTATGCTCCCAACAACATACAAAATAATCAACTTGGTTATCCCAAAAGAAATCAAGTAATTAACCAATAGATAAATCAGGGAGGGAAACAAAGGCAATATGATCAACCAAGGATAAAATTCACTACATTAGGAGAAACGTTTGAGACAATCATGTTCAAAATAGTGCAAAAAAACCTCATCAATGTCAATGAAGCCCAAAATATGAAGAGATGAACTTCAAAACACCATGGTACAACAAGGACTTATGCGAGTTCCACAAAATCAAAGGACATACAACAAATAACTGCATGAGACTCAAGCATAACTACCCATCGAGGGAAGTCACAATACAAGGAGCCCCACCTAAACCCACATCTAAGTCATCAAATGACTATCGTATTGTTGAATAGCTAAAGAAGAATCCCACTTTGATCTCCACCCTAGAGCTACCAAAATTATCACCTGCATATAAGGAGATACTAGAGAAATAATTGGAAGCATTAGTTCCTAATGACCTCAATCCTGATCAGTTTCAATCCATGGTTGGAAAAATAATGGCTAATCATCATTTAGTCTTTTCTGAGAGATAACTTCCACAAAATTCATTCCACAACCAAGCTCTCTACATAGAGTTTGGTGTCCACAAACATATGGTCAAAAGAATGTTGATAGATAATGGTGCAAGTCTAAACATCTATACCTTGAAATTTTTTAAACAACTAGGGTATTCTGACAATGTAATAGACAAGGGAAAAAGCATTACTATAAGGGCCTATGATGACCTCGAAAGAAATTCAGAAGGAACCATTAGGCTTCTTGTGCAAATAGAACTTGTAACCATAGAAATATGTTAGGTACTAAACATTGAGCTCCCATATAACCTTCTTCTGCAATGCCCTTGGATTCATGCACTACAAGCGGTGCCTTCAACATTTCACCATTGTTTAAAGTTTCCTCATGAAGGAAAGGAAGTTAAATTATATGTTGATCCTAAACCCTTCCACTATTATGAAAAATTGGAGGAGAAATATAATAAAAATCCAACTAATACCTAGCAATGACATATCATTCCACTCCTTCTTATATGTTGACCCTTCCACACTACCATCAACCCCAATTAAACCAACATCAAGTGAGAAACCAAAAAATGAAACCAAGGTTCAAGTACTTGACAAAGGTAATGGAAATTCATTTCAATCAAGCATTTTGCATTCAAATGCTTCAACTAACACCCAAGGTTTATGGAGGACCTAAAGAGACAAACATGTTCAAGTAGTGACAATGGTATTCAAACCCATAATTTTTACCAAGTGGGGAGATATGAAGGATGAGGATATATTCAAAGAGGACTTTTCATCAATGATTTACAAAGAAGATCAAGAGAAATTAGAACAACCACAACCCCTTCTGATTAATCCTAGTAGTAAAGGCTATCAACTAGCTAAAAAAATGGGATACACTAGAACAAGTAGCCTTAGGCTACACAAACAAGGTCAATGGGAACCTATTATAGTGGAATAGAGAAAAAATAACATGGGACTAGGCTATGGTTCAATAGACGTGATTACTTCAAAAACTAGACATGCCTCTTTTAAGAAACTAGATCCATATATTGGCGTTAAGACATTGGATATCTTCCACCATATAAAATTTGATTTACCAATTGAAGACCTATTTGACAACTTTGACACAGGTATAGTTCCTACCCAACTTAGACAAACTATATCTAAAGACCATACTTATGGAAAAAGCTCCAATGCATATGAGTGGGATGCCGTTGAATGTGATTCCTTTGCTTCTAGTGACGATGATCTAGATACTCAATGGGAAAATGATGCCATAGCTATATTAACCATCTTAACAACATTTGTAAGTAATCAAGATTTCTGGATAAAACTGTGTGCGATTTTTCTTCATCAACGTTTTGGATCATACTCCATGATCCATCATCACACAGTTTTATCTAGGAATATTAATTACTAATGATCATGGACTATGGAAACAAAATGTTATTAACATCTGTAAGCTTTGCATATAATGATGATAGCCTACTCCTCTACTACCCACAAGTGATAGATTGGGACCAACAACAACCTACACCTTTTTTGGATCAATTTCAGAATGATGAAACAATTGTAGAGTTTATGAGACTTCGAATTGATATACTAGTAGGAGATTATAAATAAGCATTTGTCATGGAACTCAAACAAGAAGCATATTTTTATGGGGAGATTGTTTCCTCTAGTTGCAAAATTGAAAAAGATAATGTAAAAGTCAAAATGAGATTCCCTAGAGAAAACCACAACGTGGCTCTATCAAATCCTGAAAAGAAGAAAATAAAGGATGATTCTGAAGGTGAAAACCTCTCCAAGGCACCTGAAGATGGAGGGTTCAATCTCCCTATATTTGAATATCAAGAGAAGTCAACACTCCTAGTTGAAGAAGTACAATCCATCAGTGTTGTCACAACAAAGAACCCAAAGATCACATACCATGTAGCGTCAGTTGATCCTAAAGAGAAAGTGAACTTCACAACATTCATCAAAAAAATAAAGATAAAGTTTACATGGACATATGTGGACATGCTAGGACTAGATACAACATTATTTGTACACCACTTGGCTCTATTTCCTAGAGCTAAACCTATCAAGAAGAAACTAAGGAAAATGCATCCTCAAATAGCACTGTTGGTAAAGGTAGAACTAAAGAAATTACTAGAGTATGTGTAGGATCATGATGGACCAAAAAGTGGCGATATGATGGCTATGTGTAGGGTATGTGGCTGATGACTTTTTTTTACCCAAAATTGATGAAATGAAAATGGTTTTTAAAGGAGATTCTCATCTTTCCACCAATATAAATTATGCTTTACTTTGAATTTAATAAATTATTATTATTCATTTTCTTTTTTAATTACGAGTAAAGTCTCGATTGATAGGCTAATTGAAAAACATCTATAGCTTTCAAACAGTATAATATTTTTTGAATCCGAAACATGTGTCACATTCTATGCTTTGCATACTATAGGATTAAAAAATAAATTGAATTTCATGAAGTTTTGACCAAGTTAAGGTGGTCAAACATACAAGTTTTTATATTTTTTAAAAGTTGTAATAAAAAATTCATAATTAATTATTTACTTTGGAAAAAATTTACAAAAAAATATGCATCACATCAAGACATGAGTCCTCTACTTATATCTAAAATATTATAAAAAAAATATTATCATTTTATTGTGGTTAGGGTGGACAGAAAGACACCTACTTCTTATTTTTTCCTTGAAATTTAAGTACCATTATATTGAAATTTCAATTTTCTGCCAAATAGATTTTAAAAATAAATAAACCTAGTAGTTTAGAAACTATATTGCTACATATTCTATTCTTACATATTTTTGAAATAATATAGATAACTTATTCAAATTTTTACATCAAGCTGCCTAACTCTGATTTTTTTTAATCTTTTGCCAATTAAGGGCCTATTTTTTCCATGATGATCCTACACATACCCACTAGATGTGGGCTTCATAAGACTAATTGATTGTCATAAATGGATATCAAATCTAGTACTAGTGTGAAATCCCACTAGGGGCATAAGGATTTGCATGGACTTTTGAGACCTGAACAAAGCTTGCCCAAAAGATGACTTCCCTCCACCAAGCATTGATACGATCATGGATCTAACAATAGGACATGATATTATATCATTAATGGATGGTTTGTCTAGGTATATCACGTGATTATTAACATAATATGACATTCACTTGTGCCTTGGGGACCTATTGGAATTTCATGCCATTCAGTCTAAAAAGTGCAAGGGCAACTTATCAACGTGCAATGACTACAATATTCCATGATATGCTACATACAACTATGAAAGACTATGTGGATCACACACTAGAGAATTCCATCAAGACAGAAGACCGCTTAATAAACCTTGCAATAATGTTTGATAGGCTAGAACAGTATAACTTGATACTTAACCCAAAAAAGTGTGTATTCAAAGTAGCATCTAGAAAGCTACTAGGGTACATAATATCAAGAAGGGGAATTGAAGTAGATCATGTAAAGGTAAAATCCATACAAGAGATTCCTCCACCAAATAAATTAAAGTAGCTAAGAATTTTATGAGGGAAATTACAATTCATCAAGTGATTCATCACACAACTAGTGGACAAGTGTCATCCATTCATGGTGTAGGGGCACCATAGGATTTCATGCCTCCAAAGGGGGTCAAAAGTTGATTTTTTTGTTAGTTGAGTTCTTGGAATGTAATAAGGTCTTATAAGACCATTTTATATGTGTTTGATTCATTTTGGAGTCATTAGGTGTTAAGGTAGTGTGTAAATGCAAAGTTGTCATAGTTGTCCAAATGTTGCCACATGCAACTTTTGCAATTTTTCCATAACAAGGTATAATGTTGGTTTGTTAAGTCTCTAATTTGAAAAGTAGGTGGGAACAGTTGGGAAATGATGGGAAATTCTTTAAGAATTCCTTGTGTGGTTAGAAACAAGGCTAGATGTTGAATTTGAAGATTGAATCAATACAAAAATTATATTTTCTACATTTTCTAATGTAATTTTGTTGCTATAGTTGATTGTATGGTTCTGTACAGTCTCTTCATGGCTTGAATTCAATTGATATTTTTAGAACAATGAATCTTATTTCCATTACACTTGGTTTCTTTTATTTTCATTAAGATTTGAGTACATTAGAGGCATTTCTTCTCGGACTGGTTAAAACCCTAGGTAGGGTGACTTGAAGGGAAGAAAAATGTAAATCTCACCATTCCACTGATAGAAACTTCTAAAACTAGATGGAATGGCTTGGGAAATTTTATTATTTGTTTTCAACAATTTGTAGATGCAGGGGAAGGTGTTGGCACGTGCGTTAGTCATGCCCTAGGAATGATATCTTCATGTATTAGGTCTGAAAGTGATGAACAATTTACCCTTGGCATTAGAGGAGACAAAGACAAATTGTTTTGACAAGTGGAGAAGGTCATATGGTGTGTTTGGACCCTTCCTAGGAAAATGAAGTTGTTTTAATGACTCTGGAAGTCCTTTTGTGTGCAATCCCTAGTGTTTTTAAGCTCTAAATAGCCCTTTTAGGCCTAGTTTACAGTGGGAAAGTCAATTTTTGACCCTTGTGTTCCAAAGTAACCATACCCAAATTTTTGATTTGTTGAAGAAGGTCCAAATGGGTATCTAAATATTCTTTATATTTTGAAATGTCTACAGAAGTTATTGTGGAAAATGTTATTTTGAAAGGCTATTAGGAAAAGGGGTAGTTTGTGAAGGAATGCTAAGTAGGTTGAGAGTCCAAGTTTATTGAGAGACATTTTTGGTCTACACATGTTATTTACACCCTATCTAAAGTGCTTCAAATGTTGAGTGGAGGATTTTAGGCATTGATGCCTTGTTTGGGTTTTGTAGCCTTTAAGGAGCATGTTCCATGTTGGAAGTCTTGAGTTTGGAAGGGTGTCTATCAGGATGGAGTCTAAGTTCATTTCCTTGATAGGTTAAAACCATTATGTTTACCCTTCCTTTGCATCAATTCACTCATCTATTACATAAAGACATCATATTCAAGTGGGATGGGAGATGTGACCAAGCATTCCAACAAGTCAAAGAATACCTACTCACTCCTCTAGTCTTGATGCCACCTATTTTAGACAAAGAAATTATACTCTATGTGTGTACAACAAAAGAAACATTGGGATCTCTCTTAGCATAGCTAGATGATAATAACAAAGGAAGAGTAGTCTACTACATCAGTCAAACACTGGTGGGCTACAAGTTGAACTACTCGCCCATAGAAAGAGCATGTCTCTCGATTGTACTTGAAACACATAAGATGAGACACTATATCTAAAATAGACAAGTAAAGCTGATTTCAAAGGTAGATCCACTAAAGTACCTATTAGCAAAAGCAACTCTAATAGGTAGAATTGCTAAATGGGTAATGATATTGAGTGCTCGTTCGACATAGAATATGTGGAAATAATGGCCATAAAGGGATAAATCATAGTAGAAAAACTAGTAGAAGCACCAATGGAAGATCATAAGCCTCCTACAACAAAATTCCTAGAAGAAAGAATATTACTAAAAAAATAAACAAGCCATTGGACCTTATACTTTGATGGGTCCCACACTCAACATGGCTCTAGAGTAGGTATCCTATTTCTCACACCACAAGTAGATAGTATATCCAAGGAATATAGAATTGATTTCCCATGTACAAATAATACATTTAAGTATAAAGCATTAATCACAAGAATTGAGATAGTTATTAAATGAAGGATAAAAGAACTATAGTTCTTCAAAGACTCTCAACTGGTGAACATGCAGGTGAATGATGAGTGTCAAACAAAAGATGACAAGTTGATGTCATATAAAAGAATGGTGAATAGTTTCAAAGAATATTTTTTCACCATAAAATTTGAATAGATTTTGTGGATCAACAATAGAGAAGTCGATGCCATGGAAATAATAGGTTTGCTTCTTGATATTCTGTAGAGCATTCCTAAGTATGAATTCCTTGTAGAAAAATTACTCATACCAGTGTTTGATATCTTGGAATCAGAACTAGTGTGTGTTGTTGTTGTTCTTAATTCACCATGGTACCAAGACACATTCGACTACATCCAACATAGTATTATACCACCTGACCTAACAACAACCCAAAATAAAACCTTTTCCCATATGACTTCCCGATTCACAATCATAGGAGATACCTTATATCATCAAAATTTACATGGTATGTTACTCTAATGTCTTAATGTAGAAGAATCACAAACTACCTTACAAGAGGTACACAAAGGCGCTTGTGGATCCCACTCTAGTGGAACTAACCTTTTACAAATATTGGTGAGAAAAAAATACTATTATCCCTCCATGGCACAAGAATGTATTCAATATTCCCAAAATTACTATTACTGCCAGTAGCACAATGACCTTGTTCACACAACAACATAGGAGTTGAGACTTATCACCACACCATGGCCTTTTTCACAATGGAGATTAGACTTGGTAGGAAAGATCTCTCCTACTTCCTCAAATGGACATAAGATTATTATTACCACAACTAAATATTTCACCAAATAGATACAAGCAATTCCATTTACCTACATCATTGGAAAACAATTATCTAAGTTTATCCTAAATTATCTAATCTATAGATATGGAATTCCCCAAACCATCATAAAGGACAATGGAACCCCATTCAAGAACCAAGATGTTCAAGAGCTTTGTTCCAAGTTCTCTATTCAACACAGATTCTCCATGCCCTACTATCCCCAAGGAAATGATCAAGTTGAGGTGTCTAACAAAACCATCCGGAAGATACTAAAGAAGACTATTAATGACACCAGTTATGATTGGCATCTGCATCTGAATCCAACCCTATGGTCCTATCAAACTAGTATCCATACACCTATAGGTTCTACACCTTTTTCCTTGGACTATAGATCTGAAGTTGTCTTAACTATTGAAGCCAAAATCCCCTCATTACGAATATCACTAAAATGTGTGGTCAACAATGAAGAGTATTGGGTATCCAAATTAAATGAGTTGGAACTCCTAGACGAAGGGAATTTGAACTCGTTAAACCATCTTCAGGTTTATCATAATCAACTCAAATGAAGCTATAATAAAAGGATCAAAAAAAAAAAATTTCAAGTTGGTGACTTGGTACTCAAAGAGAATTAGAAGGTACAACTAAATCAAGATAGCAAAGGTAAGTTTGAACCCAACTAGTTACGTTCGTTCATCATCATAGCAAGCTATAGCTCTAGAGATTATCATTTAGCTACTTTTGAAGGAGAACCCTTAGCTGAACTACTGAATAATATCCACCTCAATAAGTTCTTCACATAAGCACATCAGAATACCCCATGAAAAAGGGTAAAATTCCAAAAAAAACAAAAGATTAAAAAAGAAAAAAATCAATAAAAAAGAAAAAAATCAAAAAGCAAGAAAAACAGTAAAGAGAAATAAAATATTTTTTAAGTGAAAACCACTTTGTGGTGCTTCTAGAATAGGTATTGTAGTGAAAACTTGGGAAACAAGTGCTAAATTTGAATAATACTTGCATCATTATCTATTGGTACTATCTGAAGCATCCAACAATTCATCCCACAATAGAGCATGTGTCCAACCATGGCTTGATGATTGATTATGCATTAAACATTGTTGCACCATCAACATCCATATTTCATAGAGAAGGTAGTCTTATCTCAAACTAGGGGAAACTTCTCAAAAATGTTCATGGATTAGCTCCTTGTGCATCCCACCATGGTTGAAAACAAAAAAATCAAAACATTTGAAAAACATCAAAATAAAAAAAATATGTTATTCTTTGAGTCAAACCAATCAAACTATGTTGTCTCTAAGTGTACAATATAGGAATGTCTTATCAACCCCTGAAGGCCTTAGGTCAATCCCCTTAGGTTTCTATCATGCTTTTTTCCAACTTAGTAAAACATTTTCAAAATCAAGAAACATTCACAAAATAGAGAAGATCAAAAACATGTTCTTATCAAACCAAGTGAACTGCAAGCCTCTACATATACAACATAGGAAAGGCTTATCTTTGATGAGCCCTTGAGGTCCTAGGTTAGTCCCCTGAAAACAACAGAAACAACATCATAAAAAACTCAAAAAAATAAAAAAGGTACTAACTGCATCATCACAATCCATAATAAATTTTTCATCCATAATAAACAAAATTGTCATCTTCATCCTTTGAAAAAACAAGAGAAAAAAATTGAGCAAAAATAAAAAGATAGAACTTTCAAGAAAAAAATCAATAAAGCTTTGTTTACAAACAAACAAAATGGATGACAAAGTGTTAACTACCTATCTTTTGACAATTCACCAATAACATCTTGAGATATGCCTTAATGGATCCGTTTCTACAATAGACATGATCAACACCTAATAATATCCTGAAACCTCAAAATAGATATGGCAAGTGATACTACAATGTTGTTTTATCTCTTATAGTTGTATCTTTATGATTTATTTTATCGACTCATTCCCAATATCTCTTGAGGATGTCCATAAGGATTTAAAGAAGAAGGAATGGGGGCAATTTAACATCATTTCAGTTTGTTGTTTGTAATATATTTTTGTGATACTATTACAATGAATACTTGCTTTATTGAGTGCATGGAAGTTGTTTTGAGACAATTCATATAGTAGTTGCATGTTAGGTATTTCATACCTCTCTATGTAATTGGTCTGGAAATTTTTAACACAATCCAACCATATATTTTAAACAAAGCATTCATATGTATGGTATGAGCAAGAATATTCTTTGTATGTCGAGTCAAAGTCCACACAATGGATAAAAAGCCACCTTGGTTATTAATACCCTGGTGCATCATATTTTTTTTCTATATCAATAAGGATTGTTAAAGCTACAAAGCCTTTATGAAAAGCAAAAGAAACTCATCAATAAATAACAACATAAAATTTCTATCCATCATCAAAAATTTCTTCTAACTAATATCCATCCTGCATCACAATATCATTAGTACCACATCCATCCTACATCCAGAATGTCATCAATGCATACCATGATGATAATAAAGTAATAAAAACATCATGTATCATGTATAGTCAACATCCATCATATACATAATAAAGAATCATATATCGTATAGATATATCAATCATTCATCCATCCATATCATATGTATACATAAAAAAGGTACAAAAAAGACTTGTATAATCATACATCATCATTCATACTCATATCATAAACACATAATGAAGACAAATTGAAACATGTATATCTCATATATATCATCAGAAAAAATGATAATGTCAAGTACATCATCATAATAAAACATATGTGATATCATAATACAAAAAAATACATATATACAAGGCCTCAGCTAGGACGATGAATGTATATACAAAATCATGTCTACAACAATAGCTCTAGAAAAATAAAACATCATAAAGACCAAAGTACAAATTCTCTACTGCTAGGCTAGAGGAGGAGACCTCTAAGGATCCTAACTATGGTAGGGAGAAGGTTGCGGCTAATCAGGCTATCTAACTGAGTTCCCACCTAACTAAGCACCTGTAGCAATGCTAGGCTCTCCAAAATTTGGTAACCACTGAGCCTTGGTTACAAATGACTTGTAAAGAGTCTGATAGTACATCACCCTCTATAACATCCATTCTCACTCAACCTGATGTTGAGTCATAGGAATGAAGGCATCCATAGAAATCTCTATAGCATGTCTCTACTAACGCTCTGTCGCCAACTCTTGTCAAGAGGAATCCCTATCCTGTCTAGCTGTATCTTGCTCTACAATAAAAATGACAACTTGATCCTCTACGGCCTATTGCTACACAATCTTTGCATCTCTAGAGGCTTTCAACTAAGCTATCTAAGCAACCACTACTACATCACTAGGTGGAGGAGGAGGACCCAGGGCCTATCCCTGATCTTGCTACATAGGATTATCCTATCGCCCATCCTATTAAGCTCGATACAGATGCTCGACAACAATTTAAACTCGATGTCACTCACCATGGTGACTCATAATCACTTCTCTCCCCATGGCCACGCTTCCTATAAGATCTATAAACCTTAATGGAAATCGACAATCCCACCACTAATCAAAATCTAGGGTAGTCCAAAGATATGCTAAACCAATAGGCCATCCCCATCCAAATGGGACAAGTGCATTGAAATTGGCCAAGGCTACATCCCGATCTACTTATAAACCCCACACAGAAGCCTCTCGATTGGACCTACCAAAATGAACCTCATAACCATCTACAAATCAGCTTGTCTCTTACCAAATTGATGACAAAAATAATCAAATAGATCTCTCTAGCAAGAAACAAACATGACCAATAAGTCACTGAGTCTGTTTGCAAAATGGTAACTACTCCTGGTCATTGTGCCTGCCTCATAATCTAAATATAGCCTCCATATAAAACTTGGCATATCATCTAAAACACGATGCTAGTAAGGAAGTTGTCTAGGCCAAGTGTAGTGAAGGAAATCACCATAACAATAAGAATATGGATCCTTTGGAGTTTGATCCAAAATACCATCAGGCTGAGTAACTAAAATGTGCTCCTAGGTCCATACATGAAGTAAACTCATATCAATAGAAATAAATCTACCTCCTTAGTAAGCTAACTCATGCATATCTTTGTACAAATGCACAAGAAGACATGGGCCCCATTCATATCTAGTGTCATTCTCGAACATCTACTCGATGCACACACCCCAACCAATAGGAAACTACCTACCTCACCTATTACGAACGACAATCCGCATGACCAAACCACATAGAACCAAGGAAATTGGATTGAAATTTCCCACAAATGGAGATAATTCTATCTCTACCTCACGAACTTGAAGATTTCTCACACCAGCTACTCAATGCATAGCTCGTGTACCCCATCGAATAGAATATGTCACAAGCTCTCCATGAATAGGTACACAAAGGATCCTCCACACATCTTCTAAGGTGATAGTCACCTCCCCAGTAGGTAGATTAAAGGACTAGGTCTCCAAGTGCCACCTCTCCACAAGATCAATCATCATAGCTCTATGACATCTGATCATAGGCATGTAACATATATGTGTCGTAACACAAAAGCATCTAAAACATCTCGCTCCAGCTCGTGGAACCCAATGATCAAATCAAATAGATCATGCAATCATCACTCCCTTGACATAAATGGATTGAGAACTGCTTGCAACCATTCAACCCACAATGTTAAGAATGTTCTAGGAAAATGCAAAATGCACCTCAAATTGCAAATAAATTGACTCAAAAATCTATGCAAAGAAAAAGTGATCATTTATTTTCAAAAGTGGGTACTTTTTTCAAAAAAGCACTAAAAACAATTGAATGCAAATACTTTTTGTCAAAAGAAACAAAAAAAGGAAAAAGCATTAAAAACAAAAGCGAATTTTTTTCTCAAAAGCGTAAATTTTTGAGAAAGGCAGACAAATCATAATAAGGAAATACAAAAGAGAAAATCTCATGAAAGGGAAAAAATAAAAGCAAAAATGTATGTCAAATGCAAACATTTCAGGCAAGTGCAAGAAGAAAAATCAAATGTGAACCATTCACAAACAACAAAAGCACTAAAAATGATGCAAGTGAAAAAAAACACAAGATTATTGCTTATGTTAGAAAACTTTTCATGAATTAATTACACAAAAACAAAAAGTCAAAAATGTGAAAGGAAAGAATACATACCGGGGCACTCACACCTATAGGCTATCCAAACTCACAAACCACATTTGTGCGATGTGAGGCTCCATTAATCCTCACCATAGCTCCTCAATAATTGAGAAATCATGAAATCTAGAGGCAAGAAATCTCTATAGGCTCGAAATGAAAATGAGAAAAATTAAGCCCTAATTACCTATTTTAACCCTTAAAACCCTAATTTTTTACCTAGGAAACATTCCTAGGTTAAAATTATGACCTCCTAAGAACATCTGAACTATAAACAAGACTCCTATGAGCTTAATTTTTCAATCTCTATGCATCTAAAATGAAATAGAATATTGTCGCGAGCTTTACCTACAAATAAATATTATCAGCCAACCTCTTGAGGGGGTAGCTCAACATCCTACCATCATTTCATTGACCATCAAGGCACAATGGGGCATATAATTTTTTTCAAATCTTGAGCTTAACACCGAAATATTTGAAACAAAGAAACCAGTACTTTGTCTCAAAGAGGGGAAAAATGTAGACATGTTAAAATGACCTAACACTTATCACACATCCTAAATGATATTTTCTCATCATCGACATCATTATCACCTAATATCACTACATTTCACATCAATTGCATTAAAAACCCTAATTTCCTCTATTAATTGAATAATATTACATTATTTAATTAATTCACTTTTTCACCATTTTTAATGAATTAAAAATATTTCATTTTATTAATAAAGTCCCCAAAACCCTAATTTCTTCTATTAATTGAATAATATTACATTATTTAATTAATTCACTTTTTCATCACTTTTGAATAATTAAATAAATTTCATTTATTTGATAAAATCCTAATCTCTCTTTATTCCTCCTAATTAATGAAACAACATCAATTATTTAATTATGTCACTAATTCACCTTATTACCCTAAATCAATTAAATTATTAAAAGATAATAGTTTAATTAAATCACTTTCCCCTAAACATGAATAATTGAATAAAATATTCAAAACAACATCAAAAAGGTCAAATCAAACAAATGCAACTTTGTTTGCAAAAGTCAAACATGATTTGCATGTGTTAAAATAAATATTCAAACAGCTCCCTTCGGGTTTCTTTTGTAATTGTGTGTTTGCTAGCCTATGTATCGCCGAGTTTATTCGGCTTTCCATCGAGTTTTGATCTACCACTTTGCACATCTTCTCTTTGCAGCTCCGGGTAGCGGCTTCCCTTTCGGGTCCCGAGAGGCTGCGCTGGGCGTCCACGTGTCTCACTTGCGGAGGTTTTTATTTCTTTTTGCCTTGAAGTCTCTTCGGGTTGCGAAAGCCTTCTGCGGGGGCCATCATTTCTAAAGATTGTCAGAGGGACCTACATCTTGCTACGTGGCGGCATATCGCAAGCTTTTCATGCGGGAATGAAATAAACAAATACGGGCTGCGTAATGCTTGCGTAGGGTTTTCTTTTTACTTTCTAACAGGTGTTGGCGGGCCCTACCTTCTGCTAGGTGGCAATCGTTCACAGATCTTTTCAACACAGCAGGGAGGTGAGCAACCGCGGGCTGCGAAACGCTGCCACACGTCTTTCGCACCTGATTGATGCGGCTTTCTCTCCACTTCAAGAAGGACCTCAGCCCCTTGAACACGTGTTGCATCTTCGCAATCTCTCGACAGCAATGAGAGAAGTTTTCATTCAGGCAGCGATAGGCTGCCACGTGCCTTACAACTGATCCTTGAAGCGGGCGATAGGCTGGCTGAGGGAGATTATGCTATTAGGTGCTGCTCATTATGGTTCTTTGAAGCGGTGGATGACACTTGTCGCCTCGAGCCTGGCTGGGACCACTGCCATCATTACGAAGGGCGCGCCTACAACTGGATGACCAGATGCTATGTTCTAACTCGTTGCCATTGTAACGACATTGGGAATCTTCTGATCCTAGCATCATTGTAGGGGATTGTGGGATCTTTTCTGTTACAGCTCTCCAAAGCGATGGGGGTTTTCTCTCCGGCTATATATACTCTCTCCGTCGACGAGAGAGAGGTCCAAGAAATTAAAAAAAAAAGGATACTGGTTTTAGCAAGAGACACTAGGCCTCTTTTACATGTTTATTTACAAGAAACTTTCAGACTGTGCCCACTATTCGGCCTTTCTATTTTTCATGTTTTGATTAAACTGTAAACTGTGATTTATACTGTCTTAAGCATTTCATTTGAAAGAACTTCTATATATTGAATACAAGCTTGCTTATCTAAATCATGTCTAAATGACTCTTCTTAGTAGTAAGAATGTATGCAATACTATTTTATGTCAATAAAAGAATTGTTTATGCTATAGATTTAAGTCCCCGACGTTTTGGAACGTGACAACACCATTCAGGCCCCTAAATCTATGATCTATCGTGCCCATCAGCAAACTTTGGTGCATCGCCTTAGATTAGATTTTGCTTCATTATATCTGTTTCCTTTTCCCTTTCCAAAAAACCATTATAGAAGAAGCCAGCTTTTTTAAAATCTAGAGGTCACTCAGTTTGGTGTAAAGGGTCCCCCTTGAAATGAGTTTCCCATAAGGCACTATTACCTCGCCAATTTTTGACGTCAACAATTTGTCCTTTTTCTGGCATGCCCGGTGGGACCTGAACTAATGAAATTTCCTTGTAGAGGGGTGTATGAGCCATCGACCTGTAACTAGATCCCAAACTGCAAATAACCCAGGTTTACTAGTACCTCCGCTAGGGACAGTCCAGGCCGCAAATCAATTAGTAACCGTTCCATTCCCACCGCCCTTTCCTCTCACCATGTTGCCGGTCGCGAATAGAAACTATGTAGCATGGGATGCTGGAAGTCCCCTGGTAGCACCGGTAGCGCCTGCTGTTTGGGGCGCTATCCCGGTTTCGGCCCTGAAAGCTCTTCCCAAATTTTCTGGAGATAACATAAAAATGCCAGCAGAATATTTGTAGGATGTAGCGGATGTATGTCTAATGCAGGGTATTATAGCGCAGAATGTAGCCCTGAGGCTCCTCGCTGTGTCCTTCAAAGGAAAGGCTCTGGATTGGTACCGAACACTGACTCCAAATTCAATTCGCACTTGGGATGACCTCAGAGATCCATTCTATGAAAGGTTCTCAAATGAAGGAGATCGTTCTTCATTATATTATTAGCTATCCATCACAAGACGAGCGCCCCAAGAGGCTCTGACAGATTTCAATGCCCGATTTCATTCAAATTGGTAGAGGATTCCTATGACTATCCGCCCGACTCCAGAACCGACATTCATATTTTATCTGAAGTCCATTAACCCTGACATTTTTGTGATGATTAAATATTTGGGAGGAGCCACTCTACCAAATTCTTATGCTACTACTATTAAAGCTGACAATCATTTGATATATTACGAAAAGTTTCCTCCTCGACCTATTATCCTGATATTTCCTAAAATATCAAACTCTACACAAGATGTCACAACGACTAGTGCGGCAGCAACTCCCCAGTCGATGTACTCATATGCGGCCGCTCCTGAAATCTTGGCTTCTACATCGAGTTCTTCCAAGGATGAAATATGAAACCTCAAGGAGATGTTGCAAACTATGGCAAATGACATAACAACTCTCAAATGGAACCAAGCAACACCTCCACGGCCTGCATATCAAAACTATCACGGTGGGCAGTCTACTTATCAGCAAAATCAATATCAGAGTGTGCCTCGCACTAATCCACCAGCGCTGACTACCAACCAAATGGTCCTAGTGCCTACTCCGCTCACAAGTGCATTGCCAAGCTCAAATAGGGAATTAACCACGAGACAAAACAATCTTATTGATGATATCAATCCATGGTGTTTCCCCTGCAATGATGCACATATACCCCGAAATTTTCCGCGTAGCAACTTACAACAGAAAGTGGCAGAGCAACGCAGTCAAGGTATTATAGCAGAAAATGGAGGACATGCTTATGCCTCGCCAATGGAGAGTGTGGTCCTTATCGCGCAAATGTAAGAAATGTCTTTAGAGCAAGAGTCCGACATTGCTCCTAATCATGCCCTCTTCTCTTGGATGGAAGATGAGGAAACGGTGTTTGCTAATGATGCATCCATATCTAAAACACCGCAGGTGCAATCTGACTATAACACACACTCAAAGAGGAGATTCACCGGTGAGCCTGTTGTTTCACTTCCAGACAGCCCGCAACACAAAGGCGTGTCCGATTAAATTCCTGGCGCTTCGACTGCCTCTTCGCCTTCTCAACCACGGAAGGAAATTATTATAACCAGAGCAAAGGAGCAGAAATCTCTGAGTTCGTCACCTTTTAATATGGTGGAGAAATTAAAGAAATCATCCGCTAATGTTTCTTTATGGGAAATTCTAGCTATCCCGGAACAGAAGACTATGCTACAGAAGGCGCTTCAGCAAGAGATCAACTCAGCACCAACAGAGTCGTCTGCCAATACAAAGGTGGTTTATCAAATGCCACTAGCTAAGGTTCTTGTAGACAAAGCGAAGGAATCACATGCGGAAGGCGGAGGTAGGCCAAAACCTCAACCCTTCTTCTTGACTCTCATTGTAGGGGAAAAGCTATTACATAATGCTATGATTGATTCTGGCACTAGTACAATGGTTATGCCAAAACTGATACCCGAAGCCTTGGGTCTCAGCTATGAACCTATGAAGAAGGGGGTGATGCAGCTGGATGGAAATAAAGTTGATATTGTGGGTGTCGTCAAAGCGCTTCCGTTAACTCTATTTTCCTACCTAAGTATCACGGTCCCGCAAGATACAGTGATCATAGATGTTCCTCCTATGTTTGGTCTCTGTCTATCTCGAGAATTTACTTCAAAGGTAGGTGGATATTTGTCTTTAGATTGGTCACATCTAATACTTAGGACCAAGCATGGCACAAAAATGAAGATAGAATCAGAGGCTCTACATTCGGAACACGTGGCAGATGAGGCCCTGATCAATTTTGAGGCCGCACATACCTCTATCACCAAGCAGGACATGTATAGTATCGAACTGCTAGAGGAAGAGAAGGTGAGTGGAGACTGAAATGATAAGGAAGATGCTCTGTTGAGCGAACACATAAACAATGATCCTTTCGGGAATTATCATGCTACCAGATTGGGCACATATGTGATTTATGATGAAGACCAAGTTCTTCCGAAGGTCACCAAAGAATCTGACGATAACCAAGCAAATGAGTTGTGGACATTGTATTTTGATGGAGCAAGGAGCAAAGTTGGAGCTGGAGCAGGGGTATGTCTAATATCCCCGCAGAATGAAAAATTGTTGAGGTATTTTTGATTCCAATTCGCCTGTTCAAACAATGAAACTGAATATGAAGGGTTAGTCCAAGGCCTAAGCCTAGCAGAACGAATGGGTATTAAACAATTGATTATGTTCAGAGATTCCGAACTGGTAGTTAATCAGGTTCAGGGAATTTCCACAGCAAAGAATGTCTGAATGAGATCCTATCGGCATCGAATCTAGGACTTGATTGAAGGTTTTGAAGCTTTCAACATTCTGACCATTCCCCGAACGCAAAATAGCGATGCAGATCGCATGGCGGCGATCGGTGCTCAGTTTGATCCTATCTCTGACTTGCTTTGGAACAAATATTCAGTGCGAGTGCTTGTTCGACCAGCGATTCCCAACAATGATCAGAGTTGGAAAGTATTTGAGAGCGATGAGCACATCACCTCGTTTATCCAGCACTCAGGGGAATTTGCTGATCAACTTCAACCAAAGATCACCGAGGCCTACGAAGGACAAATTATGCAGCTCAAGTCAAATAAACTTTCGAAAGGATTAGTTACTCTCGAGAATTTTTTTGATTGTAATGACGCCTGAAATGATAAGCGGAAGTTCATGGCAGAAAAAAGTGATTATGAAAACCTTCGGGTCTTCGATGGCAGGAATCTCTGGGTCGGAAAAGATGTCCCACGCGAGATAGAGAAAGGCTTATCAGTTTCTGCGAAAAATATGGAGTAGTGGCCTGGTCCTACGATGATCTGGAGGGTTACGATCCTGGCATCATTCAACACACTATTGAACTAACAGAAGGTGCAAAACTAGTCTGATAGAAGTAGAGGCTAGTCAACCCTAAAGTTGAGGCCCTAATGGCACAAGAGCTAACCAAGCTCATTGATTCACATATTGTCTTCCCAATCAAACATAGTACTTGGGTATCAAACCTAGTACCAGTCAGAAAAAAGAATGGCGATATCCGCTTATGCATAGACTTCCGAGACCTGAACAGAGCGTCTCTGAAAGATCACTATCCATTTCCTTCTATGGTGTCAATCCTCCAAACTGTCGCAGGATCGGAAATGTTCTCTCTACTGGATGGCTTCTCTGACTATAACCAAATTCGAGTTAAAAAAGAAGATCAGCACAAGACTACATTCACCACCAAGTGGGGAACATTTGCATATGCTAAAATGCCTTTTGTTTATCCAATGCAGGGGCAACCTTCGAGCGAGCTATGGATATCGCATTTAGTGAACTAATCAATAAGTTTATTCTAATCTATTTGGATGACCTTACTGTGTTCTCTAAATCTAAGGATGATCATTTTGATCATTTGGAATTAGTTTTTCAAAAATGCCAGGAGTTCGGGGTTTCCTAAAATCCAAAGAAATGTGTATTCAGAGTACCGCATGGTAAGCTGTTAGGGCATGTTGTGTCTAAAGAAGGTATTTCAATTGACCCCGAACGAGTAAAGGCTATCAAGGAGCTTCCCCTTCCTGTAAATAAGAAAGGTGTCTAGTCTTTTCTGGGCAAGGTAAATTTCGTCAACAAATTTATTTCCGATTTTGCGGGAATGATTAGGCCGATCACCCTAATGCTGAAAAAAGATCAAATTTTCAAGTGGACAACAGAAGCTCGGGAGGCTTTTGAAAAGGTCAAGGAACCGATCTCCATAGCCTCGGTGCTGATTAATCTAGATCAATGCAAATATTTTATAATGTATGCCTTCAGTAGCAAGTCCAATATTGCTATTGTTCTGACTCAAAAAAATAGTGAAGGAAAGAGAGAGCATCCAGTGGCGTTCTATTCCCAAACCCTAAAAGAATATGAGGTGAATTATAACTTCGTCAATAGATAGGCCTTTGCAATAGTAAAGGGACTTAAAAAGTTCCACCATCTAATTTTCCACAACAAAGTTCTGGTATATGTCGCACATTCTAGTGTACATGAATACATCATGGAAGGAGAGATTACAAAAAAAAGGGCTAATTAGATTACCAAGATCTTGGATTATGACATCGAGGTCAGGCCTACTAAGATTGTTAAAGGCAGAGGACTGTGTGAGTATATGGTACAGAATGAGGAGGTACCTGCCAAGGAGGAACTGCCAGAGCTCGTCCTGATAAATGGATCGGGATCGGAAGACGATTGGCTGACAAATAGAATGAACTTCATGCAAACTGGAAGGTATCCGCCAGGCCTCTCATCCAAAAAAAAAAGGTATTACCGGCTTTAGAATTGCGGATATATGTGATAGAAGGAGTCCTTTTCAAAATAAATTTCAATGGTGTGCTCCTGCGATGCGTTACTTCAGGGGAGGCACAGAGGATCCTCGACGCATTTCACAATAGCGACGAAGGTGGACATTTCTCCGCCAAAACTACCGCCATCAAGGTCCTACAAGCTGGATATTACTGACCTACACTTTTCAGTGACTCCTACTCACTGGTAAAGGCTTGTAAAAAATATTAGTTCTTCTCTAACAGAAGGAAGAATTCAACGATGCCCCTCAAACCTATCGTGGTGGACGAACCATTTGTGCAATGGGGCCTGGACTTCATCGAAATGATCAACCCGAATTCTAGTGCTAGACATAAGTGGATTCTAACAGCTACAGACTACCTCACAAGGTGGGCAGAAGTTGTTCCCCTTAAGGGTGCAATAGAAACAAAGATTGTAGACTTCCTCGAAGCACTGGTGACAAGGTTCGGCCCTCCGAAGATAATCATTTCGGACAACGCCAGAGCATTTCTAGGTACAAAGGTATGTCACTTTGCATTAAAAAATGGCATATTCCTTAAAGCCTCATCAAACTATTATCCACAGGGAAATGGCCTAGCCGAGTCAACAAACAAAAGCTTAGTCCAACTCCTTAAAAAGGTTGGCTCAGAGCACCAGAGGGAATGGCATAAAAATATCTGAAAAGCGCTCTGGGCAAACCGCATAACTCCTAAGCAAGTCCTTAAGACTTCGCCTTATGAGCTGGTATATGGGAAGGAGGCGCTGTTACCTATCTTTATGGAGATCCCAGCAATATAGTTATTGAAATCCCTCGAGATAGAACAAAATGAAGCCATGGAGGTCCGGCTCGTTGAACTGCTGTAAGTACAAGAAAAAAAAGAGAATTCCCTAATAGCAATGACAAACCGTCAACAGGTGGTCAAATGATGGTTTGACAAGAAGGATTCCGACCAAGGTCTGAAAAGTGGAGACTTAGTGCTAAAATATGATAGCAGGGCTGCAAAGCCAGGTCAGCACAGTAAATTTAATAGCCTATGGGAGGGAACCTTCAAAATCATTTGGTGCAAGCAACACAACGCTTTTGAGCTGGAAAATATGGAACAAGAGCCGTTAGAAATCCTGGTCAATGGGATTCATCTTAAGTTGTTCAATTAGGCATTAAGCTCTACCTTGTATAGATGTAAATAGCGATTTTATTTTCCTTTCCTGTGTTTGGCCTATTCTTTTTCTAAAATCAGTTGTCTTTCTACGCATTTGCTCATTATCATTGGCGGGTAAAACACCAGAGTTGCTTTACACAAAATACACTCATACACGGAGAAATAGCATACAAAACTTACAAACCCAGAAAATTTTAAACACAAAAGAAAAATAGAGCATGGATTTTTCTTAAAATGAAAAGTATATATTTATATATATGTTCTTTGGTTACAAAATGGCTGGGAGGCCGATTTCCAAAATGTACAAGTATCAAGGTATATTATATACGATAGCCTTTTATCAAGCTTATCTAAAGCAGGAAAGTTACATTTTGAACAAGCAGGCAAAGGGGTTATCTATCCAAAGGCATGATTGGCAGCAATCAACGCATTCACTGCAGCATCAACTTCTTCCTCGTCCACGGGCTCCTCAGTGGCACTGGTAGCATCATTTGATGCAACCGTCGTTGGCGGTGGAAACACCAGGTTCCTGAAGTCAGTGTACCAGTCTACGTCATAGAAAGGTATCACGTTGTACCTCCGAAACAGGAAGTGTAGGGCCTAAGTAACCCTCTACTGGTGCTGGTCATGGGTCTGCAGGTGCAATCCGCTGAGGAATGACAGCCAAACGACGACAACTTCTTCTTCGATAAAGCGATGCAGGTCACTGGCTGTTGGTAGGCCTATTCCATATGCAGCATGCGCAACAACCTCACCAAGCCCATTCAGGTATTTCTTCGAAAAGATTTCTTTAACTAGCTTTAGGATAAGCAGTCGGGGAACACAAATGTCCAGCATGGACGTTACAAAGTGTGAGCATATGTCAGTATTCACCCTATACTTATCCTCATATTCTATGCAATCTTTGCCTAGGACCCACTTAATGGCTACCAGAACCAACAAATGTTTGTTCTTCATCATCATTTTCAGCCTCTTAATGGAAATTTCACCTAGGAACACCGTCTGTGACTTAAACGAGGTTAGGTGAATTGGGGTATCCATTGTTTTGACATTGTCCCTAGTCTTCTAAGATAATGCCAAATTTGTTCACCACCTAACCTATGAAAGGACTTGCTTAGCACTCTACTACTGACCTATCACCTCTTAAATGCTAAGTATGTTTTGCTCACTATCAACTAGCCTATTTATAGAAAAATCGACAAGGTACATGCTAATCCGCCTCTAAAAAATATGATGTTATGCTAGCTGCCATCTCGAAAGCCGAGTCTATATTCGTTCACATTTTCGGGCCAGTACATCCATGATAACACAACTCAAGGCATGCTTAATTAAATAAGTTGATTAATTAGTCTTAAAAAGGTGGCGCTTGTTGGTGAAGAGACGTATGGCCATAGGCTATTGTGTCACCTCTCAAGCGCATCCCAAAGTCCAAGGCGATACTCATATCTTTTCAGGTGGTGATCGTTTGCTTGGCGTAATCATTCTAGCCAGGATATTAATTGCCAGCGCATGCTAACACAAGGTTTGAAGGCCAGTTGCAAGCTCCATTTCTAAAAAGATCAGGGCGTATCACACGATCGCGTAAATGCAATAATGAAATCCGGCCGCCTCAGAATAATAATCAGCTCATCTTGCATGAGTTGCAAGATTAATGGTACATGCCGAATTTAATGCAAAAGGTTTTCTCTCATCTACCACCTTGGGAAAGGTTGCTATTATTATATGAAAAGGCTTAATATTTCAAAGGTTTTTTCAAACACAAGGGAAGCGCAGAGTTGTTTTCTATCTATCTATCTAGAGCAAGTATATTCGTAGGCCAGGAGCTTACAATTTCTTTAGAGAAAGGAAAATGACAGAATCTTCAGCTCAGCCGATGCAGGAGGGGATTAGCCAGGAACTGTTCATGGCTATTCATTCCTCGGTTGAGGTATATGTCTATGAGGATGTAGTGTACGCCACACCTGGTATACCCATCAAGACACGAAGAGCCCACACGGAGGAGCTGGATAGACCCTAGGAATGGAGTAACCAGAAAAAGGTTAAAGAAACATGGAATAATATCTATGACCCAAGGCTCGCGAAAAACCCTAAGTCCCTCAGGGAAGCAACTTGTGCAAGGTTATTAAGAACAAAGGCAGATCAATCCATGGCAAGTAGAGTCTGGTATAATGGTCTCCCACAATACATAGTCCCTTTGGTGCACTATTTCCTAGAGGTGGTCGATGCAGCTATTCAGCGCTATAACCCAGATACCCACTACATTGAAGGTCACAACTTAATGGTGCATATCAGCCCAAAAGCCATCTGGCACATGTTATGTATCCCGGATCCAAGTAGAAGGAAGGAGACTATCGAACATTTTTGCCCAAGCAAGGGGGAGAAAATATGGAAGAAGATGAAAACTGGCTCAGATTTCTTATTAGAGGAGATTGGTAAGAAAGGTATCACGTCCGCTAAAGCACCAAGTATCCCATTATCGCATGGGTCATTCCGTGATGATTTCCAAGACGCCATGTCCATGCTGGCATTTGTTTGCGGCTGAGACTTTGATGAGAAGATAGAGGCTTTTCAGCTGGGACCTGCAATACAGTTTTGCAAGCAACATGAACTCTTCTGGTATAATTTTGCTGAGTTCATAGTTGAAGAAATGAGACAGAAAATTGAGGATTATCAGGTGGAAAAGAAGTTTAGATTTATTTCCTGCCTGGTCCACATATTCCTGCATCAGAATCCAGATTTTTTTGCTCAATTTTTTCTGCTATCAATTTTTGATGAGCAGAATAAAAGAAAACTAGTGTCTACATGAACACCTTTCCTTTCCGCAACATATAACTATTATGCGTTCATGGACTATTTCATAGCCCCGGTTTTGAATGATTTAATCGGAGAAGGTGATATCGTCCGGCTCACCTAGGAGCAGACCGGATTTATGCAAGGCTACACCCCTACTTGTGACTAGTTGTTAGGCAGGGATTTCACAATCCTTCGAATGCGGGGTTTTACTGGCAAACATTTCCTGCTCCCAACTTGTGTCATGGATAGAGTGCTCGCGCTGGAAATTTTCTGGTAGGTGTGTGTTATTGATTTCACTTTCTATAGCAACGAAAGGGTCAAAAGGAAGGGATTCTTCACTTGTTCGAAGAGTTTCAAGTCGGTAACTCTGGTTAAAAAATAATCGCACAAGTTGTTAGAGGAGAAGCTGGCACATTTAGGGTTGGTATTGGTAAACGATAATTGGGAGTACAACCCTTTCAACAACTTACTAGAGCCACATATGAAAGTTACCCATGTTTCTCGACCATACTGGGAGAAGCGGCTTAATCCGCGAATGGATAGAGATGAGGATTTTGTTGAATTAGCGCAAATCCCTACGCTTGATACTAGAGGCTCATGGCACAAATTCTACTTTCCAGTGGCTGTGGCCAAGGATAATATTCCGATGGAGCACATCATGTACAACAAGTTGAAGAGGGGTGAGGAATGGAGTGATGAAAAAATAAGAGCCTTCTAGAAATATCGCCAGGAAATAGCACAGTTGGATGCTCCTTATAATCAATTCAAGGATGACCAGAAATTTGATAGATGGTGGAAGGAAGGCCACCCTAGCCCGAGCTTTAGTGTTGATAGGAGCGAAGAGGAAGAGGGATCTGAGGAGCAGGAAGAAGAAGCGGCGGCATCATCCTCCTCAACGCAAAAGGGCGAAGCTTCCAAGCAGACCGCCTATGTAGCCACGAATGTACACTTTAATATATCAAAAGGTTCGCATACACGCACTTGGGCCACTAAACTGGCTAGGCTAACGCCTCAGCAGAAGGATCCGACTGCCGAAGTTAGTAAGTGTCCGCCTGCGAAAAGGCAGCACACGGAAAGTATTATCGGAGGTGTTTTGCAAGAAACCGCTGCAGGAGAAGTGCCCACTGCTAGCCAGATACCAGAGTTTTTGAGGGAGTTACGAACGATCCTGGAGCCACCGCCGACTAGTCAATAGGTATATTTCACTCCTTCTTCTCTTGCATCTCATTCCTTCATATCTGCCCTTGCTTTACTGGCAACTCCTGCCATAGGTCCGAGCCCTCCACCTTCTGCTTCTGGTCCAGCTCATTCGGTCAGATTTGCCTAGTTTTCACAGGCCCAACCATTTATAATTACTCCTCCGAGTATGCTCACGCCTACTACTGCCACTCAGACTTTCCTCACCTCGCTTTCAGAAAATGTTCCCTCTGTCGGCCCCCATTGTTTTTCCGCTATGCTTACTGATCCTATTCCATTGCAACAAGCTGATACCCAACTAGCAACTACCCTTCCCTAGCCAATGAGCCTTACGACTGAATCCCTGATTCAGCCGCTACAAATGCCTAGCCCTGCTGATAGTTCTCAGGCCAAGCTATGGAACGTGCCATACTTTTCTCCACAAACAGTCACTCTGCAGAAGAAGTAAATGCGTGCGCCTATGAAAATTACCTATCCCTATGCCCTGCCTTCTGGTGTTCCTTTCGCAAGTGGGCTGGTTTCATCACCAGCCGAATTCATAGCACAGATAGATTGCGGAAAAGAGGTGCGCGCAAATAGAATGAGGCAATGCAAGGAAAATGATGACAATGCTCTCGCCGAGCCTAGTGTACAAGCTTCGTATGATGAGGCCCGACAGGAATTAAAATTCATGACCATGTACCCAACGATAAGCAAACCTCAAGGAGAAATGCAACCTGAAGACTATGAGATCTATGCTGTCAGACTTGACATGAAGGTAGCCCGGCCACAAGATAAGGTCGAGATCATAGAGGAGACACAACGGGTGGTCACTTCCGACTTCCTCAAAACTGGTCGCCAGTTAAAGAAGAAGGATGAACAGCTTAGGGAAGCCAAGGAAAGGGTGAGTTTTCTGGAAACAAAAGAGAAATCCTTAGAGGCAAATATCGCCCGAATGACTAAAAAGGCGCTGACAGCAGAGAATGAGAGGAATAAACTTCAGGGCGAAATTGTGAAAACCTAGATTGCTGACCCAGGCTTAGTAAGAGAATTGCAAAGCCAAAACTAGGCGATGCGACAGAGCCTACAGTCAAAAGAGGAAGAACTTGAACGCGTCTGCCTTGAGTATAGTTAGGGGATGGCACAAAAGGGTGAGGAGTTGGAGCGCCTACAAGAGCAGTGTGAGCAAAAAATACAAGAGAAAGAAGCTGAATTTAAAGGCCTGAAGGCTAAGCTAGAAGAGGAACTCCGAGAGACAAAAGCTTCCCTGGAAGAGCAATCAGCGAATCATTCCCGAGCGGAACAAAATTAGAATAAAGAAATGAGTAGCTATGTGGAGCAGTTGGCATCTGAAAAAAAGAAGAAGGCAGAGTTAGCTGAGGCCCTTATTTCAAGAGACGAGGAGATTTCTTCGCTTAAAGCCTCTTTGTTGCCTGCCCCTACCGAACCTGATGTCATTCCACTGGTTAGGCAATTGTACATTTCTCACTGGGAGAAAGTCAGAACCTTTTTCCTAACACTGCAGCCTACCCTCTGATTTATCGACAAGGCATCAAGGCTCAATCAAGAGGCCCACGACACAATAGAGTAGTTCCCACGTTTCATCCTGGAGAAGGTTCCTGAGGTAAGGGACTTGCTCAACAAGCTATACTCAGTCTCAGATGAAATCCTGGTCGGGGCGGGTATCGAAGATCGGGACACTGCTGCTCAAACAGCAAATAAATTCATTCATTGTCACTTTGCTTTCCGGCACACTAAGGCAATGACGGCTTTTCTTGGTAAGGCACTAGATGGCATTCAGGAAAGTTTCTCTGAATTGGGAAAAATGGGGCTACCGTCCCCGTTCCTCGAGGACGGCTCTATTGCCACAACTACACAGATTGTTGAGGTTATTGAACAGAAGGAGAATGACCCGGAGGCATTCAGGGAGTTCAGCAGCTCCCCAACGACAGCCGATATTGAGGCAATCATTCATCCACTCTCGCAGCTGCTTTTCCATATCCAAGCAGGTGCCGACCTACCTGAGGTACTGCCTCACAAGGAAGCTATTGATCTCCGCGAGGCACAAGAAAATTTATGCAGCATGGAAAAGTCATCCGAAAGTGAATGGTCACCCTTGCAGGCTAGTCTTTCCAGACTCTGACTCTATCGCCCTATGGATAAAGCTCTGGTCTGCCGAACCAGTGAGATTTTTGGGTTCTCCGTTCCTTATCTGAAACGCCCCTGATAGTCACCAAAAGCTGTTAAAATAAATATTCAAACAGCTCCCTTCGGGTTTCTTTTGTAATTGTGTGTTTTCCGGCCTATGTATCACCAAGTTTATTCGGCTTTCCATCAAGTTTTGATCTACCACTTTGCGCATCTTCTCTTCATAGCTTCGGGTAGCGACTTCCCTTTCGGGTCCCGAGAGGCTGCACTGGGCGTCCACGTGTCTCACTTGTGGAGGTTTTTATTTCTTTTTGCCTTGAAGTCTCTTCGGGTTGCGAAAGCCTTATGTGGGGGCCATCATTTCTAAAGATTGTCAGAGGGACCTACATCTTGCTACATGGCGGCATATCGCAAGCTTTTCATGCGGGAATGAAATAAACAAATACGGGCTGCGTAATGCTTGCGCAGGGTTTTCTTTTTACTTTCTAACAGGTGTTGGCGGGCCCTACCTTCTGCTAGGTGGCAACCGTTCGCAGATCTTTTCAACAGAACAGGGAGGTGAGCAATCGCGGGCTACGAAATGCTGCCACACGTCTTTCGCACCCGATTGATGTGGCTTTCTCTCCACTTCAAGAAGGACCTCAGCCCCTTGAACACGTGTTGCATCTTCGCAATCTCTTTACAGCAATGAGAGAAGTTTTCATTCGGGCAGCGACAGGCTGCAACGTGCCTTACAACTGATCCTTGAAGCGGGTGATAGGTTGGCTGAGGGAGATTATGCTATTAGGTGCTGCTCATCATGGTTCTTTGAAGCAGTGGATGACACTTGTCGCCTCGAGCCTGGCTGGGACCACTGCCATCATTATGAAGGGCACGCCTGCAAATGGATGACCAGATGTTGTGTTCTAACTCGTTGCCATTGTAACGACATTGGGAATCTTCTGATCCTGGCATCATTGCAGGGGATTGTGGGATCTTTTTTGTTACAGCTCTCCAAAGCGGTGGGGATTTTCTCTCCGGCTATATATACTCTCTCCGTCGACGAGAGAGAGGTCCAAGAAATTAAAAAAAAAAGGATACTGGTTTTAGCAAGAGACACCAGACCTCTTTTACATGTTTATTTGCAAGAAACTTTCAGACTGTGCCCACTGTTTGGCCTTTCTATTTTTCATGTTTTGATTAAACTGTAAACTGTGCTTTATACTGTCTCAAGCATTTCATTTGAAAGAACTTCTATATATTGAATACAAGCTTGCTTATCTAAATCATGTCTAAATGACTCTTCTTTGTAGTAAGGATGTATGCAATACTATTTTATGTCAATAAATGAATTGTTTATGCTATAGATTTAAGTCCTCGACGTTTTGGAACGTGACAACACCATTCATGCCCCTAAATCTATGATTTATCGTGCCCATCAGCAAACTTTGGCGCATCGCTTTAAATTAGATTTTGCTTCATTATATCTGTTTCCTTTTCCCTTTCCAAAAAACCATTATAGAAGAAGCCGACCTCTTTAAAATCTGGAGGTCACTCAGTTTGGCACAAAGGGTCCCCCTTGAACTTAGTTTCCCATAAGGAATTGTTACCTCGCCAATTTTAGGTGTCAATAGCATGTTCAACTCAAAAAAATATTAATTAATTAAATCAATTAATTAATTATCCCCATCCACTTTCATGATTGAGAAAATTACGATCCCTTGATTGCTTGATATGATTGGCTGAATGATCCATCTATTCTTGACTAATTCATCTATTCTTCAATCCCACTGAAGGCTCAACATGATTTCTTCAATTCCATTGAACACTCAAAATGATTTCTTAAATCACATCGATTACATAATTAAAATACACTGATTATTCCCATCTAAATCCTCTCAACAGTTTTTGACCGTTGATCAAGATATTCTACTATGCGATCTCAACTGTTCATTTCAAAACACAAAATCTAATAACAATCATATTCTTCCTCAAAATGATTGGAGAATCAACATATTTTTCACAACAAAGTAATACCAAAATTACAATCGATCTTTTGAAAAAATTTAAACACATCTTTGATCAACGACATTGCACAATTTTGAAGCTTTTTCTACGCAAAAATGGAGGCTTTGCATTGATACAATGAACAATCCAATATCTTTGCAAAAATACTTCAACATGAGATGGAAAAGCTACATTGTATTGAATTAATTGTTACTATTTTGTTTCAATTGCTTTTGTGAATTCATTGTTCTTCATAATTTCATTTCGTGAGTAATGGGTATGAATCTTAGCTTTTGTTTGGATTAGATTAGTTTTAATTCAAGCATGTTTTGATCTCTTAATACATATCAATTTCCCCTTTACACAACAAAATAATCTGCATGTCTCCTCTTCTCATCTTACTTAGCCTTGTACTTATTGTTCATATCCTCCAAGTGCTCTCAGACTTGACTATGCAATGTTTCCATGAGTTCTACAAACTCTTCTTCTTTTGCACTCCTCTTATTCTCCATGCTGATGTCTTTGAGCTTGATAACTCCTTTGGGATGTATTCCTATCACAATCTTAAATGGTGTCTTCCATGTACTCTGGTTAACTAAATTATTATATACAAACTCTCCTTCTTGTAGAATTATATCCCAATTTCATTCCTTATCTCCAATCAGACATCTTTGTAAGGAAAGCAAAGGTGCAGAAACAACTCTCCTAACGTCAAAACCTCAAGGAAGAATGCAGAGATACTTTTAAATTTTACAATTACAGTCCAATTGAGATGCACTTGAAAGAGATAACAGAAATAGAGAATTAGACATACACACATGAATACCATATTTACATGGGAAAACCCTTACGGGAGAAAAACCCACCACACCAAGAGAAGTCACTTTGTATTACAGTAATGAAGATTACATACAGAGATCAAACTTATCTTTCTGATGTTAGTTTATAGTAGCATATTCAATTGACCAACCTTGCTACAGAACACTCAAGTTACAATACACTCAGAATTCAATTCACTCTGATCATACATCGAACTCTACATCCAATTGTTCATTACTCCATCCATTCAAACCAAACAACATCTGCCATTCCTGAGTATATCCATGAAGCCCATGGTCTGTCGAACTTCCTCTCAGTAACGACTGCAACAGTCCAACTGCTAGCGGTTCCCATTCGGATTCTCTGATTGGTCGTAAACTCACCACGTAGGATAGTCACCCAATTGGTCAAAAGCGTTCAACCTATGTTGGCATGTCGGTGAGACACTAACCATGTCTCCTCGATGCCACAAAGCCAGCATTCAATATCGCCAAGAGTCCAAACTCTCGGCAAGATGTTACACTAAGTCTAGAAATCTATCGCTCAGACTTCGATGTGTCGCCAAGACCTCATACCAAAGTTCATCATTTGTATCGCTATCACCAAGACTTATCGCTATCGGTGAAATATCATACCGAAGCTCCAAAGTCACATAGACAATAGAATCCCCATCGGCGAGACTATCGTTCTTCACTGAGAGACCATACTGAGCTCTTTATGTTATACCGAAACATCCAACAGTCGGCAAGACTTATCACTTTCGCGGAGATTCTTACCGAAGTCTCAAGTCATACCGAGCACCAAATAGTTGTCAGGGGTCATATCGAACACATCCCACAACATCGGTGAGACAAATGTATGTCACCAAGAGTTCATAGCGACCCCTTTCATTACCTCGATGACTCCAAGATAAAGTTGTCAGCGAGACATCTCACATCATTAAGACTTCATACCAATCCACCATATGTTACTCCGATTGTATACTATCGACGAGACTTTCCTTCATCGCTGAGACTTCATAGCGAAGCCTCTATGTTACCCCAAAGACTTCAATTGCCATGAGTCTCCCCGACCACCACTTGACACTAACCCATCGGCAAGAGATCAACTCGGGCAGAGTAAGATATAAATTGTCACAACGATCATAATGTCACAGCGATATATCCATTCAACATGACTAAAGCAAGGTCACAAGGACCATAACTGTTCACCAAGATTTCAACTGCTAGTTGGCCAAACACAAAGCATGTCACACCGACTTGGCTCTCTTAGAGGTCTCATCCTATGGGATTGAGGCATATATTTCTAACAATCTCCCACTTGACGAAGATCGCATAGGCACCTCCAGAGCACAACAAAACTATTGACATTCATGGGAACTAAGGCCCATCGAATTGGCACACCATCTCAAATTGTCTATGCTCACTGGCTTTGTCAATGCATCTGTAACATTCTCTAGAGTATCAACCTTTTCGAAAATGACCTTTCCATCCTCCACCATGTCTCATACAAAATGGTATTGAACATCTATATGTTTTGTCCTTGCATGGAACGTAGGATTCTTTGCCAGACAAATTGCACTCTGACTGTCACAGAAAATAGTTATTTTCCCTGCATCAAAACCAATGTTAGAACACAAACGTTTTAACCAAACTTCTTCTTTACAAGCATGTGTAGCTTCCATGTATTCAGCCTCTGTAGTGGACAAAGTGACTACAACCTACCGCTTACTCATCCAACTCACTGCACCACCATTCATCATGAAAATGTATCCACTGGTGGACCTCCTGCTGTCAATGTCCCCTGCCCAATCAAAATCCACATAGCCTCGAATACAGAGAGTCCTTTGTGATTCAACCAAGTTCCCATGGTAACACAAAGCATATTTTGAAGTTCCCTTCAAATATCTGAATACTCTTTTCACTGCATCCCAATGTGTCCTTCCAGGATTAGCCATAAACTGACTAAGTATTCCCACTGCTTGGGAAATGTCTGGCCTTGTACAAACCATTGCATACATAAGACTGCCAACTGCACTAGCATAACATACACTGGTCATGTCCTCCATCTTAGTAGGAGATTTTGGACAGTCTTCAATAGATAGCTTCATTCCTTGCAAGGCTGGAACAACTAGTTGCTTGCAATCATACATACAAAATATCTCTAGAATAGTCTTGATATACTTACTCTGACTGAGCCAAATTTTTCTACTATTCTTGTCCCTGGTTATTTTCATCCCCAGAATATACCTTACTACACCAAGATCTTTCATTTTGAACTTAGCAGACAACTGAGACTTAAGATCGGAAATCATCAACTTACTATTGCCTATGAACAACATATCATCAACATAGAGAGCAATAATAAGCACTCGATCACTTTTAGCTTTATAATACATACAATGATCAGATTTTGATCTTACAAATCCCAAAGACAATAAAAAAGTATCAAACTTTTGGTACCACATTATAGGTGACTACTTTAACCCATACAGAGACTTCTTTAACTTGCAAACCAATTTTTCTTTACCTTTCTCAACAAAGTGCTCAAGATGGGACATATAGATTTCTTCTTCAAGATCACCATGAAGAAATGTTGTCTTCACATCCATCTGTTCTATCTCTAAGTCATACGCTATTGCAAGTGACAAAAGAAATCTAATGGACGTCAGCTTAGCTACAGGAGAAAAAATTTCCCCATAATCAATTACCTCTACCTGGGCATAACCCTTTGCAACCAACCTCACCTTGTACTTTTCCACACTACCATCCAGACCTATTTTCTTCTTAAATACCCATTTGCAGCCCACAACTTTTCTGCCTTCAGGCAAGGGCACCAAACTCCAGGTATCATTCTTTTCTAATGATGCCATTTCTTCATTCATTGCTTCCAACCAAGAGTTTGAATCATACATTTTAAATGCCTCTTTCACAGTCCTAGGCTCATCAGTGCTAGAAATTAAAGCATAGGCACGAGTAGAATCTATGAAAAAGAATCCATACCTATTTGGTTGCTTTCTTTCATGAGTTGAACTCCTCAATTATTGAGGCTGAGGTTTTTCTTCTTCACCAGAACTTTCAGAACTGCTTGAGCTTTCCTTAGTTTCAGGTACATTTTGAATTTTCAATTCCTCTTTCTCTGGTATCAGAGGAATTACAACTACATCCTTATTGTTTTTTGACTTTGTCTCTGACTACAGATCCAAGGTATAAGGCTTCATCTCATGAAAGATTACACTTCTGCTGTATACAACCTTCTCTGTATCAAGATTCCAAAGCTTGTATCCTTTAATGCCAGCACTATAGCCAATAAAAATATATTTTTCAGCCTTGTTCTCCAACTTAGCTCTTTTCTCATTCGGCACATATGCATATGCCTCACAGCCAAAAACACAAATGTGTCTCAGAGAGGGCTTCTTACCAGACCACGCTTCCAAAGGTGTTTTCTCAACAAGAGCAAAGTTTGGAGAACAATTTATCAAGTAACATGCAGTAGCAATAGCCTCAGCCTAGAACTTCTCCTCCAAACCAGCACTACTCAGCATACTTCATGCTCTCTCCATCACTATCCTATTGAACCTTTCTGTAACTCCATTTTGCTGTGGAGTATAGGGTGCATTCTTATGTCTTTTAATCCCATGGTCTTTATAGTACCTCTCAAATTCATCAGAACAAAATTCACCGCTATTATCAGTCCTTAAACATTTTATTTTCCTTCTAGTCTAATTTTCTACAAGGCTCTTAAATTCCTTAAACCGACTGAACACTTCTGATTTACTTTTCAAAAAATAGACAAATGCTCTTCTTGAATAATCATCAATAAATGATACATAGTACCTTGACTTAGACAAAGAAGGAACATTCATTGGACCAAATACATTAGAATGAATATAATCAAGCAAACCAGAAGATTTGTGAGGACTAGAATAAAATGAAACACGGTGCTGTTTTCCATATATACAATGTTCACAGAATTCAAATTCAGGGTTACAATCTTAAAGCCCCTCAACCAGGTTTTTATTCTTCAAGGTTTTTAAACCTTTCTCTCCAATGTAGCCTAGCCTATGATTCTAGAGCATAGTCTTTTCTACTGGAAGTTTAACTTCCATAGAGTTTACACAATTATGAACATTTCCCTATTTTCCTCCATGAGTAGCTTTATGTGACTTTATAGAGACATTGTTGCATTGAACAACATGTGCATCTAGCTTGTACAAGGTACCAATACGAGCACCCCTTGCTAACACCATTGAGCCTCTAGTCATCTTGTAGCCATTTCCAGAGAACATGACTTGCACCCCAATATCATTCAGCTTACTAACATACAACAAATTTTGAGCCAAACCTGGTATAGGAATCACATCCTTGATTCCCTTCACTCTTCCATCAGGGAATTGGATTCTGACGCTTCCACGACCAATAATCTCCAAAGTTGAATAAATTTCCAAGTACACCTTTCCACCATCGTATTCTTCATACTTCGTAAACTAGTCTCTATGAGATGTCATGTGGAAAGATTCCCTAGAATCAATCAGCCAGACATCATTTGATGCCTGTGTAGCCAAGGCTGCAATGAAGGCATCTGCATCACTCTGAGAAGAATCATTGTCGGAAGAGCTCTTCTTCTTCTTCTTTTTATCCTCTTTGCAATCCTTTTGGACATGACCAAGTTGCCCACAATTCCAGCATCTCACCTTGGACTTCTTGTCAGGAGACTTTGATCTCCCCTCTGATTTAGATTTAGATTTCTTGTCCTTCTTCTTTCCTTTCTCTTTCAACCTTCCTCTAATAGAAAGGGCCTCCTTCACCATCTCAGAAGATTTCCTTCTCATCTCTTCTGATAACAAGGAAGCAACAACATCTTCCATCTTGAAAGTGCATGTTGTACTCCCAATAGCCATCACCGGGTGATCCCAAAAGTCTGGTAAAGAACATAATAAAAGCATACAGTGATCATCTTCTTCAATCTTCACACCAACAGATGTTAACTATGCAATTAGCATGTTGAATGTGTTCAAATGATCAGCTACAAACCCCCCTTCCTGCATTCTCAAAGTTTACAGCTTCTTCCTCAAGAACAATTTATTAACCAAGGACTTCCCCTGATAAATAGATGTAAGTCTCTTCCACAAGAAAGATGCAGTCTTCTCTTCATGCAAATTCAGAAGAACGAAGTCTGCCAAACAGATCCTTATCAACCCCTTAGACTTTCTATCTGCAAGGTCCCAATCTTCTTGCTTCATGCCTGTAGGTTTCATTCCAGAAAAACAATCCAAAGATCATGATCCACTAACAGATCTTCCATTTTGAGTTTCCACAACTCAAAATTTCTCCCATTGAACTTCTCTATTTCAATCTTTCCTGACGTGCTAGCCATCTCAATCTATAATTTGAATTAACAAACTTCTACAAGACTCCCACTGAATAGAATTTACACAAAAAACCCAACGTACCCACAAGGATAACACAACTGTCCAGGCTCTGATACCACTTGTAAGGAAAGAAAAGGTGCGGAAACAACTCTCCTAATGTCAAAACCTCAGGGAAGAATGAAGAGATACTTTTAAATTTTACAATTACAGTCCAATTGAGATGCACTTGAAAGAGATAACAGAAACAAAGAATTAGATATAAACATATGAACACCAGATTTACATGGGAAAACCCTTATGGGAGAAAAACCCACCACGCCAAGAGAAGTCACTTTGTATTACAATAATGAAGATTACATACAGAGATCAGACTTATCTTTCTGATGTCAATTTACAACAGCATATTCAATTGACCAACCTTGCTATAGAACACTCAAGTTACAATACACTCAGAATTCAATTCACTCTGATCATACATCGAACTCTACATCCAATTGTTCATTACTCCATCCATTCGAACTGAAAAACATCTGCCATTCTTGAGTATATCCATGACGCCCATGGTCTGTCAAACTTCCTCTCAGTAACGGCTGCAACAATCCAACTCCTAGTGGTTCCCATTCAGCTTCTCTGATTGGTCGTAGACTCAACACATAGGATAGTCACCCAATCAGTCAAAAGCATTCAACCTATGTTGGAATGTCGGTGAGACACTAACCGTGTCTCCCCGATGCTACAAAGCCAACATTCAATATTGCAAAGAGTCCATACTATCAGCAAGATGTTACACCGAGTCCAGAAACCTATCGCTCAGACTTCGCCGTGCCACCAAGACCTCATACTGAAGTTCATCACTTGTATCGCTATCTCCAATACTTATTGCTATTGGTGAAACATCATACCAAAGCTCCAAAGTCACATAGACAATAGAATCCCCATCAACGAGACTATCTTTCTTCACTGAGAGACCATACCGAGCTCTTTATGTTATACCAAAACATCCAACAGTCAGCAAGACTTATCGCTTTCGCTGAGAGTTCTTACCGAAGTCTTGTTAATGGTCCAGGTGGCACAACAACAGTTAAATAGAATATTGCTATTTTGTTTCGTCTGAAAGAGGAAGACAACACATGGATGTCTTAGCTCCCAAGGTCTTTGTAGTTGGTTCTCAACTGTGCTAATGTCCCTCAGTGGTCAATGTAACAGTAATGTTCAAGGGGCCTGTTGGTGTAGAGCTTCTGGATTGTTCTAAGTTCAAGCATGAATTTAAACCTACTCTAACCTGGGTTTTTAAAGAAACAAAAAAAGATAGATCAGAGGTTTGGAATAGAAAAGAATGATAGTTCATCTAACTTAACCAGACTTGTTACCTTTCAATGAATTCCTAACTAAAACTGCAGAACAAAATTAACTTATGATTGACACACAGTTTCATTCATTCACAGTGTTGATTTCAATAACAGATTGCAAGTTACCATTTAAAAAAACATAAAGTAAGAATTCAATCCTTGAAATCTTTACAAATCAGATGATCAACCTCAGAAAAATATCATTAAGGAACACAATGTGAAGTAGATTAAGATCTGGTTTCTCCTATTACTAGTAAAACAGATAAGCAACATTTACAAATCTAGCACAATCACTAGTGTACAGAAAATCCATGACTCCAAATTGTTTCCATTTATACTAAGAAAGTTGGAAATATACATTATTTCCTTCTACTAAATCTAACTCCTAACTAAGAAGACAAAAGAAAATCCCATTACAAAGAATCAGGATGCAACTCTATCTCTTCTAACTCTGCTAACTAACTTCTCCTAATCTTCTGACTACAACTTCTAACTTTCTAAACTTTTCTTCTAACCCCCACAAAGAGGCAAGAATGCCATATATATACAGAGTGTACCAAAAAGAATGCGGTGTTCCCCTGCATTAGGGTTTACAAAATCTCTCCTTTTAGGAGGGTCGGCTCTTAGATCTTTTTGAAGAGACTCAATGCTGCATTTAATGTGAAGCCCTACTGTCCATGTCGATGATGGCTTGACCTCAGGAAAAACCTTCAGATCTTTTGTAGCTACAACATTCACTCTTGATATCCATCTCTATCTTTTAACTCCTTCCAAGGGCTGCCTTGAATGCTCTAAAGTCTTTTTCCATTAATATTGATCTACCTCTCGCCAGTGGTTACCACAACTGTCCCCTGTGACTTGTGGTTGTTTCTTCCCTTCGGCCTTCTTCATGCTCTAGACCCTTCTTTTGTTGACCATCTCTGGAAGCATCATTGGGCCTCCCTTTAGATCTAAAAATCATCACCCAAGCCGATCCATCGCCTTTTGATCTCAGAAGGAGTCCATATCATTTGCATTATGTTGGTCTTCCTTCATAGGGGTGGTAAATCAGTCAATGGCCAATAGGACATTCCTCTAGATTCTTCTGATTGGTGGAACATAGGCCACGCAGGATTCCCGGGCAGTCAAAAGTGGTCCACCTTAAATTGCATGTCGATGAGACACTAATCGTGTCTCCTCGACACGATTTTTCCTCTTAACAGTTATTGGCACAATATGTGGCAGTCGGTGAGACCTTTGAACGAGCTGCAAAATTTATACCGAGCCCACAAAGACTATAGGCAAGACAGTTGCTAGTCGGCATGACCTCATGGCGAAGCTCAGAATCCTTTGGCGAGCTCATTTTTATGTCGGGGAGACCTTTGTCAGTCGGAAAGACCTTGTGGTGATATGACTCTGTTTCTCCCCGGGCTTAGTTCCTTTTGGTGAGACCCTACCGGGTCGGTGAGACTTCATGGCGATGTTCTCTCCCTTTGGCTCAGAGCTCCTATCGGCAAGAGTCCACCCTGTCAGTGAGACCTCATGTCGATCTCCTCTTTTCTCGCCGGGCTCATTCTATATTCTCCAAGACCCTATCGGGTCGCCATGACCTCATGGCGACTCTTTTTCTTTTTTCACCGAGCTCAAGCTCCTTCTACCTCGGAAATATTTCATCAAGTCGATGGGACACTTTCCTTATTCCCTTTCATTCTCCCCGATCTCGAGCCTCCTTCGTTTCGGGGTGACCTTACCCCAAACTCACGCCCTATTGCTGAGACTCCCTTCGGTCTGTGAAACTTTACATCGACTGAAGCTTCCTTTCGCTGAGCCGAGAGCACTTCGGGGAAACCTCGCTTTGTCACTAAGACCTCACACTGAGTTCAAAATATTACACTGAGGGCACAATCCCTTTGGCAAGACCAACAGCCATCGGTGAGACATCTCACCAAGTTCATTTCATTTCAGCTAGACTTTATCTACTCGGCATGACATCACACCGAATCCCCTTACCCTTCGGTGAGACACCATGCTAATTGGTTAGACATCCTGTTGAAGGAAAAATTATCGCCAAACTCAAACCTCCAGTGGGACCTCCCCCTGTCGGGAAGACCTCACAGCAACCTTCAAGCATTACACCGAAGGGAGAAACATGTCGGCAAGATTATCGTTAGTTGGCAAGATATCATGGTGAGCTCCCAAGGGTTATACCGCTAGGCAGCCTCGTTGGCAGGACGTTAGCACTTAGCAAGACTCCCTCGTGTCGGTAGGACATCTACCTGAACTTATTCCATTCTCCCCAATGACAACCTTCTTCGGTGTGACTTCCTTCATTCGGCTAGACATTATGCCGAAGGCATCATCTTTTGGCGATCTTATTTCATTTCAAGGAGACTCCATCCTGTTGGCAAGACCCTTTTTTCGATGCCTGCTGTCGCCAAGACCATCCTGTAGTCATATCGATCATCAATGTTAGACTAAGAAGTATCCTTTTTGTCTCACATGTGTCGTCGTAACATCCTCTTGTTGGGGAGACGTCCCATAGACACCTTATGTCTCGCTGAGAAATCTCCATAAGCTCACTCTTTGTCACTGGGACAATATCATTCTCTTCCCGATGAAGCAATATGTCGGTGTGACAAAATGGGTTGGCAAGACTGCAAAACCTCATACCGATAGAATCCTTTTGTGCCTTGTCGGTGAGACCAAATGTACTGGGTAAGACATTTCCCTGATGCAAAATTTTATCACCGAGATGTATATCCTTATCAGTGGTCAGCAAGACACAAAGTGCTCGGCAAGACCAGACACCAAAGACACAACTCTTAATGAAGTGTTTGCTCGCTCCGCGCTAGTTGGTGAGACATGAAGAATTCACCGAGATTTCTCCCCAAATAAAAAAAGTCTCCTGCTGATAAGTAAACTTTTAGTCATCGGAACAATGATTAATGTCTCCCCGATAGGTACCTGCATGTGAATTCCAATCGTTGTGACATTCCTGAGGTCTTGTCGATAGGCAACATAGACGTATATTAACAAAATGCATTATAGGTCAGGGAGACCTTAATAACCTCATGCCAACATTAACTATAATGTGAAGTATTCAGACTTAATGGAATTTATGGTACCACATGGATAAATATGGGAAAAATATGCTCATGGTGGGCATTTGGGAAAATTGTGAGTATGAACAATATGTAAAATCATCAAAATTTTATAGTTCTAACACCCCATTTGAACTTTAAACGGACAAAGCCAAGCCACCAGTCGGCAAGACATCAGAAAGGTCTGGCCGACTCTTGCCTTAGACGATGTTTATGACCAACTGGATTGAGGAATTCCTTCCAACTAAGCTCCCTTGACAAATATCATCATGTGTGTGATTTAATCTTGCAAAAAAAAATGCCCATTAGTCCTCGAAAGCACATAAGATATACTATTTCTTATAATTATTTCATTCAATTTCTAGCAAGAAGAAAACCAACTCAAGCTGAGACAGAACCAAAATTTAATAGACCCAATAGACAACTTAGGAAGAAAATAGAAGATCCCCAAGAGCAAAAGAAAATAACCAAAGGCAACAAAAGCAAGAGAAAAGGGGGACCCATTTTGTTCCAAAATAAAATGGGGTGGTTATGCTGGGCATAACAAATGGCGACTCGGCTGGGTAAATGGTTTAACCATTTTCATGAAACTGAAAGATTTAGCTACCCAAAACTCCCGGTTCATGAACATCACAACTCTAGTTGGGTCAGTTATAACAACCAAGGTTGAGCTAAAATCTCAAATGTAAATCAACAATGGCCACCCCTGAATCTATGTGTGTGCTTGATTGTGCATCACTCTTTTGTAAATTTTTCTTCACCTTTTGGACAACAGCGTGCAAGATTTGAACTACATGAGTTGATTCCTTTTAGCTATCATGCAATGATATCCTGGGCATTGCTCCGCTGCCAGTTAGGCATCCATAGCCCCAACGAAGATACCTCCAGTTTTCTCACAACATTGCTCTACTGCCAGTCAGGCGTCCATAGCCCCGGTAGAGATACTGGAATCACCCATTCATATTGAGTCATTTTTCTCTTTAGATAATTCTTTTCTTTTTCTTTTCTATTTTCTCTTGGAGTTTCAGATATTTCATTTAATTCTATCTCAATATGTTAGATGTTTAGCATCTGCTCTGGGTTGAAAACTACCATGGACCTCATAATAGGACTTGGGAGATCGGATTTTTCACTTAAATCTTATAAGATTATCACCCTAGGATAAATATAGCATTACAAAAGAAGATGATCTTAATTATTTGTGACAAATTCGGAGGAGCTAATGAAGGTTATTTACTTTGCACCTTGTTTTGAAGACTTTCCACAACTCTTATTGACAATGGGCATAAAACAACGAATTTAGGACATAATCACCCAATCAGTAAACCTGAAAATATCTAAATCACTTCTCTCCTAATGACCAAAGTATGCCTTAGATAACAACCACCATTTTAAGATGGGAAAGAATAGATAGACCCCAAAGAACAAAACAAAATAGAAACCAAAAGAACAAAGGAAAAAGAAACACAGAAAGAAAGGACAAACAAATAAACAACAAGTTATTTACAAACAAAAGAGCAAATTACTTACACAAAGAGCAGCAGATTATTCACATAAAGAACAGATTTGATTACACACAGAGATTATATACAAACATAAACTATTTACATAGATGGATAACCCAGCAAAAGTACCAACTTCATGACTCAAAATAGTGTTTAAGAAACTGTCCATTGACAGGAAATGGAACAGGTTCTCTAGTTAAACTACTCAATCGGAAGGCATTTTCTCCTAGGATCTCAGCAATCTGATAAGGACCTAGCCAGAGCTTATCGAATTTATGGTGAATGCCCTTCTTTTCACTTGCTTTATCCCATAACAACACAAGGTCTGATATCCTAAATGCTTTGATTTTGGCTCTTTTGTGAAACCAATGTTTGACAACAGCCTGGTGCCTAAAGAATTGTTGCAAGGTGGCATCTCTTTGTTCTTCTAATTTCAACAAAGCAGCTAATCTTACTTCTATCCTATTATCAATAGAGTAGAATTTCTGCATGAACTCAAGGATAGGTATTTGTAGATGGATAGGGAACACAGGCTCTTGGGCATATACTAGCTTGAATGGTGAGGTCTTTAAAGCAGCCTTGATCCTAGTTCTATCAACCCATAATGCAAATCTCAGCTAGGTATGCTAGTCCCTAGGGTTGTGTTCTAACAATATTTTTATTACCCCTAAGAGGTTCTTATTGGTTGATTTTGTGACTCCATTGCCTTGTGGGTAATAATTTGAAGAATACTTTAAAACAATTTTGTGATCGTAAGCCCATGAAATGAATTCAGCAGAGGAAAAGGAAAAGCCATTGTCACATACCAAAGCGAAGGGTACCCCAAACCTAGTTATGATACATTCGGTGAGGAACTTGATCACAACCTTTGTTGTATTGTTCTTGCAAGGTATAGCCTCTGTCCATCTTGTGCAGTAATTAGTGGCATTCATAATGAATTTGTGTCCTGCATAAGAGTTTGGGTTAATTACCCTAATAAAATCCAGGGCCCATTGGGAAAATGGCCTTACCTCATAGATAGGCTGCAATGGTATAGCTGGATGGTGTTCTTTTGATGCATAAATCTGACATATGTGACATGTTCTCACATGTTGATGGACATCTTTGAACAAAAAAGGCCAGTAATAACCAGATCTGAGGATTTGGTGTGCTAATGAATATGGAGAACCATGACCTGAGTCATGTTTCCCATGAAACACAGAGATCACATATTTAGCCTCTTGTTGATCAAGGAATCTTAGGTATACTCCTTCAAAATTATTCCTATATAGAAACCCTCCTTTGAGCATATAATGGGAGCTATTCATTCTCAACGCTCTCCTTTGAGTTGCATTCATTCCTTAGGACACCAATTATTGAGCATAAAGCAAATGATATCAGCATACCAAGGGTTCTTGGAGAAGGACTAGGTCGTGTATTGCTGACAGATGATGTTGTCACCAGTGTTTTCCATGGACTCAGATAGACCCGTGCCCCTGACAAGTTTCATAGGGCGTATCTCCAAATTGAACTCTTGAAAAATGGCCATCCACTTCCCTCTTCATCCTCCTAGCTCGCTCTGCATGAGCAGGGACTTCACAACAGCATCAGGAACTACAACAATGATTTGGCTTTGGAGAATGTAGTGCCTGAAATTTTTGATGGCTCTAACCAGCACAAAAGCTTGTTTCTCAAGAGGCGAGTATTTGATTTCAGCATTGTTAAATGGAGAGCTCATGAAGGCGATTGGCCTCTCTTCTCCCTCTTCTTTTAGTTGAGTTAGGACAACTGCATAGGAATGCTCAGAGGAAAAAGAGTAAATATAGAATGACTTCAAGTAGTCGGGGCTGGTGAGTATTGGAGCTTCTGAAATGGATCACTTGACTTGTGAAAACACGGCCTTTTCCTCATCGCTCCACTCTATCTTGGCGTCTTTCTTCATCATTTTGTTCAGTGGTTTCACAATTTTTGCAAAACCCGTGATGAATTTTCTCACGAAATTGATCTTCCCGAAGAAAGATCTCATCTCCTTCTTGCTTCCTGGCATGGTTATTTTCAAGATGGACTCAACTCGATCTAGGTCAATTGATATTCCTCTTCTAATATTATTTGTCCCAAAAGCTTCCCTTTAGAAACTCTAAACACACACTTTTTGGGATTGAGGGAGACGCCATACTAGATACATCTCTCGAGAACCTTAGCTAAGTCGATAGCGTGGTTCAGTCTATCTTTAGAGAACACCGTCAAGTTGTCTATGTAAAACATAATGCATTTACCGATTAATTCCTTGAATGCTATGTCCATGGTGCACTGAAAAGTTGCTCAAGCGTTTATCAGACCAAATGGCATCCTTCTGTATGCAAATGTTCCCCATTTTGTAGTGAAGGCTGTCTTCATTTTGTCTTCATTGTTAACCATCACCTGATTATATCTAGAATAACCATCCAAGAATGATATCATCTGAGATCCATTGATAGTCTGTAATACTTCATCCAGAGAAGGAAGTGGGTAGTTGTCTTTTTCTGAAGCTCTGTTCAGATTTTTGAAGTCGACACATAGCCTAATCTCCCCGTTTTTCTTATGGACTGGAACTAAGTTAGCCACCCAGGTTGAATGGCATACATGGAAGATTATCCTTGCAGAAAGCAATTTCTAAACTTCTTTAAGGATCAATGGTTCAATCACAGTGTTGACAGGGCGCTATTTTTATCGAAATACCTTGGCTTCAAGCTTTAGGGGAATAGTATGAGTCATTATAGAAGCATCAAATGTCTTTAGATCCTCATATCCCCAAGCTATAGCAGCAATATCCTTCTTTAGTGCCCTCAGTATGTCCTTTCTGATTGCTTCAGGGCAAGTTTTCCCTATGTAAACATTTCTTTCAGGGCCAGAATCAGCTAGGTTAACCGTTTCATATTCGCCCCCTTTATCTTCAGTTGATATCTTCTCTCGAGCCCTGGGGTCTGAATCAAAAATTCTTTCTAAGGCCACCATTCCCTTGGGGATGTTGTTACTTCTTAAATTAAGGACCCCTTCTGTATCACAATCTTCAGGCTTCCAATCTCCTTGATCCCTGTTGGACTCATCAATGATTTGTCCTTTCGAAAACATCTGAGCTTGCTAGAAAAGCAAGAATATGTCGATCATCATCAAAGACCTGAAAGTTCTTGTTATTATCAGGAACAACTAGAGTGGACATCAATTCTACTAAGAATATTCTAAGTTTGGATCCTTTCATGGGTTCCAGGGTACTTGTTGCAATAGCTAATGAATCAGCTATTTGATTCTCCTCTCTAGGGATTAAACTAATCACGAAAGCATCAAAGTCTTCAATCAGGTTCCATACCCGATTTCTATATGCTTCCAACCTTCTATTATGACATGTGTATTGGCTACAAACTTGCTTGACAACTATTTCTAAATCTACTTTGACCACCAAGGCAGTGACCTTATGCGCAAACATCAGCCCTCGAGCTAGAGCTTCATATTCTACTACGTTCTTAGTGCATCCAAATTGCAGCCTATAAGAAGAAAATAAAGTTTTCCCTTTCGGGTTGGTTAATTCAATTCCAACACCACAACCTATTTTGGACTTACATCCATCAAACATGAGGGTCCACAACTGATTTTGAGCTGGGGTCGGTCCTTTTCAGGTCATGGAGGGCACTTGGGTAGGACGAGCTAGGGGTGGGACTACTTGATCTTTTGCATCAGATATAGGGAAAGGGTGATCAACCGGTTCCTCTGGTGTAATTCCCAATTCCTGCACAGATATGTCATTAAATTTGTGGCTATCCTTTTGACAGTCACTTGGGCCCTCAATTAATCCCTTGGGTTTTGGTATATTTGTCAGTGCTGGGATATCAAATAAACCTTGGAGTTGCTCCTCATCAATATGCTGATTCAGAAACGTGTCTAGGGTAGGTTCAATTTGGGAAGGGACTTCCTTTGAAGGTATCTTATCCCTGGTTAACATTATTGCTTCCTTGGATTCAAAGGTGAAGTGACCTGCAATGGCCTTAGGGTGACTTAAACTAGCCTCTGCAGCTTGGGAAACATGATTTAAAATGTCAATGCAGGGTTGGCAAGTCAATTCAGAATGATTTTGGTTATGTACCCTGCACCAATTAGGGAGTAAAAGACTTTGCAAATCTACATCCTCCCCTAAGACTAGTTGATCTTGTTGCAGCTTCCTGATTAGTGCCTATTGGTTTTCATTAATCACTGAATCAGCGAATTTTGGTATTAGCAGTTCTTTAGGATCGAGAACTGAAAAGGTTAAAATTTCTTCTCTTTTATAAACCCCTATCTTTGTCTCAAAGTAAGCCACCTCATTGGGACAATCATATTCAATGATGACATGCTTGAGGCGAGGCTCACTTTCAATCCTAATCTGCATAGGCACTCCCCTCTATGGTAGCCACATATGTGAAAATTCAAGGGAGAGATATCCCCCTATACTTTTCATCAAATCTCTGCTCAACAGCATGCCATAGGTCTCGGGAATGTCTGCTACTTGAATATCTATGTTGGTTAGGATCCTAGGGTCAGATCCTACTTGCACATGTATGTTTCTCAATTCCCCCACTACATTAACCTTTTTTTGTCAAGTTAGATGACCTTCTTGTTTGTCTGGATAGGGTTTAATCCCAATTTCTTGCATACAGAAAATGGCATAACATTGCCTGAAGCTCCTGAATCTAGCAAACAATTATGTAGATTCTTCCCACAAATTCTTAAACTCAGAAGAAATGGTGGGGTACCTACCTTGCTTCTGTACAAAGCTACATTCATATCTGCAGCAGGTGCAACCTTGCTTTTCCCTTTTGATCTATCAACTTGTTCCAAAGATTTTAGCACTATCTCTCATTGAGCAGGGCACCACTTGAGGATGTCAAAATATGACAAAGAAGTTTTCTGCCTCTGCATCTTAGAAACAATATAAAATTTTGTGTTATAACTTGCATTATTTTTTACAACACCAAGTGAATTACCTATGTTATGGAAGTTAGGTGGCCCTTTGGTGGAGGAGCGTTGTGATCAACACTTTGATTTGGAGGCACCATGTGATTAGGCGGTGCTGATGTGGTGAACGGACCCTTATTCTGATTTCTCAATAAGTGTCCTCCCTTTGTCTAAAAAGCTTGGGCATCATATGAATCTTCCTCTGGTTCATTCTCACTTTGTCTTGGGAATGAAGGTTCTTCCTCAAACAGGTCATAAGTCATTGTTGTATCTATAAAGTCACCTCCTTTGTTTGAATTCCCTTGGAACGTTTGGGCATCTGCCTGTGCCATCTTGACCATCTTCTCCATTTCAGGGTAGTTTACCTCAGAATGGGTTGTAGTATCATGAAGCCTGCACCAGTTAGTCATAAAATTCAGGTCAGCGACATTAGTAGTATGTGACCTCTCCTCATTAGCTTGATAATTGTGTTGGAATTGTGTGCCTCAATCCCACATGCTGAAACTTTTTGGGAGCAATTTCAGTGAGACTGAGCAGAAGTCTGGCTGACCTACTAGTAGATCCTGGACTATCGCTGAGACCTCCTAAATGTCTTGGTGATCGGCATCTAAAAACTTCGGTGTAACTTGGACTATCGGAATGGTGTCTCAGCGATGATAGAAAGTCTTGCCGATATCGGCATGACCTTTGGTCTGTCTGGCTGATGTGGTAATCGGCATGACTTGCCTCTATCGGCATGCAGTCTTGGCGACTTGGAAAGTCTCACTGATAGTGTTGCTTTTGGGTTTACTTTCGGTGTGACCTGGTGTGTTCAGTGTAACTCTTTGCCGAGTGGGTTGGTCTCGCCGATAGTCATAAACTTGGAGTCATCGGTGTAACGTAAGGCTTTGGTATGAAGTCTTGGCGAAGAGCGTTTGTTTCACCGATGCGGTGTGGGATGTGTTCGGCATGACTCCTAGTGAAAGGTGGGCTCGAGATAACCTAGAGACTTCAGCGTGAATTCTTGGCAATAGGTGTTGGTCTCGTCGATAGTAAAAGGTCCTCGGCATGACATGTGATGCTCGGTGTAGGGTCTTGGTGAAGATGAATGTCTTGCCAACTGTCGGTGTAACCTTAAGAGTCTCAGTGTGACCTCTTGTCAAGCGATATGTCTGGCTAACATGAGACTTCTATGTAACACATGTTTTGGTATGTTGTCTTACCGAATGTGGAAAGTCTCGCCGATGGGGTTGTTGAGGTCGGTATAACATGAAGCGCTCGGTGTGATGTCTTGGAAAAAGATGATTGTCTCACCTAATGGAATACTCACGTCAACATGACTTGAAGACTTTGTTATGAAGTCTTTCCAATGGAAAATCCAACATCGATATGACCTTTGAACTTCGGTATGGTGTCTCATCGAATGGCGATTGTCTCGGCGATGAGAATGTTGAGGTCGATGTGACTTGAAGACTTCTGTGTAATGTCTGGGAAAAGAGCGATAGTCTTGCTGACTAATGAACTCTTCGGAATACCTTGTGATCTTCGGTGTGAGGTCTTGATGACATGGTGAAGTCTTAGCGATAGCTCTCTCTACTCGATGTAACCTCTTGCCGATAGTGAAGACTCTTGGCGATATCGAATGTTGGCTATGTTGGCATCGGGGAGACACGGTTAGTGTCTCACCGACATGCCAACACAGGTTGAACACCTTTGACCATTGGAAGATCATCCTATGTAGTGCGATTTGGACCAATCAAAGAAGGCAGAACGTGAACTATTTGCTAAACCAAGGAAGTGGAAACATCTTCGATGATAATGATGTTGAGCTGGAAGTTCTGATCCGACAGTTGGAAAAGAACGATTTCATAGAGCCTGTAGAGAATGAATGTATATACGTATGCATTGGACGTTCTGAAGCAGAGTGCTGAAGAGCCGAGAGCCAGAGAGAACAAGAGAAGAAGAGACAGCTGAGTGGCTGGCTGAAAGGCCAAGGCCATGAGGCCAAAGCAAAGGCAGGGTTATGCTGTCGAACTCTCTCCTATGTACTGAGTGATCAATGGCTACCAATTGTATCCAGATGAACAAGATGTAATCTCTAAAAAGACTAAGAGCCTGAAACTGTATTGTAATTTTATGTTGAATAATACAATGGCTCAAACTTTGGAGAGTGGGGTTTTTCACCCGAAAGGGTTTTCCCCACGTAAAATCTTTCATCTATGTTGTTGCTTGCTATTGAATTTACCTGTGTTTTTCTCAAAAGGATCAAAGTGGGAAAATGAATTGTGTCTGTTTATGCTTTAGGACATAGCTATACATTTCTTTGAGCCAACCTAATCGAAATGAAAGTTACCGAAGGCACTACTATTCTTAGACATTTCTCTGAGATGCACGAAATTTCCCTAACAAGTGGTATCAGAGCCTTCTTTTGGTTGTTTGGTTTTGGATATTTCTCCTGTGAAGATTTCTTAGCTTGATGGGCTAGAAGAAATCTAGAGGAATGAACTGATGTATTCATCCTTTGATGAGTGGAAGTCTTGTGGTATTCTGAGACAACATGCAGTTTGAAGGATGGTCAAGATGAAAAAGGGAGTTAATCATGTTGTGATCTGTGTCTCCTAGTTGTTAGAGGTTTAACCTTGGAGTATGAGGTGGATTTCTTTGCTCTGTGGTTGTGTAGCAGTAACGCTTTCATATTGGGTGTCTGTGTGTCAGGCTCCTAGGTGATATGGAGAAGCCTAGGTTGTTTCTCAGTCATAGAAGAGAGTGCTTATGCTAGGTGGTGGTTCTTGGTGTTGGAAGGCACTATTTCTTGTTAACCTTGAATGCTTGAAGACTATGGAGTTAATCATTAGATGATTTGCAAGCTTCTGAAATAGCCTTTCTCTTTCTTGGATGCATGTACATGTTGGTGGTTTAGATTTGGCCTGAAAGGGGCCTAGATTTGCTGAACTGTTGTTTCCTCTTTTAAGGATGTTTTTTACTTGCATGGCTCTATGGTTTTGCAGGTTTTACACGGTTAAGAAAAACTTCTGATTATGTGGAGTTGTTGTTAAGCTATTTTCTAGAGCCTGGTAGGGGTGTTGCTAGATGAGATAGCTGCAGTTCTCCATGCATGCTTTGTGCATGGTTTGAGGAGGTGTGTTTTCTTCTCTGTATGGGAGTGTTGGTACATGATTTGTCACTCAGCATTCTTATGGTGGTGCTTGGCTGTTCCTTGATTATGGTGCTCGGTGTGGACATGATTGGAAAATCAGATCTGGTGTGACCTGATGTTTGAGTCATGTTGTTTACATGGTTATTCTCTTTGAAATCTCAGTGTTGCAGTTTCCAATGCAATGATGGGTTTGCATATTCAATGTTTGTGATCTACGAGTTAGATGCGATTGGTGGATTAGTTACCCATTGGCTGTAATGTAATAATTTGGATGTGGACTAACTTTATCCATGAGGTTGATTCTTTGCATGTGCAGATTTGTTAGCTAGCCTTGTCCGTGGTCACTTGTGCATTGGTGTGATTGCTTTGAGATGAGAGGATGGATACTATTGAGTACCTGAATAGTCAATTATGGGAATCTATAGTAAGTAGTCATGATGCATGGAGAGCTCGGGTGTCACATTTCAGTGGGAGCTCTAGCAATGACTGTGGATTCATCACATGGTGGTGAATAGTCTTCTTTAGTGTTGCAGATGTTTCTTGGGTGAGCTCTTTGATCTTGTTGCTGCAGAAGGGGTTCTTTCGCATTTTCATGGACATTTTTTGAAGATGTGCAACATCTTGGAACCATGAAGGACGCTTGTAGTCTTTGGTTAAGGTGTTGGTGGTGCTTGACAGGTGATATTGGTTCTGAGTCTATTTGTTGTATGTCATGGTATACTCTTGTTTGTGCATTGGAGTTTTGGCATTGTGCGTTGTACTTAAAGACAATGGAGAAGTCACTTGAAGCCTGGTATCTCCTAAGGAGATGAGTAGATCATAGTGTCATGATAAGTTCCTAATTCAGATGATTGGAGCTTTGACAGTGGTCTGGTTATTCTTTGTGTATTGGGTACTTTGATTACTTGCTTGATACTTTGTGATAGTGCAGTAATGCAGTTGAAGTTTAGCATGAGATGATTGGTTGCTAGTACTCATGGATACATGAAGAATAAGGTGAGGCTGTCTTTCTCTTGTGAGAGAAGTGTTGCTTCTTGTTACTCTTGTTAAAGTTTTTTCAGCAGAAAGTCTAAGAAACCTACACCTTGGTTGAATGTGAGTTCAATAAGAGACCTATGAGGAGATTGCTCTTGGATCAGTCATGATGACTTGTATCTTGAAGGAGTATTCTCGTTCCCACTCTTGGTCTACTTAGCAGTTTATCTGAGAGGTATTTGGCCCTTTATATCTTTTAGATGTGTTTTATGTTTACTTTCATGATATGGATCTTGAATTGTTGTCTAATGGTTCTAGAGGATTCATAGTGGAAGTTGTACAGTCTTCTTTTATCTCCTTGTTGCTAATGAGAATTGGTAGGAGATGATGTATGGGCTGATTTCCTAAAATGGGAAATGAACTAGTTTGATGTTCTTTGAGATGCTTACATCCATGTTGGTTTTAAAGTCAGTTTGATCTTGGTGATTGAACGGATGGATGTTGTTAAGGATTTTCTTTTAGGATGTGAAGAAGATCATTCTTGACACAGCTGGCTGTTAGAAGTGTATGTAGGAGGATGCTCTACAGGAAGATGATGTGCAGAGTTTCTCTCTGTGGTCGTGAAGGTTTGTGGTGAGAGAAATGTTTCTTGTGGCAGGTTGTTGCAGGTTGTGCATATCATTGTGGATATTTCCTTGGTACGACATGGTCACATGTTCTATGTGTTGTAATTGGTAGACTTGTAATGCCTTTTGATCTTTCAGATTTGGATTACTCAGGCAGTTGGAGTTCTTGTATGTGTATTGTCTTCTTCGATTGGTTGGCACTTGGAGCTTGTATTTGCTATTAATGAGTTGATTATGTTTTGGCATAAGTTTACTAATGATGATACCTATTGAGGTATGTGAAATTGGATGGTATAGCACGAGCTGTGGGTGCTATTTTTAGTCACGTGGGTTATCAGTTGGATGGAAGTAGTCAGTCTGATTGTTGTTCTAACTGATTTTTAGTTTCTTGTTTCTGGAGGATGACTTCATGGTTGTGTTCTGTTTGAAGCTTTGAATTTGATATTGCTTCTGTATAGCATTTGAGCACAGTGAAGTGGAAGCAGTATCTTGTTGGTGATATCACTAGGATCTTTTGCTTATGTTCGTTGGAATGGTGCTTATACACCTTGGCATTGTATCCTTCTTCCACGGGTGGCATGTTGGAAGAAGATAGGATTGTTGCATGAATGGTGGACATCTTGGATGTTGGAGTTGAATTCTTGATGGAACATGAGAGCATGTTTTTGATCTATGTGGTTTCTTGGAAGGCTGTGATTGGTTGCCTTGTTGACAATGAGTTGCAGTTGGATGCCTGGTCTTGGTTGTAGATTGTCTGGTGGACTATTATCTATGGAGATTTGTTGTCACATGTCTTGAGAATTGCAGGGTCTGAATTGATGGAGCTAGTGTGATCCTAGTTTCTAGTTTCTTTGGAGGTGCCTGTGAGATCTTCATCAAGTGGGATATTGTTGGAATTGTGTGCCTCAATCCCATAGGCTAAAACTTCTTGTGAGAAATTTCGGTGAGACTGAGCAGAAGTCTGGCCGACCTACTAGTAGATCCTAGACTATCATTGTGACCTCCTGAATGTCTTGGTGATCAACATCTGAAACCTTCGACGTAACTTGGATTGTCAGAAAGGTGTCTTGGTGATGGTAGAAATTCTTGCTGATATCGGCGTGACCTTTGGTCTATCTAGCCGATGTGTTAATTGGCATGACTTGCCTCTATCGGCATGCAGTCTTGGTGAATTGGAAAGTCTCATCGACAGTGTTGCTTTCGGGTTTACTTTCGGTGTGACCTGGTGTGTTCGGTGTAACTCTCTATCGAGTGGGTTGGTCTCGCCGATAGTCATACACATTGAGTCATCAGTGTAATGTAAGGCTTTGGTATGAAGTCTTGGCAAAGAGCATTTATCTCACCGATGCAGTGTGGGATGTGTTCGGCATAACTCTTGGTGAAAGGTGGTCTCAGGATAACTTGGAGACTTCAACGTGAAGTCTTGGTGACAGGTGTTGGTCTCGCCGATAGTAAAAGGTCCTCGGCATGACATGTGATGCTCGGTGTAGGGTCTTAGGGAAGACGTATGTCTTGCTGACTATCGGTGTAACCTTAAGATTCTCGGTGTGACCTCTTGGCGAGCAGTATGTCTGGCCGACAAGAGACTTCGGTGTAACACATGTGTTTCAGTATGTTGTCTTACCGAATGTGGAAAGTCTCGCCAATGGGGTTGCTGAGGTCAGTATAACATGAAGCGCTCGGTGTGATGTCTTGGCGAAAGATGATTGTCTCACCGAATGGAATACTCACGTCGGCATGACTTGAAGACTTTGGTATGAAGTCTTGGTGATCTGCGGGTGTCTTGCCGATGGAAAATCCAACATCGATATGACCTTTGAACTTTGGTATGGTGTCTCATCAAATAGCGATTGTCTCGCCGATGAGAATGTTGAGGTCAATGTGACTTGAAGACTTCTGTGTAATGTCTGGCCGAAGAGCGATAGTCTTGCCGACTGATGAACTCTCTAGAATACCTTGTGATCTTTGGTGTGAGGTCTTGACGACATGGCAAAGTCTTAGCGATAGCTCTCTAGACACGATGTAACCTTTTTCCGATAGTGAAGACTCTTGGCAATATCGAATGTTAGCTGTGTTGCCATCGGGGAGACATGGTTAGTGTCTCACCGACATGCCAACACAAGTTGAATGCCTTTTCCCATTGAAAGATCATCCTACGTAGTGTGATTTGGACCAATTAGAGAAGGTAGAACATGAACCTTTTGCTAAACCAAGGAAGTGGAAACATCTTCAATGATAATGATGTTGAGCTGGAGGTTTTGATCCGACAGTTGGAAAAGAATGATTTCATAGATCCTGCAGAGAACGAATGTATATACTAATGCATTGGACGGAGTGTTAAACAGCCGAGAGCTAGAGAGAACAAGAGAAGAAGAGAGAGCTGAGTGGCTAGCTGAAAGGCCAAGGCCATGAGGCCGAAGCAGAGGCAGGGTTATGCTGCCGAACTCTCTCGTGTGTACTGAGTGATCAGTGGCTACTAGTTGTATCCAGATGAACAAGATGTAATCTTTGAAAAGGCTAAGAGCCTGAAACCATATTGTAATTTTCTATTGCTGAATAATAAAATGGCTCAAACTTTGGAGAGGGGTTTTTCACCCGAAAGGATTTTCCCCATGTAAAATATTTGTATTCTATTTTCATAGTATCTTTCATCTATGTTGTTGCTTGCTATTGAATTTACTTGTGTTTTTCTCAGAAGGATCAAAGTTGGAAAATGAACTGTGTCTGTTTTCGCTTTAGAAAATAGTTGTACGTGTCTTTGAGGCAACCTAATCAAAATGAAAGTTACCGAAGGCACTACTATTCTTAGAGATTTCTCTGAGATGCACGAAATTTCCCTAACAAATTGTGAGAAACTCCACCATTGTTCGGCCCCGTATTCCATTGCTGGTTGTTATTTGGTCTTTGGCTATATCCCCTATTTTGATTTCCATAACCTTGGTTAAGGGAGTTTTGGCCTTGATAACCCCTCTGGTTGTAATTTTTATGGTTCTGGTAATTACCCTGATTCTGAGAAGGGTTCAATCTAAGTTGAGCCATATCATTGGTAACTTTAGACATTGTTTTCTTTAGGGTTTCTACCTCGTTTGTAAGATGAATTGTCTTTTCACTTTCAACAGCCTTAGCAACAGGTGGCAGTCCACCATGATTTGGTGTTCCAACTTGGTTGTGATGACCTTGTGGACTTTGAGAAACCTATGGTTGTTGGAAGAAATTAGGGGTTCCATTAGCAAAGAATGGAACAGGTGGTTGAGTTTGCAACTCAAACATAGGTCCATAATGGGAAGGAGACATTCTCAGGATAGTATTGAATAGAGGGGTTAAGCTAGGCATCTGATATCCTATTGAAGGGAAACCTCCTACCAAACTTCCTTGTTGAGAGCTAATTTGTTGTTGCAACTTGATAGCCAAATGATAAAATTTGGATAAAGAATCAATATCAACTGGTTGATAAGTTCTTTGCAGGAACAAACCTAGCACAGGGTCTATGACTCTAAAGTATGCTTGAATGGAACTATTCCCAGTAACTAGATAGGGGTCCTGCAGTCTCCTATAAATCCGTTGAAACCTGGTATTGAACAAGGGCAAGGATTCACATGGCTCTTTCCTAATGGTAGAAAATTGGTGGAACAGAATGGCTGGGTCCACATAGATTCTGAACTAATTGATGAAAGCATTCTCCAGGTCTATCCAACTCAGAATAGAATGTTGAGGAAGATTAAGGTACCAGTTGTATGCCATATCCCCTAAGGAATAAGGGAACAACCTACAAACTACATCATGGTGGGCTATCTAAACTCTGGTACAAGCATCCTTAAAAGCTTGTATGTGCTCTTTAATACTCCTTGATTTGCCATGAATGTACTTGGGACAATTTCTCAGGGCTCTTAGGCATATCATGAAAACCTCCATTAATAGCCCCCAATGGAGAGGGATTATTCCAAAAGAATTCCATTGGTGGTGGTGGTGGATGAGCTAGTTGTGATGGCAGTTGAGATGGATTCAGTGGTGGATTAACGGGTATCCACTGGGGTATTGGTGAAAATCATGGTGGAGTGGGCAGAGCTGATAGGGGTGGTATGATGGTTGCTCCAGTCCTGTGACTTGTGTCTTATCAGGGTCTTAAGTTCTATCAAAGGTGGTGGATTTTCAGCTAATCAAAGAACTCTATGGGACCTTTCTTGGGAGGAAAACCCAACTTTATCTAGTTTTCCCTTCTAGGCCCTCCTTCTAGCACCAGTTTTTGTTGATGGTCTAGGTGGCACAGCAACAGTTAAACAAAATATTGCTATTTTGTTTCTCCTGAAAGAGAAAGACAACACATGGATGTATTAGCTCCCAAGGTCTTTATAGTTGGTTCTCAACTATGCTGATGTCCCTCAGTGGTCAATGTAATAGTAATGTTCAAGGGGCCTGCTGGTGTAGAGCTTCTAGATTGTTCTAAGTTCAAGCATGAATTTAAACCTACTCTAACCTAGGTTTTTAAAGAAACAAAAAAAGATAGATCAGAGCTTTGGAACAAAAAAGAATGATAGTTCATCTAACTTAACCAGACTTGTTACCTTTCAAGGAATTCCTAACTAAAACTGCAAAAAAAAATTAACTTATGATTGACACACAGTTTCATTCATTCACAGTGTTGATTTCAATAACATATTGCAAGTTACCATTTAAACAAACATAAAGTAAGACTTCAATCCTTGAAATCTTCTCAAATCAGATGATCAACGTAAGACAAATATCATTCAGGAACACAATGTGAAGTAGATTAAGATCTGGTTGCTCCTACTGCTGGTAAAACAGATAAGCAACATTTACAAATCTGGCACAATCACCAGTGTACAAAAAATCCATGACTCTGAATTGTTTCCATTTATACTAAGAAAGATGGAAAGATACATTATTGCCTTCTACTGAATCTAACTCCTAACTAAGAAGACAAAAGAAGCTCCCATTACAAAGAATCAGGATGCAACTTTATCTCTTCTAACTCTGCTAACTAACTTCTCCTAATCTTCTGACTACAACTTCTAACTTTCTAAAATCTTCTTCTAACCCTCACAAACAGGCAAGAATTCCATATATATACAGAGTGTACCAAAAAGAATGCGCTGTCCCCCTATGTTAGGGTTTACAAAATATCTTCTTTTAGGAGGGTCGGCTCTCAGATCTTTTTGAAGAGAGTCAATGCTACATTTAATGTGAAGCCTTGTTGTCCATGTCGGTGATGGCTTGACCTCAAGAGAAACCTTCAGATCTTTTGTAGCTACAACATTCACTCCTGGTATCCATTTCTATCTTTTAACTCCTTTCAAGGGCTGCCTTGAATGCTCTAAAGTCTTTTGCCATTAATACTGATCTACCTCTCACCAGTGGTCACCACAACTGTCCCCTGTGACTTGTGGTTGTTTCTTCCCTTCGGCCTTCTTCATGCTATAGACCCTTCTTTCGTTGACCATCTCTGGAAGCATCATCAGGCCTCCCTTTAGATCTGAACATCATCACCTGAGCCGATCCATCACCTTTTGATCTCAAAAGGAGTCCATATCATTTGCATTCTATTGGTCTTCCTTCACAGGGGTGGTCAATTAGTCAATGGCCAATAGGCCATTCCTTTAGCTTCTTCTGATTGGCGAAACATAGGCCACGCAGGATTCCCGGGCAGTCAAAAGTGGTCCACTTTAAATTGCATGTCAGTGAGACACTAATTGTGTCTCCCCGATGCGACTTTTCCTCTTAACAGTTATCGGCACAACATGTGGCAATCAGTGAGACCTTTTAGTGAGCTACAAAAGTTATACCGAGTGAACAAAGACTCTCGACAAGATAGTCACTTATCGGCATGACCTCATGGCGAAGCTCAGAATCCTTTGGCGAGCTCATTTTTATGTCGGGGAGACCTTTGTCAGTCGGAAAGACCTTGTGGCGATATGACTCTGTTTCTCCCCAGGCTTATTTCCTTTCGGTGAGACCCTACCAGGTCGGTGAGACTTCATGGTGATGTTCTCTCCCTTTGGCTCAGAGCTCCTATCGGCAAGAGTCCACCTTGTCGGTGAGACCTCATGTCGATCTCCTCTTTTCTCGCCGGGCTCATTATGTATTCTCCAAGACCCTATCGGGTCGGCAGGACCTCATGGTGACTTTTTTTCTTTTTTTGCCGAGCTCCACCTCCTTCTACCTCAGCAAGATTTGATCAAGTCGGTGGGAAATTTTTCCTAGTCCCTTTCATTCTCCCCGATCTCGAGCCTCCTTCATTTCGGGGAGACCTTACCCCAAACTCACACCCTGTCGCCGAGACTCCCTTTGGTCGGTTAAACTTTACACTGACTGAAGCTTCCTTTCGCCGAGCCGAGAGCACTTCGAGGAAACCTTGCTTTGTCACTGAGACCTCACACCGAATTCAAACCATTACATCGAGGGCACAATCCCTTCGGCGAGACCAATAGCCATCGGTGAGACATCTCACCGAGTTCATTTCATTTCAGCCAGAATTTATCTACTCGGCATGACATCACACCGAATCCCCTTACCCTTCGACGAGACACCATGCTAATTAGTCAGACCTCCTGTCGAAGGAAAAATTATCGTCGAACTCAAACCTTCGGTGGGACCTCCCCCTTTTGGGCAGACCTCACGGCGAGCTTCAAACATTACACCGAAGGGAGAAACATGTTAGCAAGAGTATTGTTAGTCAGCAAGATATCATGGCGAGTTCCCAAGGGTTATACCATTGGGCGGCCTCATTAGCGGGACATTAGCACTCGGCAAGACTCCCTCGTGTCGGTAGGACATCTCCCCAAACTTATTCCATTCTCCCCGATGACAACCTTCTTTGACGTGACTTCCTTCATTCAGCCAGACATTATGCCGAAGGCATCATCTTTTGGCAATCTTATTTCATTTCGGGGAGACTCCATCCTGTTGGAAAGACCCTTTTGTCGATGCTTGTTGTCGCCAAGACCATCCTGTAGTCATACCGATCATCAATGTTAGACCGAGAAGTATCCTTTTTGTCTCACATGTGTCGCTATAACATCCTCTTATAGGGGAGACGTCCCATAGACACCTTATGTCTTGCCGAGAAATCTCCATAAGCTCACTCTTTGTCACTGGGACAATATCATTCTCTCCCCCATGAAGCAATATGTCGGTGTGACAAAATGGGTCGGTGAGACTGCAAAACCTCATACCAATAGAATCCTTTTGTGCCTTGTCGGCGAGACCAAATGCACTCGCTAAGACATTTCCCCAATGAAAAATTTTCTCACCGAGATGTATATCCTTATCGGTGGTCGGCAAGACACAAAGTGCTCGGCAAGACTAGACACCGAAGACACAACTCTTGCCGAAGTGTTTGCTCACTCTGCGCTAGTCGGTGAGACATGAAGAATTCGCCGAGACTTCTCCCGAAAGAAAAAAAGTCTCCTGCTAATAAGGAAACTTTTAGTCGCTGGAACAATGATTAATGTCTCGCCGATAGGTACCTGCATGTGAATTCCAATCGTTGTGACATTCCTGAGGTCTTGTCGATAGGCAACACAGACGTATATTAACAAAATGCATTATAGGTTGGGGAGACCTTGATAACCTCATGTCGATATGAACTATAATGTGAAGTATTCAGACTTAATAGAATTTATGCTACCGCATGGCCAAATATGGGGAAAATATGCTCATGGTGGGCATTTGGGAAAATTGTGAGTATGAACAATATGTAAAATCATCAGAATTTTATAGTTCTTACACCCCCTTTGGACTTTAAACGGACAGATCCAAGCCACTAGTCAGCAAGACATCAGAAAGGTCTAGCTGACTCTTGCCTTAGAGGATTTTTATGACCAACTGGATTGAGGAATTCCTTCCAACTGAGCTCCCTTGACAAATATCATCATGTGTGTGATTTAATCCTGCAAAACAAAATCCCCATTAGTCCTCAGAAGCACATAAGATATACTATCATAAGATATTCTATTGCTTATAATTATTTCATTCAATTTCTAGCAAGAAGAAAACCAACTCAAGCTGAGATAGAACCAAAATTTAACAAACCCAGCAGACAACTCAGGAAGAAAAGAGAAGAACCCCAAGAGAAAAAGAAAATAACCAAAGGCAACAAAAGCAAGAGAAAAGGGGGACCCATTTTGTTCAATAATAAAATGGGGTGGTTATGCAGGGCATAACAAGTCTCAAGTCATACTGAGCACCAAACTATCGCCAGGAGTCATATCTAACACATCCCACAACATCGGTGAGACAAACGTATGTCACCAAGAGTTCATAGCGACCCCTTTCGTTACCCCGATGAATCCAAGATAAATTTATCGGTCAGACATCTCACATCGTTAAGACTTCATACTAAGCCACCATATGTTACTCCGAGTGTATACTGTTGGCAAGACTTTCCTTCATCGCTGAGAGTTCATAGTGAAGCCTCTGTGTTACCCCGAAGACTCCAATCGCCATGAGTCTCCCCGACCACCACTTGACACTAACCCATCGACAAGAGATCAACTCAGGCGGAGTAAGATATAAATTGTCACATCAATCATAATTTCACAGCAATAGATCCATTCGGCATGACTGAAGCAAGGTCACAATGACCAGAACTGTTCACCAAGATTTCAACAACTAGTCAACCAGACACAAAGCATGTCACACCGAGTTGGCTCTCTTAGAGGTCTCAGCCTATGGGATTGAGGCATATATTTCTAACAATTTTAACAAGTTGTACCCACGATTCTATTTACTACATCTATTTGTCTATCTATCTATGGATGGTATATTGAATTAAACATTAAAAAATTCATCTTCTTCAACAATATCCTCCAAAAGTATCCAATGAATTTGGTGTCTCTTTTTGAAACTATACTCTTAGGTAATCCATGCATTCTCATAATCTCCTTGAAAAATAAGTCAACGACATGCAAAACCTCATTGATCTTCTTGCAAGGAATGCAATGTGTCATTTTAGAAAAAAATTCCATTACTACCATGATAGAATCATATCCTCTCTCTATTCTCGACAATCCCAATATGAAATCCATGCTCAAATCTTCCCAAGGTCTCTCTAGTACTGTCAAAGGTTTATATAATCTAATATTCTAACTACTCCCTTTTGCTACTTGGAAAATTCTACAACTTTGAACATACTTCCTAACATCCTTATATGTATGTGTCCAAAAATAGCGTTCACTTACCAAACCTACTATCTTATCAACTTTGAAATGTCTTGCTAGTCGTCCACTATGCTTCTCCTTAATCAAATTCTCCCTCACTGAACTCCTTAGAATACAAAACTTATTTCATTTGAAAAACATATATTCGTGAATGAAATAATCCAACCATTGGCTTTTTTTTGTTATTACTAGTTCTTTGCATTCTCTCCAAGCTTTAGCAAAATATGGATAATCCTCATACATGTTTTTCAACTCCTCAAAACCTAGTACTTCTATTCTCATCTCTGTCAGAAAATTCCTCCTTTTCCTCAATGCATCTACAATTTTTTTTACTTGCCACTGGACAATGCTTCGAAAAAAATACATAACTCTACAATAACTCAACCCACGTCATATGCCTTTGATTCAACTTTCCTTGACTATTCAAATACTGTAAATGTAAGGTCCCGCCAAGGAACCCCAAAGGACAACACTAACCATGAAATAATAATGGAACATTTTTTTTAAAGAAATAACAATATATTTCATAAAATATATGCAACATATAATCTAAACCTAGCTCCTCTAACATTCCACGACCGTGCTACTCATATAACTATCAGCCAAGATAACTAGAATCATTTCTTTATCTTTCCAAATGACAAGAGTTATCTAACATGAAAATTTAATTTTAAAATCATCGCATTAAATGATTCCACATGACATAACAATCAATAATAAACCTTAATTTCATTTCTAGCTAACCAAATATCCAAGATGCATTACATTATAGTATTCATTACAAGAAGAATACATCAATATGATCAGTTACATCATTACAATTTTTACAACAATGCTTCCCTGAGTAGACTTGGGAACAATAGATATGATTAAAATAAGAGATACAATTCATATACAATCCAATACATATAGTTATAAGTTTTTCCCCTCAATCTAGAATAGGATCTGGAGTCCATAACATAATGAACAATATCCATGCACATGAACATACAAGGATACACAATGGAGGAAAAAGCACCAACCTCCCAACCATGTGGAACCTTGAGGTCCACCCCCTATTCTAGGAGATAACACAAGGTCCCACTACAAACATGCAGTCAAGAAAGCAATAGGCTAACACAATCAGGGGTTATACATGGTCTCCAACTCACCACACAACATCACTTACAACAATGACTACACTTCTAGATGCACACACACTACATAAGGAGAAAATACAACTAGGGAACGCAAGACTAAAATAGGGAGGAGTTTCAGCACATAGATTGATATGGGTTACCCTGGTAGATCTTCCTAGGCCTCGGCCCCCATCCTGGGTTATCCTAGCAACCTCTACCAATCCATGTCCCCCATACAACCTCATGCAAAATCAATTTACCTTTCATGAGGAAAAGGCAGTTGATCTTGCCATTCCAATCCTTCCCATCTCATCTCAAGCCTAAACGATCACATGAACTATGAGTGAGGCATATCATTATCTTGATTAATGTGAAATCTACCCATACCCCTAATTCATTATTAAGTTTATCATGAGATTAAAAGAAACCCTTAAATGGGTTATCCTGGACACCACTTTGGGTTTCAACCCCCATTGAGAGCCACTCACCCTACTTGTAACTAGTAAACCCTACCCATCAAGCAAGGAATTTACCATCTTGCACACTTACATAATCACATGAATCGAAACATAGAGCAACACATTGACCATCTTGTACATTATTATAATCACATGAATCCAAACACTGTGCAAGGCATTGACCATCTTGCACCTAACACAAACATTTCCAAACCACTTCCAAAGTGAACCATCATAAGAATCATACATGCAAAAATACTCCCTCCTAAGCCTCTAGAAGCCAACCTTAACAACTTTTCACAAATCACTCCCACTTTTAAACAATTACCAAAATCACCTCAATCCCAAAGTCAAATGAAATAACTCAATATGAACAATCATTTAAACAATACAACCACGAAATACTCCACAAATAAGACATTATTTCCACATTACGTATTACTCATTGACTTAAAAATTTAATTCACTTAATGGATCATTGACCACAATAACAATTATTCTCAATAGCTAATTACATGGTGAATTTACAATTCAACTATTAAGAAATCAACATTCATTAATTAACAAAAAGATAATCTAATTCATTTATTTAAGAAAATATTTCAATCATCCAAATATAAGTAAACCAATTCAACCCACTCAATTACCCAATCCATAATCAATTAACCACATAGGTAGAAACTTTTTTTTACTCAAACCATAATGTATATATATATTATTAACAATATGTTGTTTACAATACAATACAATATATCAAAATATAATATGACAACCATTTAAATACATACATATATTAATATATATATTTGAATGCTAAAATTAAATCATATTCGTCAAATTAAAGTGAAATACATAGTATCAAATGTTGAGAGAAAAAGAAAATATTGATCTCAATCAAGATATAATCTAGTTTATCAAACTAATCGAATTCCAACCATAATGAATACCAAACAGAAAGTATTTTCATTGATTACCCAATATAATGCTAAACATAAGATGAATTCATCAATTACCAACATAATGCAGATTCGACAACTACCAACATATTATATATTAAAGATAAATAATAGGGAATGAAATCGTATTTAAATACATATAATGTAATTATATATACATTGAGTATATATTTTCATATGTATATTTAATATACATTATTTTGAGATGATGATGTTAATACAATAAATGCAAAAATAAATAAATATTGATGTAATAAATGATTGTATTTAAAATTTGATTTTGATCATTTTGGGTAATGAAGGAAAACGGATAATATGCACGTAGTTTAATAGATGAATATTTAACTATGAGAAATGGTTATTTGTTTTAATGAAAGGAAATTTTCTTAGGAAAGCAACTATTAATTATTTATAGTTTTTTATTGGTTGCAATGAATGTATGATAAGATTAATTATATTCATGCAATGAAGTGAGAAACTTAAAATGTTGTGTTCATAGTTAAACAATTGTTTTTATTTTAAAATAGTATATTTTGAAAGGACAAATATTGGATTTAAATATAAAGTGTTTAATGGAGAGATTAATTGATTTCAAAATGATTTATTTTGCAAAGGAGAAATAGTTATTTTAAAATGATATGTTATAAATCGAAAAAGTAAATGTTTATTTTATTATTATTTAAACGCAATTAGCGAAATAAAGATTGTTTTATTCTCATGAAATGATTTAGTTAGTTAAAAGATTGTATTTAATCAGCTAATATGATCGAGCAAGAAAATTAAATGCTTAGCTTTGAATTCCGTAATGTTTATCAAAGTGATTGGATTTCCCTCTCGAGTATGTACAAGGAAATCAATTATTTAATTTATACCATGCACTATGATGATTGAGTGAATTGGATTTATGAAATCCTAATATTAGTGATTTGATTTCTTTTAAGGAATTGTCTAAAATGCTTCCTTATGATGTGTGGCGTTCATTCCTGGAGTGGGGCAATTGAGTCAGTGTATATGTAAGTCTTCCAGATGGTTGTTTCAAATTTGGTATGGGTTGTCATTATGATAGTCAACCTTTGGATTGTCTTGGGTTTTGTGCCTCCTTTGGTTTAGGAGTGGGGTATGGGTTTTGTGTCTCCTTTGGATGAGGAGTGGAGTATGTGTTTTGTTGCCTCCAGTGTTTGGAGAGGGTTTTGACCTTTGTAGCCTTCAGTGTTTGGAGAGGGTTTTGAACTTTGTTGCCTCTAGTGTTTGGAGAGAGTTTTGATTATATGTTCCTCCTAGAGTTGGAGTGATTGTTATCTTGTTGTATGGAATTTGGTACCCTTGGTGATTGTTTTTGTGTTGGTATGTTGTCAAGTAGAAGAGTGGATTTTGTTTGGGGCCAGATCCCAAAGAGGTAAACTGGGAAACCTTCATAAGTGGTTTAATCAAGTGATAACTAAATTAATGTACTTAGAAGTTAGGTGGTATTTCACATTAATTAAGATAATTGAGCCTCGCTCATGGACGCAAGGGCTTGTATAGACTTGGGATGAGACGGGAAGGCCTAGAATGGCAAGGTCATCTATCTTGTCCTTACGAGAGGTATTTGATTCTGCATGAGTGAGTATGGGTGTCGAGATTCGGTAGAGGCTACCAGGATAACCCATGGTGGAAGCCGAAGCCTAGGGAGATTCCCAGAGGAGATCCCATGACGAGCTATGTGATGACGCTCTTTCTATAACAACGGTTGGTATTTGGTTTTATGAGTTTGGTCTTCTTATGATACTCGATCTGTTTTATTTCTGGAAGCAATGTGACCTATGTCAGTGATGTTGGAGTTGTACTTGTGTTATTCTTATGGTTGTATGGTTCATGTGATTGGTTGTGTCAGTGTTAGTTATCCTGTGTCTAGTGGTGGATGGTCTTGCCTAGGAATTCCTTGTTACTATCTCCTAGCACGGGGGATGAGCCTTTGGGTATCACATGGTTGGGTGGAACGTGCACCTTAATTCCGTTGGGTCGTCTTCTTGTTCATGTGGACGAGGTTTCCAATTGGAGAGCTCGTGGGTTCCAGTGCTTCATGCTTTATTCTTTCCTGTTATTATGTAATTTAATACCCCTCTTTGTATCGAGGTGGAAGTGTAAATTGTAACCTTGTATTTTGGAATTACTTCATTCGGGGAATGAGTATTGTAATCTTATTGTAAAGTACATTATTGGGATCGAGTGGTATCTCTTATGCCTTTGATGTAATTTTTATCATGTATGGAATGTATGAGTGTTTAATTTGTTAAGTAATTAAATGTTATGTTTTAACTCATGTTTCTTGATTGGGTTTTAAGTAATCTCAGTCTCATAACCTTAGAGGTTGTTGGAAATGGATAGTGATCTTGCATGTTCTTTATACTTAAAAAAAAAAAAGTACGTTTGAGTAGTAAATTGCAACTTCCTCTAGGGTTGTGTGGTGGGGCATTACACATGGTATCAGAGCCTAGGTTTAAACACTAGGTACTCTGGGATAATGTGGAACCCATTAAGTTGTTGGTTGAATAGGTTATACTCTGGGCACTATGAGCCATGGCGTTGACCTAGGTGCTTTGTTCGTTGGTTTATGTTTTCCTTTTTGGGCTGATCTCACTTGTCTACCCAGAAGTTGTTGTTACGTGGTGTAGGTCCAATGGTGCAGGAAACTAGTGGAAAGGATAGGATCCTCAATGTAGTGTACAATGCACCGATATCCTTTCTACTGGAAGAATGCATTATGGACAATTGTGTAGTGTGTGAATTTGGTGTGTTGTGTGTGGTGGACAACAACCAGTTTTGTTGTTATTCCCACCCTTGCATGTCTTGTTACTAAATGCTTTTGTGGGGGTTAGTTAGGCCCGCACGCCTACCAAGAAGTGTGTTTTGATTGGTCTCCTTCTTGATGCATGGCTCTTTTGTTGTGTAAAGGGATGTGACCCTTGAGTGGTCCTGGAGTGTGGTTGTAGTGTGTTTTTTGGGTGTGTATCGAGTGCTTGTTGGGGCGAGATAGTCATAGGACCTCTTTCCTTGAGTGCCTTAGTATGGTGTTTTAGAGGGTTGAGTTTTCCAACCTTTTTTTGTGTTGTGGAGGAATGATGCTCATGTTCTTGGAAGCTTTGTTTGACTTTGAGGGTGCCAAGAAGCTCCTTGGGTGTATATTCTCTGTTGGAGTCTTGTTGTTTTCCTTCTCCATGCAAGTACCTGATGCATGTTTTCTTGTGCTTTACCCCATTGTGCTAGTGATTACCTGATTGACCTATGTGGTTTTGGAGTTGCTCTTGCATGTTATATTATTTTGAAATTATGAAATATGGTAATAGAAAATGAATGATAATATTGTTAGTTCATAGAAATTTGTGCATACTCTCATTTGATTAATGCATTTGTGTGAAAGTGATATGTGATGATGGAACCATTCTTACATTTTTTCCTATGTTAGAACTATGAATAACTCTTGTCTTCTCTCTCTTCCCATTGGTTTAACGAAGAGGTTTGTCCTTGAGTGTGTGGTGTATTGAAACCCATGGTATGTTGTATCTTATGAGAAAATGCTTACGTATCCATGAAGGTTTGTTTTATTAGATAAAACCTTGGGTAAAGGACCTAAGTCCCCAAGTTGCATTCATAATCATGGAAAATGTACAATATGAATAGAAAATCGTTTGCAATAAGAAAAAGTTTAAAGAAAAGGGATTAGTGAAACCATTGCATGTTAATGATAATTGCATAATAGGTGCATCTTGTTGGTGACGCCTATAGTCCCCAACTTTATTGTTGAGCCTTAAGGAATCATGTAGATGTTAAATTATTGTACCTGGACACAAAATGCAAAATATTAAATGAATGTTGAAGTGATAATGTTGCATACCTTGTCTTGAGTAAACATTGCAATGTTATCACACTATGTGTGGCCTTGTGATGATTCTCGGTGATGTGTATTGGTGCATATGTGTATTATGTATATTATTTCATGGATACGTGTTTTGGATTTTTGGTTGGTGGTTTCTTCACCATGTTGATTTGTATAGAGTGACAGTGTACTCGATTGGGTTGATCATAGCATGGGTTGTTGTTGTTTTATGCTGAGGTGTGGAGTGGTTCAGTTTTAGAACCATTGATTATATGTGATTTTATTTCGTTTGTACTAGGGGTGCTTGCAGGCTTCCAGGAGTAAGCCTGACCCTAAGGGGGGAGGACGTAATACCCCTCCATTTTGCGTTCTAGCTGGACAGTGTGTCCTTGTCTGCTTTGATGTGCTTTTTGGTTATTGAAATGTTGTATCATGTGTGTGCAATTTGATCAATAATTATAGAGTGATAGTTTATTGGTGTGATGTGATGTATATTGTCTGATGCTTTATTTGACATGTTTTAAATTGGTGTAAGGATGATTAGTTATTGTAACATGTTATTGCATGAGATATTTGTTATGATGGAACTGTCAGTCTACGATGAGTGTATTGGTGAAGGGGATAGAATTGTATCACTCGCTTGTGAGCGCCCTACGATCCTGAGATTTCCCCCTTCACGGTGTGTTTTATTATATCATATATATGCATGTTCGATATGCTCTTTGTTCATAGGTTGACATGTACAGGACATCGACTCCACCTAATTTCACAGGTTCAGCGTGTCCATTGACCAACGGTAATCAATTAGGAGATAGTAGCTAGGTTTTCCATGTCAAAATATCACCCTAGGCATAAACGTGTTGTTGGGTTGTCGTCGGGTTTAGCGGCTTTGATTTGGTTCATTCCTCCTTGGTTAATTATTTCATTTCATTAAGGTTCTTAAATGGTGGGTATGGTTAAAATGATGATTTAACATATCTAGTTTCAAGGTTGAAATGTTATTTATTTCATGGATTAATTTGACTTAATTAATAAAATAGATTTTAGTTTATCGGTTAACTAGGCCAATGGTCATAAATTAAACGAAATGGTTGTTTTAGCATTATTGCATATTAGGATTCAAATTTAAATTGGAAATGGAAATCATGTTAGATATTTAAGTTAAATTTAAAATAAAAATAAAAATGAGGTTATATTTCACTTTTTGAATTTTTGGATAAAACATATTCTTGCAACTTTGAAATTTTTGGTTTTAAATGAAATTATGAAATTTTGAAATATCATTTGTGAAAGTAAATTGTTTTAAAAATTTAAAAATGGAAATATCCTCCAAATGTTCAATAAATTTAGTGGGTGGGATATTTTAGGGGTTTGACCAAAATTGGGGAAAAAGCTCTATTTGAGCATTTTTCAATTTCATATTAAAGAAAAGTTTGGAATTTTGGTGGAGAGTTTTGCTATGGCTGGATTTGGATTTTGAAGAAGAGATTTGGAATCACCATTGTCAAGTATTCAAGCTTTGGGAGAAAACACCAGGTTCTTCTTTATTTTTGTTTTCCTTTTTGAAATAAGTTTCAAATTTCATTATGCTGTTTGAAAATCTTTAAAATGCTTTTTAGATTCAATGAAAACCCATGCAAAATGATTTCAAATCTTGCAAACTGCATTTGGATTTAGGAAAGAAAATCAAAATAAGAATCAAACCATAGGAAATAGAGAAAAATGAACAAAAGAACTTTCTGTTATAAATTAGAAATTAGAAACTTGTGCTTAAAATTTTTTTGGCTGTGTATTTTGCTTGGAGGAAAAATTTGCACAACTTGACTGTAAATCAATTAAAAATTTTATATATAGATGCATTTTATATATATATATGCAAATATATATATTACATATTCATGTATTGAAATTTTATGCTGGGTGTTTTTTTTTATTTACCCAGATCTCTGTTCTTTGTTAAAAAGAAAATATACTCTGTTCTGGTATTTTGTTTTACCAGGAAACAAAACTTTAGATCTCTATATTTTTTTTGTTAGAGGGGGTTTTTTTTTAAAAAAAATTATTTTAAACAAAATAATAACCATGGGGAGGGGGCAGCTATGGCTGCTCACCCCAGCCCCAATGGAGGGCGCTGCCTTAGGCAACACAACCTCCATAGAGGAGGCTGGGCGTTGCCATAGGTAGCACAGCCTCCACAAAGGAGGCTAGGCGCAGCCTATGGCTACGTCCTCCTCCCATAGTGGGGGCCGCGGGCCATCATTTGGTAAATCTTCTTTTTAAAATTTTAATTTTAATTTTATTTAATTTTTATTTTATATTATATAATATATAATATATATATATATAATATGTATATATATATATATATTATATATATATATATATAATATATAATATGTATATATATATTATATATATATATAATATATTAATAATTTAAATAAAATTCTTTATTTATTTTTTTAATAGTTGAGTATATATTTTCATATGTATATTTAATATACATTATTTTGAGACGATGATGTTAATACAATAAATGCAAAAATAAATAAATATTGATGTAATAAATGATTGTATTTAAAATTTGATTTTGATCATTTTGGGTAATGAAGGAAAACGGATAATATGCACGTAGTTTAATAGATGAATATTTAACTATGAGAAATGGTTATTTTTTTTAATCAAAGGAAATTTTCTTAGGAAAGCAACTATTAATTATTTATAGTTTTTTATTGGTTGCAATGAATGTATGATAAGATTAATTATGTTCATGGAATGAACTGAGAAACTTAAAATGTTGTGTTCATAGTTAAACTATTGTTTTTATTTTAAAATAGTATATTTTGAAAGGACAAATATTGGATTTAAATATAAACTATTTAATGGCGAGATTAATTGATTTCAAAATGATTTATTTTGCAAAGGAGAAATAGTTATTTTAAAATGATATGTTTTAAATTGAAAAAGTAAATGTTTATTTTGGGTATGTGCAGGATCATAATGGGCCAAAAAGTGGCAATATGATGGGTATGTGGCTAACGACTTTTTTTTCACCTAGAATTGATGAAACGAAAAGGGTTTTTAAAGGAGATTGTCAGCTTTCCACCAATATAAATTATGCTTTAATTTGAATTTAATAAGTAATTATTATTCATTTTCTATTCAAATTACGACTAAAGTCTTGATCGATAGATTGATTAAAAAACATCTATAGCTTTCAAATGGTATCACATTTTTTGAATCCAAAACATGCATCACATTCTATGCTTCGTATACTATAGGATTAAAAAAATAAAAATTGGATTTCATGAAGTTTTGACCAAGTTAACGTGGTCAAACATCGAGTTTTATATTTTTTAAAATTTGCAATAAAAATTCATAATTAATTATTTACTTGGAAAAAATTACAAAAAATATGCATCACATTGGGACATGAGTCCTCTACTTATATTTAAAATATTATAAAAAATATTATCATTTTATTGTGGTTAGGGTGGTGAATGAGACACCTACTTATTTTTCCCTCAAATTTAAGTACTCTGCATTGAAATTTCAAATTTTCACCAAATAGATTTTTTTATTTTTTAAACCTAGTAGTTTAGAAACTACATTCAATTTGCTACAGATTCTATTGTTACATATTTTTAAAATAATATAGATAACTTATTCAAATTTTTAAGTTAAGTTTCCTAACTCTGATTTTTCTTATTTTTTTGCCACTTAAGGGCCTATTTTTTCCATGATGATCCTGCACATACCCTTTTATTATTATTTAAACGCAATTAGGGAAATAAAGATTGTTTTATTCTCATGAAATGATTTAGTTATTAAAAGATTGTATTTAATCAGCTAGTATGATCGAGCAAGAAAATTAAATGCTTAGCTTTTAATTCCGTAATGTTTATCAACATGATTGGATTTCCCTCTCGAGTATGTACAAGGAAATCAATTATTTAATTTATACCATGCACTATGATGATTGAGTGAATTGGATTTACGAAATCCTAATATTAGTGATTTGATTTATTTTAAGGAATTGTCTGAAATGCTTCCTTATGATGTGTGGCGTTCATTCCTGGAGTGGGGCAATTGAGTCAGTGTATATGTAAGTCTTCCAGATGGTTGTTTCAAATTTGGTATGGGTTGTCATTATGATAGTCAACCTTTGGATTGTCTTGGGTTTTGTGCCTCCTTTGGTTTAGGAGTGGGGTATGGGTTTTGTGTCTCCTTTGGATGAGGAGTGGAGTATGTGTTTTGTTGTCTCCAGTGTTTGGAGAGGGTTTTGACCTTTGTAGCCTTCAGTGTTTGGAGAGGGTTTTGAACTTTGTTGCCTCTAGTGTTTGGAGAGAGTTTTGATTATATGTTCCTCCTAGAGTTGGAGTGATTGTTATCTTGTTGTATGCAATTTGGTACCCTTGGTGATTGTTTTTGTGTTGGTATGTTGTCAAGTAGAAGAGTGGCTTCTGTTAGGGGCCAGAGCCCAAAGAGGTAAACTGGGAAACCTTCAAAAGTGGTTTAATCAAGTGATAACTAAATTAATGTACTTAGAAGTTAGGTGGTATTTCACATTAATTAAGATAATTGAGCCTCGCTCATGGACGCAAGGGCTTGTATAGACTTGGGATGAGACAGGAAGGCCTGGAATGGCAAGGTCATCTATCTTGTCCTTACGAGAGGTATTTGATTCTGCATGAGTGAGTATGGGTGTTGAGATTCGGTAGAGGCCACCAGGATAACCCATAGTGGGGGCCGGAGCCTAGGAAGATTCCCAGAGCAGATCCCATGACGAGCTATGTAATGACGCTCTTTCTACGACAATGGTTGGTATTTGGTTTTATGAGTTTGGTCTTCTTATCATACTCAATCTATTTTATTTCTGGAAGCAATGTGACCTATGTCAGTGATGTTGGAGTTGTACTTGTGTTATTCTTATGGTTGTATGGTTCATGTGATTGGTTGTGTCAATGTTAGTTATCTTGTGTCTAGTGGTGGATGGTCTTTCCTAGGAATTCCTTGTTACTATCTCCTAGCACGGGGGTGAGCCTTTGGGTATCACATGGTTGGGTGGAACGTGCACCTTAATTCCGTTGGGTCATCTTCTTGTTCATATGGATGAGGTTTCTAGTTGGAGAGCTCGTGGGTTCCAGTGCTTCATGCTTTGTTCTTTCCTGTTATTATGTAATTTAATACCCCTCTTTATATCGAGGTGGAAGTGTAAATTGTAACCTTGTATTTTGGAATTACCTCATTTAGAGAATGAGTATTGTAATCTTATTATAAAGTACATTATTGGGATCAAGTGGTATCTCTTATGCCTTTGACGTAATTTTTATCATGTATGGAATGTATGAGTGTTTAATTTGTTAAATAATTAAATGTTATGTTTTAATTCATGTTTCTTGATTGGGTTTTAAGTAATCTCAATCTCGTAACCTTAGAGGTTGTTGGCAATGGATAGTGATCTTGCATGTTCTTTATACTTAAAAAAAAAAAATAGTACGTTTGAATAGTAAATTGCAACTTCCTCTAGGGCATGGCGGGGCATTACAGAAAGTAATGCTTGCAAGATAAGAACATTTAGTTTTGTTGAAGAGGCTTAGAAAATTTCTAGCAAATGCAATTGAGAGATGTAAATCAATACATGAAGACCCAATCTTTAAACATAATGCTTCAAGGGATGAAAAATTGTAAAAATGCAACAGTTGCAAGATACACACAAATTGGGTTTATTGAAACTTCACAAATGCAATCGACAGGAGTAAATAAATGTTTCCTTAGAAATGTAATGATTATGGGATATGCATGAAATTTTTTTGCACTAAGATTATAAAAAAAATGATTAAATCGTTAAACAATCAAAACAATAGCACTATTGTAAGAAGAACGAAGACTCATCTGTAAATTTTGTTTTCCCCAAATTGATTTGATACAATGCCTTCTTTCACCTATCCTTCTAAATTCTTCCCTTCTCAGAATCAACAATGGAATGCATTTTTTTCACCCAAATATTCTTCCCAAAACCCTGAATCAATTTTCTCCAAGAATCCCCATTTTTCCACAACATGTGAATTTTTGTAGACCAATTACTCCTTGCTCCCAAAACATAATAAAAAATTCTCCCGAAAGGAAAAATATTTACCAAAAGAAGGTTGTTCCATTCCTGAAACCAAAAATCCAATAAAATCTCCCTCAATACCCCAAGAAAACATTAAGTTTTTTTTTGACATTCTGTTCAATGTTGTGCATGAACTTGCATGAAAAACCTTTCTATTTAACATATTATTTTTATTATTTATTAATTGTAACTTTCCACCATAGTTCTATTTTATTTTATTTTAATATTACATTATACATTTAATTTATTATAAACTATGATTATTAATAAGTATATTTATATTTATTTATCAAAGTTCCCTTTTTACTTAATAGTTTATTTTAATGCATGTATTAACCAAAAACAACATTTATCAAACAATTTTAAATTAAACAAACCAATTGTCAAACAATAACCTGAACCTTAACTAGGGTCAAAAAGCAAGACTTATTGACCATAGACAATACTAACACACTGACAAGGTATCAGACCAGATACTCATCCTCTTTGAGGATGATGGCTAGGGTAGGGGACCAAATGCTATCTTCAATCAACTATTCCATTGGGTTTAAGGCATGCTTAGACCTTCCAATTTAGGTGAAGTTGATGCCTAATAATTACAACCTGTAGCACAAAAAATGATCATTCATATACATATAATAATCACATACCTAGTGAAAGGAAATCAAAACATCGCAGGATTCTCAAGTGACAAATACGACCTCCTTCCCTCCACACCTAAATAACATTTAAAAGCATCATATAATATATCAAATAACATCTCGTAGCATCAATAATCATAAACCATTCCAAAATAAGGTAACACATTCTACTTATATCATATTCATAAACATGTCATAATCATCATCAAAATAATCAAAGACTAGGGTATGTGTAGGATCATGATGGGCCAAAAAGTGGCGATATGATGGGTATGTGTAGGGTATGTGGCTGATGACTTTCTTTTAACCCAAAATTGATGAAATGAAAAGGGTTTTTAAAGGAGATTCTCAGCTTTCCACCAATATAAATTATGCTTTACTTTGAATTTAATAAATAATTATTATTTATTTTCTATTTGAATTATGACTAAAGTCCTAATTGATAGGATGATTGAAAAACATCTATAGATTTCAAACGGTATCACATTTTTTGAATCCAAAACATGCTTCACATTCGATGCTTTGCATACTATAGGATTTTTTTAAAAACAATTCATTAAGTTTTGAACAAGTTAAGGTTGCTAGACAGACAAGTTTTTATATTTTTTAAAAGTTGTAATAAAAAATTCATAATTAATTATTTACTTTGAAAAAAATTACAAAAAAAATATGCATCACATCGGGACATGAGCCCTCTACTTATATCTAAAATTTTATAAAAAATAATTATCATTTTATTGTGGTTAGAGTGGTAGACAGACATCTACTTCATATTTTTTCCTTGAAATTTAAGTACTATTGCATTGAAATTTCAAATTTTCATCAAATAGATTTTTTTTATTTTTAAATAAACCTAGTAGTTTAGAAATTACATTCAATTTGTTACAGATTCGATTCTTACATATTTTTGAAATAATATAGATAACTTATTCAAATTTTTACGTCAAGTTGCCTAACTCCGATTTTATTTTTTTTGCCACGTAAGGGCCTAGTTTTTTCATGATGATCCTACACATATGCACTAGTCATTAGAATATCCTTAAGCATATATCAATATGATAAGCATATCTATAAACACACATGATAATTCCTAACCTAGAACATCACACATAGTCATGAAAATGATATAAGCATATCATTATTAAATGTTAGTACTTCATCAAATATCGTTAAATAGAAAACATTAAATAAGGGTTATCACATACATAAAGCATTTACACTTATTAGATCATTTCATATAAATCATCAACGAAGTTTAGTATGCTAACATGTATCCTAATACGTCATCAACATGTAATCTGAAAGAAATAGCTCTTAGTCTCATTGTAAGTGGTGAAATGAGTATATCAGTAAATCAATAACAACACTTCTTAATGAAAAATTATTAGAGAATTCAAATGAAAATCAATCTAATTAAGCATAATCAAATCTCTAAATTTGTTTTATTGCTCTCTAGCTCCAAGGATTTGATAGATCAAAGTGGCTCTCAGATTTTGTGCATTGTGACTATCAAAGTGACAACCTAGTGAACGATAATTGTAATCTATACGATAATGATAATGATCTAATGATGAAATGATATGATTGATAATGCTATTGATTATGAAAGCTATGATATTGATATGAAATGAGATGAAATCTAAAATGATATGAAAGCTATATGAAATGATATGCAGTTACAAATTCCATGATTACTAAGCTAAATGATTCTTAAAATGATTCTGCATTGCTTAATTGCTCAAATGATTGAATGATAATTCCTACAAAGTAAGTTTGCATAAAAGTGGGATCCTTTTCCTATAGCAAAAGGTTGTATTTATAGATTTTCAAAGGCATTTTGTGATGTGGAAGCAAGCAATGGTTGAGATTCAATCTAGATAAATCAATGGTGGAGAATGAATTTGTTAGAGAAGATAATGGAGAGGATAAAGTATTCTTCCAAGTGACTAGGAAGAAAAGAGCAAGAAGAGAGCTAAGTCTTTCAAGAAAGTTCCAAAATTGGTTTGGAAGGATAAAGCAAAATTGATTTTAATTGAAAGTTTCAATTTTCGTTGAGAAAAAGTTGTAGACATGTGCTCAAATAGAAATTAGACTTATTCAATTTAGAGGAATAATAATTAAATAAAACAAATATTTGAGATTTGTTTATTTAATAAAAGAAGAATATAATAATTAAATAATTTTTTTTTATTTGTTTATTTAATTAAAAGGAAATGATTAGATAATTAATAAATCCAACTATTGAAGTTGTTTATTTAATTAAGAGAAATGATATGATAATTAAATAAAACAAAGTATTAAATTTGTTTATTTAATCAAGATAGAATAATTAGAAGAATGTGATTAAAATAGAAGAATTAGAATAATGAACTATATAAATAAATATTTTTTATTTATTTATAAGTAGATGAATTAGGGTTTAATTAATCAAATAATTGTATTTAATTAATTAGATTTATCCAGACCATTTTTAGGTGTATACATTTTTCCCCTCTTTGAAGTGGTGTACGCATTGGTTCAAAGAATAATTTTACTGTTAGCACTAACAAAAAAATATTCTTGATGCCACAGACAATGATTTTCAAGTAATAACAGATGTATGCCCCCTTAGGAGCTAAATCAATGATTTTTTGATTTTTTTATGATTTTATGATGATATGATGATGAAACGATTTATCTCCCAACGAATAATGTAGAAAATTCCCCTATGATGAAATAATGAATTAAGCCCATTTGAAAATAAAATAAATAAATCCCACTTAATTAACCTATAAAAGGTCAAAAAGTTGATTTTCATATTCATTTGTGCATATTGAGTTTTGAAATTTGAGAGTGAGAGCAATTTAGCAATTTGGAGAAAAATGGTGATTCCATACCACACTCATCGATTTGAGTACGTGCGTCAACATAACCACCCAACAACCTACGGTCCTTCCGTACGTACCACAATAACCTACCTCGTGATTTGTGCAATTTAATTTTCCCACTTTTTTAGTCGTTTGAATTTGGTTTTTCTTAGTTTAGCACATTAGAAACCCAATGTAGCACATTGAAAGACTGTAATAGTGCATTCATAGATTTAGTGCATAGGTCAAATGTTTTAGTGCATAGATAGGCTGAAATAGCACATAGACAATTTTAGCACATCCATAGGCTAGATTAGCGCATTCATAGGCTAGATTAGCGCATTGACTAAAATTGTTCATTGACCACCTAGATTAGTGTATTGACCCCCTAAAATGGTGCATAGACTGATTTAGCGCATTGGTTGCCTAAAATTGCACATCAACTAATTCAGTACAATGATAATTTGTTTTGGTGCATCAATGAATTTGAATGGTGCATTAACTTTTCTGGCGCATTTAAACACTGTTTTAGCACATTGAAGTTAGAAAGATAATTTTTTAGTAAACTCCTTCATTTTGATAATTTTTTCACATGTCAGCCTGTGATTTGATTTTGATTGATGATTCCAATAAATTAAGATGACGATTAACCTCATGATAGGTGAGGTTTGATGGTTGATTAATGATAATTGACCTCATGATAGGCGAGTATCAATTATAGTTTGATTGATTAATTGACCTCATGATAGGCGAGGTACAAAAATAGTTTAATTGATAAACCTCATGTTAAGAAAGGTTGAATGATAGTGTAATGCCCCCGCCACGCAACCCTAGGGGAAGTTGCACTTAACAGCATAAACGCAATAATTTTTTTTTAAAAAAAACAAAACAAAGTGAATGAAGGTTCACTACACAATGCCAACAACCCCTAAGGTTACAAGACTGAGCTTACATTAACCCAATTATGAAACATGAATTAAAACCATTACATATATTGGATTAACTATTAATTGCACATACATTCCATACATGATAAAATTAATCAAAGATACAAGAGTTCCACATGATCCCAATAATATGCTTTACATTACTTAGGTTACAATACTCATTCCCCGAATGAGATATTTCCAAATTATAAGGTTACAATTTACAACTTCCACCTCAATACAAAGAGGGGTATTAAATTACATTTATAACTGAAAGAATAAACATGAAGAACTGGATCCCACGAGTTCTCCAACTAGAAATCTCATCCAAAGAACAACAGCCGACCCAACGGATTAAGATGCACGTTCCTCCCAACCATGTGATACCCGAAGGCTCACCCCCCATGCGAGGAGATAGTAACAAGGATTCCTAGGCAAGACCCTCTACCTCTAGACATGGACTTCACAAAACTTATACGAAATAATTACAAGGACCACATCACATGAACGTAACGGTCATACAAACAACTCTAGTACGACTCTCACACCACTGAACATGTCATGTTGCTTCCAGACATAAAATAGATTGAGAATGTCACAAAGACCAAGTACAAACTGTTGACTTAGGAAGAGTGTCATCACATAATTTGTCAAGGGATATCCTCTGGAAATCTTCCTAGGCTCCGACCCCCACCATGGGTTATCCTGGTAGCCTCTACCGAATCTCGGAACCCATGCTCACTCATGCGGAATCAAATACCTCTCGTGAAGACAAGATAGATGGCCTTGCCATTCCAGGCCTTCTCGTCTCATCCCAAGTCTAGACAAGCCCTTGGGTCCATGAGTGAGGCATAATTAATCTTGTTTAATGTTTGATGCAACCTAAGCTTCTAAAAGTTTATTTAGTTATCACTGAATTAACCAACTTGCAAAGAGTTTCCCTGACACCACTTTGTGTGTCGGCCCCCATTGCAAGCCACTCTTCTAAGACAACTCGTGGAGTAATTCCACACTCAAGGGTACATACGTGCGACCTAAGGAGAATGACTCCTATACAGGACCTCAAGTCCTCACATCCCATTCTCAATAACCGGGTTAAAATTGGATAAGTTTTGACGCACTACCCCAAAGAATTCAAAGGTTGACTATCCAAGAAGACAACCCCAAAACAATAAACGAACCCCTATCTAGAAGACTTCAAGATCTTTACTCTATTTCACTAACCTCGAGAAAGAACAAATAAACACTAAAAGTATTTTGAGCAATTAAATAAGCTAATGTTCGGATTTCCTAAATCCAGTCAATCACAGTTTTCATTGCTTGCATTTATCCAATCAGATACGCCATTTTCATTTCACGACATTGATATGTTTAAAATCAATCATTACTCTAAGTTTCACGATTAAATTCCATAATCAAAGTATTTTAAATGATTAATGTCATTTAACTAAAATAAATCATTCATTAACTCTAGATTTCACAATTATACTTATAATCAAAACAATTTAATAAAAGAAGTCATCTGATTAAAATTTAAATCAATTCCCTTGCTCTAAGTTTTACAATTAATTTCATAATCAGAATATTCTAATCATTGAAGCGTTCAATTAAAATCGATTAATCTTTATTTCCACCTAACCTTAATCAATCAACTAAATTACACATATAACAACATACAAATATATATATTCATATACTTAAATAAATTATTATTTAAATATTAAAATAATATTATATATATATAATATAATATACATATATTATATATAATAATATTAATATAATATTTAATAATATAAAATATTAAAATAAAATAAAGTAAAAACAAAAAAATGAAATTAAAATTTCATTTAAGGCAGCGAAGCCCTAACCTGGGCGTTGCCAGCCTTCCCCGTTAGGTTGGGGTGCTATGTGGGAGCAGCGCCTCCACCTGGGCGGCGCAGGGGTGCAGGGCTTTGGCCCTGGCCTCTGCCATAACAAAAAAAAAAATTATTTAAATTTTTCTTTATAAAATAAAACTACGGACCAAAAAAAAAACGTAAAAAAAAACCAGGGGTGCAAAAACAGGGTACCCCTGTGTTTTTTTTCAAATGCCCAAAAAAAAAATTTGAAATAGAATTCCAGTATACTGTATGTATATTTGCAAGTATATCTATGCAAGTATATTTATGTGTTTAAATGCATAGGCATACTTGCAAGTATACATACCCAGATTCTCCATTTTTAATCATATTGGGCAAATGAACATAATTTTTTTTGCAATAACAGAATTGAAATGCCAAAACAACAAAGGGTTTGCAAATGGAGAATTTTATTTGGTTTTCCTTCCTATTTTATTGTGTAAGTTTTGTTATGGGTTTTCCTTTCAACATCTATCAACAAATTGCAAGTTTGAATGCATTTCCCATGGATTTTTCTTGAATCTAAAACAACATTTCAATATTCAAAACTCTTTCAAAATGAAGCAAGAATTTAGGAAAAAGAAAAGAAGGAACCTTGTGTTTCCTCCCCAAGTGCTTGAAGCTTCAACAATGGTGATCCAATCTCCAAATTCAGCCACATCCAAAGCAAATTCTCCACCAAAAATCAAATTCCAAAATAAATGAAATTTTCATTGCTTACATAGAACATCCCCAAATTTGGTCAACCCCCAAAAAATGTCCCACCCACTAAATTTATTGGGCTTTTGGAGTATATTTCCTATTTTCTAAAATTTAAAAACACATTTATTTTCAACTCCTATTTCATTGCATTTCAAAATTTCATTAACAAACCAAAATCTCAAGGTTGCAATAATATGTCTTATTCAAAATTTCCAAAATGTGACATTTAAATACATGTCTATTTTGTTATTATCATTTAACTTAATTATCTAGTATGATTTCCATTTCCATTAAAAATTTAAATTCAAATATGCCATAATGGCAAAATAACTATTTCCTTTAATTTATCACCATTTACCTAGTTAATCCATAGACTAAAAATGATTTTATTAATTAACTCAAAATAACCAATGGAACAACTTGCATCACAACATTGAAACTAAAAATGTTAAATCCTCATTTAAATCATATCTACTATTTTTAATAACCATTAAAATAAGGAAAGCAATAGTTAACCAAGGAGGAATGAACCAAACAAAACTGTTAAACCTGACGACAGCCATGACTAGGGTGATGACTTGACATGGAAACCTAGCTACTATCTCCTAATCAATAACCGTTGGTAAATGGACACGCTCAAACCTGTGATGCCAGGTGGAGTCGATGTCCTATACCTGTTAACCTGCAACCAAAGAGCATAACGAACGTGCAAATATATATATACATAATAAGACACACCGTGAAGTGGACGTATCTGAATCGTAGGGCACTCGCAAGCGAGTGATACAATCACGTCCCCTTCACCAATACAGGCTCTAAAATTGATGAGTCTAACAACCACAATATAATTAAAGCATAAAGAATTTTAAATTAAATCAGTGTTACACAAATACAAAACATGGCATAATGATAACATCTAAATAAAATCCCATCAAATCAAAATATAATGTTTACATCGCTTAATAGATAGCGGTCAAAATAACCATGTGCCAAAACAGAGTGCTAACAAGAGTGAAGCATACATAAAAGCAACGATCGATCCAACGAGCAAAATGGAGGGGTGCTACATCCTTCCCCCCTAGGGTCAGGCTTACTCCCGGAAGCCTGCAAACAAATAGGGATAGAACTCCCTCATCCTAATTGCATCCTCCCAAAATGGATGACATGTCATCCCTAGGATCCCACTGGACCCTAACCTAATCAATATCTCACCCTCAAAGAGTGTGCGTTCTGCGCTCCACCACGGCCACGGGCTCCAAAGCCAGATGCCCATCCTCTACCTATAATTCATTCCAATCAAGTACATAAGAAATGTCTAGATGGTACGGCCGAAGAACTAAAACATGAAAAACATTCTGAATGCGGGAGAGACTGGTCGGCAAAGCAAGACGGTAAGCAACAGGACCAATCTTCTCGAGTATCTCAAAGGGTCCGACAAAGCAAGGCGCCAATTTAGAGCCCTTCCCATATCAGATGGGGCTCTCTCGCGGAAGCACCCGCAAGAAAACTCTATCACCTACTGAGAACTGACGATCCACTCTATGCGCATCCGCATACTTCTTCTGCCTATCCTGCGCTGCCACCAAGTGCTCTCTGATCCTATCCACCTGCTGCTCCATATCTTGTAACATCTCAGGACCCAAAGTCACTCTGTCTTCAAGTTGATCCCAACTCAAAGGAGTGCGACATGGTCGCCCATACAATGCCTGGAATGGAGGCATGCCGATAGAACTCTGAAAACCATTATTATAGGAAAACTCTACCAAATAGAGATAGTCTTCCCATCGTGTCTGTTGGTCCATTACATACATATGTAACATGTCCTCGAGAATCTGATTGACCCTCTCAGTCTGTCCATCTGTCTCTGGGTGGTATGCTGAACTGAAGTTCAACTATGTCCCCATCACATGCTGTAATGAAGTCCAAAGAGCTGAGGTGAACATTGGGTCCCTATTAGAAATAATCCGATGCGAATGCCATGTAGCCTCACTATATCCTCCATGAACACTCTAGCTACAAACGATGATGTGTAAGAAGAGTGAATAGGTGAGAAGTGTGCCACCTTCGTCAACTTATCAACTGTTACCATAATTGCATCATGCCATCTCGAAGAGTTGGGTAAACCAACAATGAAATCCAATGAGATGATATCCCACTTCCACTCTGGTACTAAATGTTGCTGCAAAAGCCCTATTGGATGCTGGTGTTTAGCCTTCACCTGCTGACACTCAAGACATCGCGACACATAATCAGCAATATCGCGTTTCATCCCTGGCCAAAAGTACAACTGACGTAGATCAGCATACATCTTCTTCACCCCAGGATGGGCTAAATAAGGTGCTCGATGTGCTTCAGACATGACCAAGGTGCGAAGATCACCTAAAGAAGGAACATATATGTGTCCCATGTGCCTCAATACCTCATCTGAATCCATGGAATAACCTGAATATCTGCCCCCAAGGGGTCTTCCTGCCTCAATCTCTATCCTAACCTCCTAATACCAAGTATCCAAAGGAAGGGTAGAAAGAATCTGACTCCACAAATCCACAACAAGAGTCAACTCAGATATCTCATGTCTCCTCCTACTGAGAGCATCCGCTACCACATTCTCTTTCCCCTGGATATACTTCACCTCGAAGTCATATTCGCAGAGAAACTCCATCCAACGCCTTTGCCTTGCATTAAGGTTGGGCTGCGTGAAAATGTACTGAAGACTTCTATGATCACTGTGCAACTCAAACCTATGGCCAAGAAGGAAATGCCTCCATCTGGTCAATGCATGAACCACTGCCGCTAACTCGAGATCATGCGTAGGATAGTTCAGCTCATGATCTTTGAGCTTCTGAGACTCATAAGCAATGATGCAACCCTCCTGCATCAACACTGCACCTAATCCTTCCAAGGACGCATCTGTACAAACTACAAAGTCCCCAGTCAGATCTGGTATCACAAGTATTGGTGCACTAGTTAGCTTCCCCTTTAGATCCTGAAATGCTGCCCCACACTTTTCTGACCACTCGAACCTCTTCCCTTTCCTTTGAAGGGAGGTGATAGGATAACCTATCCTCGAAAATCCCTGCACAAAACACCTGTAATAACCCGCTAGCCCTATGAAGCTACGGATCTCTGCCACATTCATGGGCGCTGGCCAATCTAAGATCACTTAGATTTTTGTAGGATCCACTGAAATACCTTCTCCTGAGATCACATGACCAAGGTATTAGACCTCAATCCTGAACAATTCACACTTTGACAGGTTGGCATAAAGTTGATTATCCCGCAAACACTATAATACCTGTCGTAAGTGCTCCTCATGCTCCTCCACTGTCCTGGAGTATATCAAAATATCATCAAGGAACACAAGGATGAATCTATCTAGGTAGGTACGAAATACCCCATTCATTAGACTCGTGAACACTGAGGGGGCATTCATCAACCCAAAAGGTACCACTGTGAACTCATAGTGACCATAGCATTTGAAATGTTGTTTTATGGATATCTGACTCGAAGATGCGAAGCTGATGGTATCCAAACTTAAGGTCAATCTTCGAGAAGATTGTGGCACCCTTAATCTAGTCGAAAAGATCATCAATCCTAGGAAGCGGATAACGGTTCCTGATGGTCACTTTTTTCAACTGTCGGTAATCAATGCATAACCGAAGTGAACTATCCTTCTTCTTCATGAAGATGACTAGTGCTCCCCATGGAGAAACACTAGGGTGAATAAAGCCCTTCTCTAATAACTCCTCAAGCTACAAGCGAAGCTCTTTCAACTCCTAGGTGGTCATACGATAAGGAGCTTGAGAAATGGGTTTTGATCTAGGTGCAAGGTCTATCTTGAAGTCTATATCCCTCTGAGGTGGCATCCCTGGAATCTCATCTGGAAAGACATCAGAATACTCCTGAAGGATGGGGTGACTATCAAGAGAGACCTTCTCCTCTCCACCTCCTAGATCCAAATCATCCACTGTAACAGCAAATAACTGGCAACCCTGACGCACACATCTTCTCAACTGCATAGATGAGATGATCCTCAAAGAGATCGGCCTCTGAACTCCCACTACCTCCACTACTCTGCTAGATGCCTCAATGCATCGAATCAACTTACGTCGACAATCTATGACCGCACTATGTGCCTCTAGCCAATCCATCCCTATGACAATGTCATAAGAACCCAAAGGAATGACTCAAAGGTCCAATGTAGTATGAAGAGGTCCAACCTACAATCTATAGTCTGGTACAAGGGAATGGGATGCGACCTTTGCACCCGAGGCTAACTCAACCTGCCACCTATCGTCTTACCTTACCACACCCAGTCTACATCGCGCCAAAATGGAAGAAGAGATAAAGGATTCTGATGCTCCAGAATCAAACAAAATGGTAACTGGGTTACCTAATAACATACCATAAGACTCCACCACGGTACCCTGATGCTCTGCCTGGCAGTTATCAACCACTGCAAACACTCGATGCCCTCGACCAGCATCCCCAACTGTAGGCTCAGATGCCGCTAGTCCCTGAGAAAACCAAAATGTGCTCCTGTTGGGACACACTCTAGCAATATGGCCCTGCTGATGGCATGCAAAACACTCTATGCCTCTGCCATAGCCCCTGCCTCCAGATGGTGCGCTAGACTGTTGCGCACTACCCCTGAAGGTGGACTGGGAACTCTGTACTGGTTGATCAAAGCTGAAGCACTTAATGCACCTCCAGTTCCTGTCCCCCTGACGCTACTGGAAACCCTTACGTTTCCCATGCGATGCTTGCTACTATTTCCCACTCTTAGACGGTCCCTACTGTGCTCTGGAAGGTACACCTCCCTGAGACTAACCTCCTCTAGCACTAGAACCTATTGCTGAACTATTGCCAATTTGAGCTCCCATATGACCTCCTAGTGCCAAAGCCAAGTTCTCCTCTACCAACCGTGCCTTCTCTATTGCAACCTCCATGGTTTTGGGTTCAAAAACCCTCACCCCTTCGCTAAGATGGGCATTAAGGCCCCTGACAAAATGTTGGACCAACATGCTCTCATCATCACCTATCCCGACATATTGTTTGAGCTCGTAAAAGCATTGCTCATACTGCTCAACGGATAGGGATAACTGACGTAAGGCATGAAACTCATCCCCTCGTCGCTAATGTTAGTGCTCTGATAAGAAACGGGCTCTGAACCGCTCTACAAAGATCTCCCAAGACACAAAACTGATGTCAATGTGGAGCTTCTGCTCCTCTAGCCTCCACCAAGTGGAAGCAAAACCTCGCAAGTGCATGATGGTGCATCGCGCCTTGGTATTGCTACCATAAGGATGCATCACGAAGCACCTGTCCAAATCTATAAGCCAAGTCTCTACCTCTAACCCAGTACCAGCTCCATCATATAAGGGTGGACGTGCTCTAAGCAAATCCCTCATGTGTGTCTTAGACTGAGATGGTACTTCCCTCTCAGTAGGGTTAACCTGAACCACGGGCTGTCTCTGACCAAGGAGTGCTAATGCCTCCTCTAAACCTCTACGTCCAGCCTCAATCCCTAGCGGATCTTGCTGCTGAGCTGTACCCACTAAAACATTTTGGGACGCCTGATGCTCTTCTGAATCAGCTATACTAGGAACCCCATGAGGAGAGTCATGCTGACTCTCACCGTGACTGCCTACACGGCCACGACCATGCCCTCTACCTTTCCCGCACCTAGGAGGCATAATCCTGCATAGACACATCAAGGTATTAGGCAAGGTAAACAACATAAAATTCACGCAACTAAAAGCTTAATGGGTTCATCACAATCCAATAGTACCCAGTGTTTAAACCTAGGCTTTGATACCATGTGTAACGCCCCCAACACGCAACCCTAGGGGAAGTTGCACTTAACAGCATAAACGCAATAATTTATTTTTTTTAAAACAAAACAAAGTGAATGAACATTCACTACACAATGCCAACAACCCCTAAGGTTACAAGACTGAGCTTACATTAACCCAATTATGAAACATGAATTAAAACCATTACATATATTGGATTAACTATTAATTGCACATACATTCCATACATGATAAAATTAATCAAAGATACAAGAGTTCCACATGATCCCAATAATATGCTTTACATTAAGGTTACAACACTCATTCCCCGAATGAGATATTTCCAAATTATAAGGTTACAATTTACAACTTCCACCTCAATACAAAGAGGGGTATTAAATTACATTTATAACTGAAAGAATAAACATGAAGAACTGGATCCCACGAGCTCTCCAACTGGAAATCTCGTCCAAAGAACAACAACCGACTCAACGGATTAAGATGCACATTCCTCCAAACCATGTGATACTCGAAGGATCACCCCCCATGCTAGGAGATAGTAACAAGGATTCCTAGGCAAGACCCTCTACCTCTAGACATGGACTTCACAAAACTGATACGAAATAATTACAAGGACCACATCACATGAACGTAACAGTCATACGAACAACTCTAGTATGACTCTCACACCACTGAACATGTCACGTTGCTTCCAGACATAAAATAGATCGAGAGTGTCATAAAGACCAAGTACAAACTGTTGACTTAGGAAGAGTTTCATCGCATAGTTCATCAAGGGATATCCTCTGGGAATCTTCCTAGGCTCCGGCCCCCACCATGGGTTATCCTGGTGACCTCTACCGAATCCTGGCACCCATACTCACTCATGCAGAATCAAATACCTCTCGTGAAGACAAGATAGATGACCTTGCCATTCCAGGCCTTCTCGTCTCATCCCAAGTCTAGACAATCCCTTGGGTCCATGAGTGAGGCATAATTAATCTTGTTTAATGTTTGATGCAACCTAAGCTTCTAAAAGTTTATTTAGTTATCACTGAATTAATCAACTTGCAAAGAGTTTCCCTGACACCACTTTGTGTGTCGGCCCCCATTGCAAGCCACTCTTCTAAGACAACTCGTGGAGTAATTCCACACTCAAGGGTACATATGTGCGACCTAAGGAGAATGACTCCTATACAGGACCTCAAGTCCTCACATCCCGTTCTCAATAACCGGGTTAAAATTGGATAAGTTTTGACGCACTACCCCAAAGAATTCAAAGGTTGACTATCCAAGAAGACAACCCCAAAACAATAAACGAACCCCTATCTGGAAGACTTCAAGACCTTTACTCTATTTCACGAACCTCGAGAAAGAACAAATAAACACTAAAAGTATTTCGAGCAATTAAATAAGCCAATGTTTGGATTTCCTAAATCCAGTCAATCACAGTTTGCATTGCTTGCATTTATCCAATCAGATACACCAATTTCATTTCACGACATTGATATGTTTAAAATCAATCATTACTCTAAGTTTCACGATTAAATTCCATAATCAAAGCATTTTAAATGATTAATGTCATTTAACTAAAATAAATCATTCATTAACTCTAGATTTCACAATTATACTTATAATCAAAACAATTTAATAAAAGAAGTCATCTGATTAAAATTTAAATCAATTCCCTTGCTCTAAGTTTAACAATTATTTTCATAATCAGAATATTCTAATCATTGAAGCATTCAATTAAAATCGATTAATCTTTATTTCCACCTAACCTTAATCAATCAACTAAATTACACATATAACAACATACAAATATATATATTGATATACTTAAATAAATTATTATTTAAATATTTAAATAAATATTATTTAAATATTTAAATAAATATTATTTAAATATTAAAATAATATTATATATATAATATATTATATATATAATATATAATATATAATATATTATATATTATATATATAATATAATATACATATATTATATATAATAATATTAATATAATATTTAAATAATATAAAATATTAAAATAAAATAAAGTAAAAACAAAAAAATGAAATTAAAATATCGTTTAAGGCAGCGAAGCCCTAACCTGGGTGCGGCTGCCATGCAGCTTTCCCCGTGGGCGGCACTGTGTGGGCAACACCGCTGCTTCCACACAGCACCTCCCATGGGGGGTGCTGCGTGGGAGCAACACCTCCCACCTAGGCGGCGCGGGGGTGCAGGGCTTTGGCGCTGGCCTCTACCATAACAAGAAAAAAAAATTATTTAAATTTTTCTTTATAAAATAAAACTACGGACCAAAAAAAAAAAAAAAGGGGTGCGAAAACAGGGTACCCCTGTGTTTTTTTTCAAATGCCCAAATTTGAAATAGAATTCCAATATACTGTATGTATATTTGCAAGTATATTATGTGTTTAAATGCATAGGTATACTTGCAAGTATACATACCCAGATTCTCCATTTTTAATCATATTGGGCAAATGAACATAATTTTTTTTGCAATAACAGAATTGAAATGCCAAAACAACAAAGGGTTTGCAAATGGAGAATTTTATTTGGTTTTCCTTCCTATTTTATTATGTAAGTTTTGTTATGGGTTTTCCTTTCAACATCTATCAACAAATTGCAAGTTTGAATGCATTTCCCATGGATTTTTCTTGAATCTAAAACAACATTTCAATATTCAAAACTCTTTCAAAATGAAGCAAGAATTTAGGAAAAAGAAAAGAAGGAACCTTGTGTTTCCTCCCCAAGTGCTTGAAGCTTCAACAATGGTGATCCAATCTCCAAATTCAGCCACATCCAAAGCAAATTCTCCACCAAAAATCAAATTCCAAAATAAATTATATTTTCATTGCTTACATAGAACATCCCCAAATTTGGTCAACCCCCAAAAAATGTCCCACCCACTAAATTTATTGGGCTTTTGGAGGATATTTCCTATTTTCTAAAATTTAAAAACACATTTATTTTCAACTCCTATTTCATTGCATTTCAAAATTTCATTAACAAACCAAAATCTTAAGGTTGCAATAATATGTCTTATTCAAAATTTCCAAAATGTGACATTTAAATACATGTCTATTTTGTTATTATCATTTAACTTAATTATCTAGTATGATTTCCATTTCCATTAACAATTTAAATTCAAGTATGCCATAATGGCAAAATAACTATTTCCTTTAATTTATCACCATTTACCTAGTTAATCCATAGACTAAAAATGATTTTATTAATTAACTCAAAATAACCAATGGAACAACTTGCATCACAACATTGAAACTAAAAATGTTAAATCCTCATTTAAATCATATCTACTATTTTTAATAACCATTAAAATAAGGAAAGCAATAGTTAACCAAGGAGGAATGAACCTAACAAAACTGTTAAACCTGACGACAACTATGACTAGGGTGATGACTTGACATGGAAACCTAGCTACTATCTCCTAATCGATAACCATTGGTAAATGGACACGCTCAAACCTATGATTCCAGGTGGAGTCGATGTCCTGTACCTATTAACCTGCAACCAAAGAGCATAACGAACGTGCAAATATATATATACATAATAAGACACACCGTGAAGTGGAATTATCAAAATCGTAGGGCGCTCGCATGCGAGTGATACAATCTCGTCCCCTTCACCAATACAGGCTCTAAAACTGATGAGTCTAACAACCACAATATAATTAAAGCATAAAGCATTTTAAATTAAATATGTGTTACACAAATACAAAACATGGCATAATGATAACATCTAAATAAAATCCCATCACATCAAAATATAATGTTTACATCGCTTAACAGATAGCGGTCAAAATAACCATGTGCCAAAACAGAGTGCTAACAAGAGTGAAGCATACATAAAAACAATGATCGATCCAATGAGCAAACTGGAGGGGTGCTACAGATAGATTAACACTCACAAAATCTGATCATAATCTCACCAGAGCTAATTAGATTGATAGGTTGATTGATTTTGATTAATTAAGAAGATTACCAAGTTGGATTGATTGACAAGTTTACTGATTTGTGAAATTTTTTCGTGATAGGAGCATTTTACGAATTTCTAGATTCATGAGTGTTTTCCAAGGACATTTGATTTAATACCCCAGTTAGCGCAGCTTGAGAGAGCCATGATTGCACAATGTGTTTTGGCTTCCCTTCTAGATATTCCATAGATAATGATCAACATGGGTTTTTTGACAACACTATCAGAGAAGTGGCATAGTGATCATAACACCTTCCACCTACCCACCAATGAGATGATAGTGACTTTGGAGGATGTGTGGTGTATTTTGAGGATACCTGTCATCAGAGAGGTTGTTTTGTATGATGTGACAGAGCAAGGCGGGACAGATGCATTGAGGAGAGTCTTCCATGATGATAAGATTTGTGGTTACAAGATTCCCTGGAGAGAGATGGTTGATGCGTATGCCACATTGCCTTATGTTCTTGCAAGATTCAAATTGGTGGTTTCCTATGTCCTGATTGTAGGTTGAAGGGACTGTCAGTTGGATGGGGTCACATCCTAAAGTAGATGATTACTCAACAGACTAGGTATGCTTGGGGCATGTGTATGTTGGCCCATCTCTATCATGATTTACATCAAGTTGTGTACCTCAGAGGATGCAGTTTATCAGCAAGGGTCACTTTGCTTTAGATATGGGAATGGGAGCATATAGCCATCATGTGTCCCATTATAAATAGACATTGGCCCACTGGGAGACCTTATGTGTATGGTTACACAAGTCTAGTTGTCTGGCCTAGGCTAGGAAAACTAGAGTATTGGAGGCATGTTCTCGATGATCTAGAGGAAATTGTATGGTGACTCTACCATGATTGTGAGCAATGGCTAGAGGATGATACAAAGATGCCATATTTATGCCAGTCTATGTACTTGATCAGACGAACCTATTTTGTGATAGAGAGATTCTTGTTGTAGAGAGTGATGAGATAGTATAGACAAGTCTAGGGAATCCCATAGGGTTTCACTCATTATGGTTGGTAAAAGATGGATGCGACAGAGTGGGGGCCCACCCTTTCATATGATGCTGTAGTTGAGGAGTATTTGGGTATTCAGTCGATCATTTGGGTTTATCATCTAGAGGTCATTGAGGCTTTGATTTCAGATGAGTATGCGCAGTATCTCATCACTCATCTATTCCCTTAGATTTATGGTCCAGATGAGGCAGTGCCTATATTGGATGAGGAGGAGAGAGTAGTTTTTCATGGTCACCAATAGAGGTGAAGAGATGCAAGAGCGGAGGAGGTGGAGGCAGAGTAGGAGGCAGTGGCAGTGATGGAGGTAGAGGATAGTGATGATGATGATGATGATGACAATGATGGAGATGGTGGATATGGGGGTGATGGTGGTCGAGGAGATGAGGGTGGTGTAGGACTTTTTCTCGATGTATGACAGTTTAGAGTTCCTTAGAAGAGGAAATCGTTGGTAGCTACAACACAACAACGTGTACATATTGGAGTGACCTCACAATAGAAGCAACAAAAAATTACACCATTACAGGTATAGGTTCAGACTATGTAGGGATATCTAGTATAGTTGCAGGGTTTGTTAGCTTAGACACATGGATAGATATAGACTCAAACACAAGCCCAGGTGCAGATGTAGGCACAAATCACCACACTTACAGTGGAGAGGGACAACCTTATATTACGGGTTGATAATGCAGATGACATTGATAAGAGACTACAAAGAGCTACTTCGAGTACCTCTATAGCAGATAATTTTAGAGAGGTATGATGCTCTACCAAAGAGGTGGAGTGGTATAGACTAAAATATCATGAGTCCATTCCTCCAAAGTGTCGAGAGAGTTATGTATAGTCTAGTAGTCATTCTCACACCAGGACTACCAACAGGGGTGCGACACAGCCATTGCTGAGAGATCTGAGAGATCCTACTGCAGATCCATCTGGTGCAGGTGGTACTACTCTAGTGATGCTAGCACCGCCTAGGGGGAGCATGACATAGCTCCAATTTGATGATTATTGATATGTTTGAGACATTTGATGATGTACACTCCCATTTTGACTTACCACCATTTTGATATTGTATCTCCTAACATTTATTCAGACATCTTTGTATACTTGACATTATGATTTTTGAGATTTATATGATATGCGGCATATTATCGATCTATATGCATTCTACATGATTCCATGATGGATGTTGATGATATATTCATTTAATTTTCATTCTATATGCCATGTGATGTTTATATGATGTACGAATGCAATGATGATTTGATGTTGTGAATGATGTATTATATTATATGAGAAGAAATGAATGATGTAAAATGATATGCGATGCAATTTATTTTTGATATTTTCTGATGCAAATATGTATGATCTAATGCATGTATTATATGAGAATTTCAATGATAATACAACAATATGATGATTTTTTTCTGATATTTTTCTAGTGCAAATATGATATAATGCATAGATGAATGAATGATATGCTTAATGCAAATATGATCAAATGTATGGATTGATTAATGATATGATAATGAAAATATATGTGTTGTGCAAATCCAACTACATGAGAATGATGATGTTTTTATTAATGTCAAGTATACTCAGTCTATTAATGATAGAAATAATAGCCTTTTAAAATCTTTGCCAGCCTTGAAACAATTTGCATTGCAGATGCAAATCTAATATGAATGCAATCTAATTTTAACCATGCAGAACTAAATATGCAACAGTTGTCACCTTAACCATCCATATATTGTTCTTTTTATCATCATTGAGCCTTTAAAATGTTGAAAGTAAGTACAAGAACCAATGGTATGAGTTAGACCATGATGTCCTGAGTACTTCTTTCATGATTTTTGATATTGCAAACAAACACAAGCATTGAGGTATAATTAAACTGGGATGACCTAAGCATTTCTTGCGTAAAAATAGACAAGAATCAATCATGTTCCTATGCAAATTTTGAATGTCATTAGTGATACTTGGTAGAGCACGTCTCATCACAATTTACATAGTAATAATGATTAATTCACAGACAATAGACAAAGAAAAATCATACTCCTTCCTTGCTTCTCTATTTCATTACATCATCAAGTTGCTCCAAAGATATGATAAAAAAAATCAAAAGTACAACATTTGAACATTCAAGCTAAAGTGATAAAATCATGATTCAAAAGAAATATCGTCCATTTAGATTTGATTTGATTAATTGATTTAAGCAGTTTCATTTGGATGTTTTGATCTTCTATTGATTGATGATTGATTGTTCAATGTTGAGTTCTCCTCTGATCATTGTGTTTGCTACATTTTTCATACTATTGTTTATTTGTTTGTTTAAGCCCCCAACAAGTTTAGGATTTTTCCCCCAAGCTAGGGTGAGACACGACCATATTTTCCAAGATATGTATATGAGGTTCCTCAATGATAAACAAGATGATAGCGAAGGAGAACAACCAAGATGTGCTCAAATAGATGGAACAACCAATCTATCACAAATAGCACTTGTTTCCAAGTTTTCACTAGTTTTTATTGCACTCTACAAATTTTATGATTTTTTAGATTTTTTTGAATTTTTCACTTTTTTGTATTTTTCCCTTTTTTTTGTATTTTTTTTTTTAAATTGTTGTCACCATGGCCAATTTTTCATCAAGGTGACCATTTTTTTAGGAATTTTAATTATTTGTTTTGGTATTTTTGCAACTTCTTACAACACACTAAAGCTAGATATAGAATTGATAAATGTCAAATCCATAGACTACCTTGACGATGCTTCGATCCTCTGTGGGTGACTGTGCTGGATGAAAGGACCCAATAGGAATGAGGAGTATGAGTGGCAAGTATGAAGGACAATAGATGTAGCGGATGGAAGAGGCTAAGATAGGATCCCTAATGTGCACACTATGTGGGGCATTAGGCTTCAGACGAAATGGAGCTTGGGAAACCAATGAGTTATAGTACGTGAAGGGGTTGTCATCAAAGACACATTGAAAGACATCACCAATGGAGGTGTAATGATATGGTGGGTATGTGAGAATGAATGGGTGAAAATTAATATATGGTATGAGTGACATGGATGAAGACCCTAGATCAACATGTTCTTTCTTTGGTTCTCTTCTTTGATAGATGCCCCTAGTGATTTTTCAGGGAGAGGCATGTTTGGAGATTGAATTTTGCTTGCTTTTATTTTTTATTTTTCGAATAGCTTTTGATTTTGGATAGGGTACTTTCTTGATCTTCTTTCATGTTTGATTTGTCCAATAGCTTTTGATTTTTGCTAAAGGACTTTTCTTGTTCTTTCTTTCCTTGCAATCTTTCTTTTGATTTTAGATCTCCATTTGAAAAAGACAATTTCACCTTTGAATATTGAATTACCTCCTTTATATTTTCTTTGAATAATACTTGTTGATCCATGTCTATAAGGTGAATGGATGTGGGTGAGATGGAAGGAGTAGTGATGTCATCAATAAAGTCTTTGAGACTATCCTTTTTGGTAGGGATAACATCAAAGGAAGCTTGTGCATCCTTAATGACTTCGAAAGATGGCTTTGTAGAGGACACAATAGGAGATTCATACCCTAGCCTAGGGTAGGTGGAATGAAATGATGATGGTTGGATATCCTCAATGGGATCATAATTAAAGAGTGGGTTATCATAGAAGTTTTGATCAAATAGTGGGTTATCCATGATATGAAAAGATTGAGTGGTAGCAGGTATGAAATAGGTAGGTGTATCATCTAGATCTTGAATGGTTTCAATCTCAACATGGTCATCTTTTTGTGTTCCTTCTATAGTTGTCTTGACATTATTATTAGAACTCTAACCCTTCTCAAAGACAGTAGCAGTATCTTTTGATAGCAAATCATCCAAATAGTATTCTCCACATCCCATATCATGGATTTGGACCTTGGAATTTGATAGTGCAATGAATGAAGTGGATTCTTTTGAAGATTCATGATCAACACATGTTTGAGTAGGTGATGCTTCACTTTTTCTAGGGATGGTGATTTTAGTTTTATGACTAAGATTATGACAAGGTATGGAAGGATTAAGATCTCCTTGTATGGTGATTTCAACTCCATCATGAGGGAGTTTTAGGAATTAGTGGTATGTGGACGGTACTGCTTGCATGTCATGAATCCAAGGTCTTCCAAGGAGGATATTATAAGGTAGTGGGAGATCAAGGACTTGGAAAACCACATCCTTCACCACAGGGCCAACTCAGATTGCTAGAATAATGGATCCTTCAGATGAACATTCCTCCTGATCATATGCCTTCATGGTACTCTTGTTACTAGAATAAATTTCTTCTTTTGGATATCCCAAAGCATGGATAAACTTTAAAGTGAAAATATTCATACCACCTCCTCCATCTATAAGAACATGTTTGACCAGACATTTATGGAATAAAACTTCAATGTGAAGTGGAGAATTATGTGGATGTGTAAGTGATGTATCATCCTTTTTAGAAAATGATAAGAAATAAGGTGCAGTCAAGTGTCTCATCATGGTTTGGAATTTACAAACTTTTGAATCTGTTGGTATAATATCCTATTTATCCTTGATTTTATTTTTAACTATAGAAATATGGAATATAGTAGAGTCATGAATATAGTTGACATTTTTACCTTTGCTATTTGCAGAGGAAGACTCTCCATTTTTGTATTTTGGCAAAGGATTCTTGAAAGCTCCATGATCATTGTTCGTTTGCAGTCCTCTACAAATATTTTCTTGTTATCAATCAAATCCTACACTAAATGTTTTAGTTGCCTACAGTCATTTGTTGTATGGCCTTTTTTTTTATGATAGTCACAAGAATGTGTGTCATTCCACCAAAATGGTTTAACTTGTGGATCCCAATTATGTGACTCTTGTGTTGTTATAACTTTGGCTTCAACAAGTTCCTTCAATGCTAATTCCAATGATTGCTCCAAAGGCATGAATTTCCTTCGATTTGAAGGTTTTTGGAATGATGATGACTTAGTTTCAACATTATTTGAATTGTTGTCTTGATTTTGATTTTGATTTTTTTTAGTTGCAGTTACTGTCAAATTGAATATTGGTTTTGTATTTTGATTTTCAGTCACAACATCATTGTTTCCATCATTTTGATATTTTTTCCAAAACTTGGGCTTATCATTGTTGTTATTTTGATTAGAGGAATTTTCATTGTTGGATTGTTCATTGTAGAGTTTTATGATTTCTCTCTTGACGAAAGTTGCTTATATCTTGAGACCATTTTCTATCATATTTTCAAATGTAGATGGACATTGAAGTTCAAGCCTATAACTCATATCATGATTTAAGTTATCAATGAAAATTTCCATCTTTTTTTGTTTAGGAATGGAACATGGATATCTTGCAAACAACCTTCTCCATCTTTGCAAAAATGAGAGAAAATTTTCACCTTTCTTTTGTTTGGTATTGCAAAGATAATTCATTGTGATATTGTGTTGTATATTATATGAGTATTGATTGATAAACTTGTTGAAAATATCTTCAAAAGATCTAATTGGTGGAGTTAATTTAGAAAACCACTCAATGCATTGTCCCCCTAAGCTCCTTGGAAATAGTCTCATCAAGTATGTCTCCTCATGAGAAAATTATAAAATCATAGCTCTAAACTCTCTCACATGATCAAGGGGATCTGATTTTCCATTGTATTTGTTGTATTTAGGGAATTCACAGTGTTTTGGAAATGGAATCATGTTCACATTTTGAGCAAAAGGATAGTGACAAATATCCTCCAACAAGTATCTCTTAACAGTCCCTGTTTGCATATCTATAAATTTTTGTTGTAAGGTTTGAAATTGATGTGTTATTGCAGCCACTTCATCTATATTTTGTGGTGTATTTTGTTTTTCAGTTTCAAAATTTGTGGATGTTTCTTTCAATCTATTAACATCAAAATCTTTTGGAACTTTCATACCAAGATCAGTGAGCATGAGAAGATACTTTTCCCCATCTCTTTCTAGGATTTTCTCCATAAATTTATGAATCTTGGGATCTTGTTGCATATTTTGCATATCCTCTTTAGTTAAATCATCTACATCAGTTTAATTGAGTCTACTAGATGGATTTTATTCACGCTCATTTATGACATTTCAGATTTCTCCTTCCTTGGAATTATAGTGTTTGTGACCTTGTCAAAATAGACATACAAAAGTTATTTTTTTTCAATAAAATTTTATCTTAGTTTAGTATAGTGTCAAGGATATTAAATTAAGTCAAACAAAATGATAGATTTTTTTTATTAGACTAAGTTGATAAGTGTGATTATACAACTTTGTTTCTTTGATTTTGGATGACTAATCTTGAAACTTAACTTACTAATCAAATGTGTTTGATTTAGAAACTTTTGAATGGTAGATCTTGGTTTTATTTGAACAAATTCAATTGTAAAGTCTAGTTTATGCAGGTTTAAGAATTTTCTTTTACTTAGGAAAGATTCATGTTCTAAGAAAAGTCTGAATTCTGGGGATGAAAGTTTGAAAGATAGTGAAGAATGCTCTCTAGTTTTTTGGTTTTGTGGATGTGCTATAACAATCCTCTGATGTGCTAAAAGACCTGAAACATGCGCTAAAAGAATGTTTTGGTGCGCTAACCGACTGGTTAAATATTGTACTATTTTGTCTATGCACCAGAATATAGGTTGAATGTGCTAAACTGTTGCTTCTATGTGTCAAACTGTTACTCTGATTCGCTAAAGTTTTGGTTCAATGCACTAAAATAAACCTCCAGTGAACTAAAAGATTCCTAGATGCATTGTTAAATAGATTGTATGCACTAAAACAGACATTGAATGTGCTATTTTGAAAAATATTTTCTGATTCTGACATTTTTCCTGGTCTTTCTAGATTTAATCAGTGAATTTGTTATCTCCAAGGTATAAACTTTTGATTATTGATATGGTAACTAATTTTCTTGTTTGAAAATTGTAGGAATTAATTACTTCTTATTTGGATGATTTCATTTTGAAAAATAACTTCACACACAAAATCCAGATTATAAACAGTTGTTTTAGATTCTATGCATTAAACATGTAGTGAGTGTTCTAGAATTAGGTCTGATTCTTTCAATTTCCACTGGTTTGACACAAACAAAGACAATTCAAGAACTTTTATAATTATCAAGTAGTTCACTTAAGATACCATAACCCACATCTTTAAAATATGTCAGCTCACACAACCTTGTCACCCCCTAGGGGGCACCTATGTTTTTTCCTTTCCCGAGTCTTCACTAGAGTCGAATCCTCCACTTTTGGCCAGGGTCTCTGATATTTATATGGTGGTTGTCTTGGGGTTAGATTCTTCCCTCCCCTTGCACTGTGGTATAAAAAGTGTTTGAAAACTGACACGGTGAGATTCTAACTTAAGGTTCATAGATAGGGTATCCATTCATAACGACAATTGATAAACTCCCTTAGGCGACCTCCTAATTTGTAGAACAAATATTTTGGGGATAGTTATCTTGCACACTTCCATCGAATTTGGATTTTCCCCAAATCCTCTTTTGATTAGAGTGGGTTGGAAAACCTAGCTTTGGTTGTTCCCACTTAGGTCATTCCCATAGGGTGAGTACTTTTTCTCACTATGGCATGCCCTCTAAAGGTTTTAATAAAGCATGAAAAGTGAGTGTTGCATTTTGATCACCTAGTAAAGGGGAGAGCATAGGCCTATCACTTCAAACATAGAAAACAAGGGTTCAATTATCCTTTTACTTAAGCTACATGCCTATCTTAAATAAAGAAAAGCAATGAAAGATTTCAAAACCCTGCAAAAACCATTAGTAATTTGATAAATTATGTTCTTTGAACGTCGAAAATGTTTCCAACAATCTGTCTTTAACAAGCATTCTTCGTACCTACACCACAAAAAACAAAGATTAGTATTCAAAATGTTATTTTTTTGTCAAAATAGTCCTATGCACTAAAATTTTTATCATATGTGCTAAAATTTAAATGCACTGAAAGAACAGATCATTGGGCTAAGAAAATTATCAGATGTGCTATAACAATATTTTAATGCACTATTTTGTTTTGTCAATGCATTGTAACAATATTTTGGTGCGTTGTGTTGTTCCATCAACACGTTGTAACAATATTTGGATGCGCTATAAAATTTGTTGTATGCACTATAAAATTTAGTGATTGCCCTAAACAGAAACACGTCAAAAAATTTCGAACGCACTTTTCCAAAAAATTGTTAAAATTGGGGTTTTGCCCCATGGTGGGCACCAACATACAACACTTCTTAATGCAACATTATTAGAGAATTCAAATGAAAATCAATCTAATTAAGCATAATCAAATCTCTAAATTTGTTTCATTTCTCTCTAACTCCAAGGATTTGATAGATCAAAGTCACTCTCAGATTTTGTGCACTGTGACTATCAAAGAGACAACCTAGTGAATGATAATTGTAATCTATATGATCATGATAATGATCTAATGATGAAATGATATGATTGATAATGTTATCGATAATGAAAGCTACGATATTGATATGAAATGAGATGAAAACTAAATTGATATGAAAGCTATATGAAATGATATGCTATTACAAATGCCATGATTACTAAGCTAAATGATTCTTAAAATGCTTCTAAATTTCTTAATTGCTCAAATGCTTGAATACTAATTCCTACAGAGTAAGTTTGCATAAAAGTGGGATCCTTTTCTTGTAGCAAAAGGTTGTATTTATAGATTTTCAAAGGCAGTTTGTGATGTGGCAGAAAGCAATAGTTGAGATTCAATCTGGATAAATCAATCGTGGAGGATGAATTTGTTAGAGAAGATAATGGAGAGGATAAAGTATTCTTCCAAGTGACCAAGAAGAAAAAGAGGAATACAAGAGCCAAGTCTCTCAGGAAAGTTCCAAAATTGGTTTGGAAGGATAAAGCAAAATTAATTTTAATTGAAAGTTTCAATTTTGGTTGAGAATAAGCTATAGACATGTGCTCAAATAGAAATTAGACTTATTCAATTTGGAGGAATAATAATTAAATAAAAAATATATTTGAGATTTGTTTATTTAATAAAAGAGGAATATAATAATTAAATAAAACTTTATGATTTGTTTATTTAATTAAAAGGAAATGATTAGATAATTAAATAAATCCAACTATTGAATTTGTTTATTTAATTAAGAGAAAATGATATGACAATTAAATATAACTATGTGATTTAGTTTATTTAATTAAGAAGGAATAATTAGATAATTAAATAAAACAAAGTATTATATTTTTTAATTTAATCAAGATAGAATAATTAGGAGAATTTGATTACAATAGAAGAATTAGAATAATGAACTATATAAATAAATATTTTCTATTTATTTATAAGTAGATGAATTAGGGTTTAATTAATCAAATAATTGTATTTAATTAATTAGATTTATCCAAACCATTTTTAGGTGTAATAGAAATTAGACTTATTCAATTTAGAGGAAAAATAATTAAATAAAACAAATATTTGAAATTTGTTTATTTAATAAAAGAGGAATATAATAATTAAATAAAACTTTGTGATTTGTTTATTTAATTAAAAGGAAATAATTAGATAATTAAATAAATCCAACTATTGAATTTGCTTATTTAATTAAGAGAAAATGATATGACAATTAAATATAACTATGTGATTTAGTTTATTTAATTAAGAAAGAATAATTAGATAATTAAATAAAACAAAGTATTAAATTTGTTTATTTAATCAAGATAGAATAATTAGAAGAATGTGATTACAATAGAAGAATTAGAATAATGAACTATATAAATAAATATTTTCTATTTTTTTATAAGTAGATGAATTAGGGTTTAATTAATCAAATAATTGTATTTAATTAATTAGATTTATCCAAACCATTTTTAGGTGTAATAGAAATTAGACTTATTCAATTTGGAGGAATAATAATTAAATAAGTAAAATATTTGAGACTTGTTTATTTAATAAAAAAGGAATATATTATAATAATTAAATAAAACTTTGTGATTTGTTTATTTAATTAAAAGGAAATGATTAGATAATTAAATAAATTCAACTATTGAAGTTGTTTATTTAATTAAGAGAAAATGATATGATAATTAAATAAAACAAAGTATTAAAATTATTTATTTAATAGAGGAGATATGATAATTAAATAAAATTATGTGATTTAGTTTATTTAATTAAGAAGGAATAATTAGATAATTAAATAAAATAAAGTATTAAATTTATTTATTTAATCAAGATAGAATAATTAGAAGAATGTGATTAAAATAGAAGAATTAGAATAATGAACTATATAAATAAATATTTTCTATTTATTTATAAGTAGATGAATTAGGGTTTAATTAATCAAATAATTGTATTTAATTAATTAGATTTATCCAGACTATATTTATTAGTATGCTAACATCCTAATACATCATCAACATGTAATCTGAAAGAAATCGATCTTAGTCTCATAGTAAACATAAAAAATAAACATAATCTATATATAAACCTAGCATCTTAACAAGTCTTGAGTTTTACATCATCTAACATAGTAATGCACTGTAACAAATGTCATTATAAAATATTTTAACCACAAGCAAGGAGTAACTGAGACATAAAATGAATCCATAAGTATCTGGCACAAATATCATAAAAAGGTGAATCATGGAGGAGCACTACATCCTCCTCCCCTAATATTTGACTTACTCCACTGGAAGTCGCAAGGTTAGAATGAAACATTCACACATTAGTCCTAAAATTTATTAAAGAATACCATGTTTACCTTTCCCTTAATGCAAATAAAAGCAACATAACGAACTTACCTATGATTAGAGTTCATCAACAGGTAAAAATGTCCTAACCTACTCATTTTATAATCCCTAAAGTAAAATAATATTAGTGACAATTTTCTTTACATCACACAATCTTCACAATGAATGAATTATGTAAATGATACAACAAGATACATCACTTTTCAATAATTACATTAACATACCAATTCACTCAAACACCTATTAAAGCTACCACTCCAATAGACATCCTTGCAGGATAAGATTTTCATTCAACATTCTCATATAACACACTGAACTTAAAGCATAGTAAGGTCTCAACTAGGGAAAAAAGAAAAGAATATCAACACATGCTTATGACTTCTAATGCACACCATATTCAAATAAAATACATGCTGGAATTCATATTAATTAGCTCTAAAAAACTTACATGATCATTTGTCAAAAGAATCTATAGTTCATTATCATCTAACTATCACATATTATGTGAACTTCTTTATCCCAAACACACTTTTCTCTAGCATCCTGTAAGATTAAAAATGTTACAAATGCATCTCATCATGAAAACATATTTCATTTATTCAAATCTACATTATACCATCTAGTCACCCAACATGATTGGCCCCAATCTCTATGATATTCTCCCTTAACACACTATTAAAAGTTCAAATTGAACCTGATAAAAACAACACTTGGCAACAAAACTAAGGCCAACAATACCAAAAATTTGGAATGACCACCATAAGAGATTGAAAAATAATACCAAAGAGGAGAAATTATCAAATTCAACATTAAATCATGAAAAGTGTCAACAATTTAACACCCATAATGAGTAAAACATGACAAGTATCACAATATAAATGAGAAGAAAGGAGTTCGGTGGCCAATCCTAGCATAAGAAAATCAAAAGAAAACATGCCAACCCTCAAAATTATAAAAAAAAAATTTAAAACATATCTTGGCATAATTCCATACCAACCATAACCATAAAATGAGGTGACTAATATCACCCACACCAAGGGGAGTAACCGCTACACAACACCTAAGACCACATTGTCCTAAGTGCACTAGAGATTGAACACCAGACACATCAGGCCATATAGTTATAAATACATCTTTCTTAAGAAAATTTGGACAAAAATCAAACAATCATGGTTTCCTACCTCTTACATTCATTTACTATATTTTAATGCAATACAATATTTTCCTTACACACTAGCTTTCATGCAATCATCCTTTATGTAAATATCATTTACAAGAGAGAGAGAGAGAAATACAGTATTTGACACCCACACAAGGTATACACTCAACACTTATCCAAAGTTCATTCTGATATCTCATTCACAAAACAATTACATTCAAAAGATCATAAATATAATGAAAACTAGTTTTAGACTCTCTATTTATGATTCACTACTACACCATATCATTCATAATAAATAGTCCATAGGATGCAGACAAATAGAATGCTCTTCATAATTCCACAAAACAATATAGTCACCGAGTTCCTCACCCAAAACTCAAGTACAAGACATGCACGTTAGCAAGAAAACTTTTCAGTCACATCATTATTTTCATTAAGAAAACCTCATTACTTGATTTATAAAAAAGACTTAATAACAACACCGAATTATAATCACTCCTATTAATACCTATGATAATTCCCTAACACATCTTAAACAAATCCACTCACTTATCCTCTTGCGAATTAAATACTAAAACCTTATTTTTATATTTCCTTTACATGTATCATCACAATAATTTTCAAACATGCATCACATCAACTTATTTCCTATCAACATTCTAATTTAAACATTTAATAGCTCATAAATTTTCCAATAGCTAAAGACATACATAATTCCAAATCAAATAGGGACATGAACAAATGATTTCAAACTTTCTATGCACACTTTAAAAGAAATACACCATCCTTTCCTTATTCAACATCTATGCTATAACATGCTTTGACAATCTAATATTTCATAAGAAATTCCTATTCTATCCATGCAAATATGTTCTACCTACTGACTTCCAAAGAAAGTAGAGTCCTAAATGTGATGCATGAACTCCCAAATACAAAATTTCCATTATAAACAAGCATTTTATTTTAATGCAATTTAGATTTTATCCCTTACTAAGCATTCAATTCCTCTATTGATGTCTAATACATGTTCTACCTACTAACTTCCAAAGAAAGTAGAGTCCTAAATGTGATGCATGAACTCCCAAATACAAAATTTCCATTCTAAACAAGCATTTTATTTTAATACAATTCATATTTTATCCCTTACTAAGCATTCAATTCCTCTATTGATGTCTAATACATTCCTAAGTAGTGTCCTTATGAATCTAATTTTTAGATAAAGAGAGAAGAGAGAGGGAGATTTTTCAATTAATCAATGCACATATATCCCAATTAAGTAAGATCATGCAAGAATGATCAAAATTTACAGACATAACAACACTATCTAACATGAATCTTTGTGCTACATGCTCTTAAATGTGCAAATTACAATATTTATCAACATCTCCTAACATTATAAATACAACAGATAGTTCCTAATTCCTTACTAAGAGGTGAAATTATACAAACAATCCTTGTGCATACAACATCACATACATGAAAAATTCCATACATCTAATTGGTACAATAAATCATAATTCAACATCTTTTATATTTCATATCAAAATTGGAAACGAAAGATGGGAGAGAGAGAAAGACATCATTCAACTAATATATGCTCATTGAACAAATTGTTCACATATGCATTATAATCTTATTCTAAGTAAAATTATTATGTGGAACACAAACACATTATCCTACTATTTATAAGGAAGGTAAACATACTAATTCTTTATAATAAAGCTATTTGTATGAGCATTCATGGCAACGTCATTTAGGAATACATAAAATGATGTAGTCATGGTCAGAGGATCCAATTAAGGACTATCTAGCATTTCAGCCTAAATTACTAACTCCATGATTACATAGATGCAAAACAAAAATTAATAGCTAATCCACAAAAAGATAAAAGACATTCATGAACACCAAACACAAGATATATCATGGAAAAACCCTAACAGGGGAAAACCTAGCCTTCAAAGCTCATTCCTCATTATTTTAAAAATCTCAAAACACATTACATATGCCTCTTGGGCTTAAAAAATTCTAGGTTGTAGCCCAGTGATTACAAATAACTCAAATAATGATAATCTTCACAAAAATATGCCATCAACTCCAATACCTACTCCGCACTCCTTTTGCTCTGAGATCCTTTTGGATAAAAATACTTCATTGTCATGATTCATACTTCACACTATCGAGCACCTTATTGATCTATCTCCCTTCTATCTACCATTTATATCATTCGCAAATCATTTAACCCTTAACAAGTCAGCCCAATCACAACGGCTAGTAAAATAATGTGCAGACCCAAATAGGTCATCCCCCAAACAATAAACAATTTACAATGTGAACCAACCAATGTCGGCCACCATAAAGCAAGGACCCAAAACAACATCCTTGAACATGAAATTCCTTCAAGAACTACTCCTCAAAGATCCACAACATGCCACAACGCCCTATTGGCCAAGAACATGGAAAACATAAACTCTTAGAAGGAAATCACCAATTGTGAGCTCAATGATCAATGTGGACCAAAACCACATGATTTGGAAACATCCACGAGCCTCACGAAACACCACAGAAACGTCTGCAACAACTACACTTACTAGAATCACATCATCTTCCCTCAAGAACACCAACTAGAACAATTGAACAACTGTTAGTACATAGATTTTCACAACTCGATTGATCGTTCAAGCAAATCTCTAAAACTTAATGTGGAAACACTAGACATATTCGACGACAAACCCTTTAAACCATAGCCTCTAACAATCAAATTCCATAATCTAGTACTCTACAACTCCATTGTCAACTACCTCAATTTTCTGAATGGTTTCGAATGCCCCTGCAATAGACTCTTGGGGTTATTTGAAAAGTGAACCTTTTCACTTTGGTCTATACTGTATCAAATCCAATGTTGTCTCTTGCATTGGTTTGGTGATCTATTCATAGGCACTTGCAACTACCTCAAGGTCTGTGTTCTATTCAAGTCCACCTTGTAAACTACCTCAAGTTCTTCCAATTGATTTGGTGATCTATTTGTAGGCCTTGCACTGCCTCATTGGTTGGTGATCTGAGCAAGCCCACCCTACAAGTTGCCTCTAGTTCTTCATCTTGTCATGGTCAAGGTTTCCTTGCACTACCTCACTAGTCGGTGGTTTGAGCAAGCCTTCTCTGCAAGTTGCCTCAAGATCATTATCTTCTTCTATTCCTTCATTCACATTTACTTCACTAAAATTTCTCCTTAAGATCAATGCTTCACCTTCTTCTAGTTCCACTATGAAATATGATACCTCCAAAGGTTCCCCTTCCTCTGCATAAACTAATTTAGGCTCTTCTTTATCTGCACAAACTATCTCTACATCATTTATTGCTTCTCTTTCATTAGCTCCCCTGGTATTAGGTTCTTGACGAAATTCAATGCTTGATTCTTTCTTCCTCCAAACTCTTCTATGCTTTGCATAAGGTCTTCTTTCTTGGAATCTTGATCCCTCTTTTCCTCCAACATATGAGTTCTTCCATCTATACCATCTTCTCAACATACAAGTAACATGTTTCTTTTTTTCTCCATCAATCCATCCATAATTCATTTGCTTACAATCTGTCACAGGCTTTCTCCTTCTCTTCTTATCCCAACACATCTTCTTAGAATGATTCCTCAATCCACATAACTTACAAGGATGTAGATCCCAACATAATTCCTTTTCATGTCCATGCCTATTACAATGTGAACAATACACACCTTCTCTTCTCTAATTCAAACTTGTAATAAAATTCTTACCTCAATCATATCCAAGGCCTTCACTTTTTTATCTTATTATCGTCTCAATAGGTTTTGTAATTCCTTGCTAATGCTTTCCCAATCCTTTTCCTTCATATCCCATTCTCTGCATGATTTTGAAACCAATACCATCACCAAAAACTATAGGCTTCATTACATTTCTATCCTCAACTCCACCTTCTAAAGAAACTTTTGCATCATCACACAAATCATTAGTATCACAAGAAACATCACAAAGTTTTGGCTTAGGTCTCAGATTATCATTCTCCTTTTGGCATGCTACAAGTGATTGCTCCAACTGGTTAACATGTTCCTTCAAGCTAGATATTTCATTCTTCTGCAAACTATTCTCTTTATTCAGCTCTTTCAAACTTTCCTCCAGATCTTTGTTCCTCTTTTCCACCCTTGCCAATTTCTTTTCAACATCCTCTAGCTCTACTTCCAGTTCTTCATTTCTCTCCCTCAATTCTGAATTGCACTTCTTGATTTCACACAATTCTTCCTCCAAAGTATCTCTTTCGCATATTAGGGTTTCATTTTCCTTCTTCATCCTCTTCCCACTCTTCCCCATTGAAACAAATCAAATAAACAACCAAATCCAAATTTTCAACTAGCTAACAGAATTGCAACTAGCTTTGATACCATCTGATGCAGTCATGATCGAACGATCCAATTAAGGATTGTCTAGCCTTGCAACCTAAATTACTAACTCCATGATTACACAGATGCACAACAAAAATTAACAGTTAATCCACAAAAAGATAAAAGAAATTCATGAACACCAGACACAAGATATATCCTAGGAAAACCCTAATAGGGAAAAATTCAGCCTTCAAAGCTCATTCCTCATTATTTTAGTAATCTCAAAACACATTACATATTCCTCTCAGGCTTAACAAATTCTAGGCCACAGCCCATGGATTACAAATAACTCAAATAATGATAATCTTCACAACAATCTGTCATTGATTCCAACACCTGCTCCACACTCCTTCAACTCTGAGATCCTTCTGGATCAAAATAATTCATTTCCATGCTTCATGCTTCACACTATTGAGTACCTTATTGATCTATCTCCCTTCTTTCTACCATGAGAAATCCTCTCTCTTCTATTTATATCATTCATAAATCATTTAACCCTTAACAAGTCAGCCCAATTACAATAACTAGTAAAATAACATGCAAACCCAAATAGGTTGGCCCCCAAACAATAAACAATTTACAATGTAAACCGACCAACCACCACAAAGCAAGGACCCAAAATAACATCCTCGAACACGAAATTCCTTCAAGAACTACTCCTTGAAGATCCACAACATGCCACAACTCCCTATCGGCCAAGAACATGGAAAACATAAACTCTCAAAAGTAAATCACCAATTACGAGCTTGACGGTCAATGTGGACCAACACCACCTAATTTAGAAACATCCACAAGCCTCACGAATCACCACAGAAATGTCCACAACAACTACAATTACTAGAATCACATCATCTTCCCTTAGGAACACAAACTAGAACAACTAAACAATTGTTAGCACATAGATCTTCACAACTCGATTGATCCTTCATGCAGATCTCTGAAACTTAACATGGAAACACTAGACATATTCGATGAAAAACCCTTTAATCCACAACCTCTAACAATCAAATTCCATAATCTGGTACTTTGCAACTACACTGTCAACTGCCTCAATTTTCTTAATACTTCCAGATGCCCCTACATCATAAAAAAGATCAATCATACACTCAACATCATCCTTAGCATTTAACAAGTACTAAAAACTGCAAGAGAAACAAACATCACATAGTATCATATACCAATTTCTCATATAAAAAAATAGGCACAAAATGCGAATACACATAATACACATAGCTATAATTTCTAGAGAGAAGAGAGAAAGAGTACAAGCATGAACAAACATAAGGTGGGGTCTAGGGGATGCACAACCCAGAAGACTTGAAATGAAAGCTTCAAAGTTAACTATTAAAGTTACACTAGTATCTCGCATAATGGGCTCATGTGTATCTAGAGTACCCAATGCATGAACCTAGTCTCTGATACTAGGTGTAGCACCCCGCCAAGGAACCCCAGAGAACAACACTAACCATGAAATAATAATGGAACAATTTTTTTTTAAAGAAATAACAATAGATTTCATAACATATACATAACATATAATCTAAACCTAGGTCCCCTAAGGTTCCATGATCATGCTACTAACATAACTATCAACCAAGATAACTAGAATCATTTCTTTATCTTTCCAAATGTCAGGAGTTATCTAACATGCAAAGTTCATTTTAAAAGAATCACATTAAATGATTCCACATAACATAAGGAATGATAATCAACCTTAAGTTCATTTCTAGCTAACCACATATCCAAGATGCATTACATTATAGTATTCATTACAGGAAGAATACATCAATATTAGTTACATCATTACAATTTTTACAGCAATGCTTCCCTAAGTACAGGTGGGAAGAATACATCTTTACAATAAGAGATACAACTGATATACAATCTAATACATATATATAAGTTTGTTCCCTGAATTTGGAATAGGATCTAGAGTCCACAACATAATGAACAATCTCTACACACACAAACATGCAACAAGGATACCCAATGGAGGAAAAAGAACCAACCTCCCGACCATGTGGAACCTTGAGGTCCACCCTCCTTGCTAAGAGATAACACAAGGTCCCACTACAAACAAGTAGTCAGGAAAGCAACAAACTAACACAATCAGGGGTTATACATGGACTCCAACTCAACACTACTTGCCACACAAAATCAATTACAACACTAACTTCACTTCTAGAGGCACACACACTATAGAATGAGAAAATAAAACTAAGGAATGCTAGACTACAATAGGGAGGAGTGTCATCACATAGCTTGATATGGGTTATCCTAGTAGGTCTTCCTAGGCCCCGACTCCCATCTTGGGTTATCCTGATAGCCTCTACCAATCCCCATCCCCCATATAAACTCATGCAGAATCAATGTAACTTTTATGAGGACAAGGCAATTGATCTTGCTATTCCAGGCCTTCCCATCTCATCTCAAGCCTAAACAAGCACTTGAGCCATTAGTGTGGCATATCATTATCTTGATTAATGTTAAATCTACCCATCCCCCTAATTCATCATTAAGTTTATCACTAGATTAAAAAACCCTCAAATGGGTTTGAACTGTTGATTTTTGGCTCTTATGGACAACTCTTGCTCTTCTAGGGTTTTTCACCTAAAAGGAGAGAGATAGGAGCAAAAATGATTGATAATAGTTCATTCAAATTACGTTATGTGCAATATTTAATAACCTAAATGAAGTTAACTAAATACAATTAACTAATCTAAATGAATGAAAATGAATGCAAAAGTGAAATTAAAGCTATGTTTGAAAACACATTGTGATATGCAAATAATGAAGTAAAAGAAGAAAATATGCAGAACAAAAAGAAATGAGTTAAATCAGAGTGCACCTGGATGAAGTATGATGAATCTAGAATGTTGTGGATTTTTCTTGAAGTCACTAATTTTTCATAGTGGGACTCATTCGCCCAGGGTGGCGAATTAGTCCTCTTGGTGAAAAATTGTCGGGAACAAGTTTTTGTCTATTGGGACTCAAAATCTGACAAAATTTAGATTTTCAGTCCTAAGGTGGGACTCATTCACCATATGTGGTGAATCATTCCTCTCCCAAATTTCTAAAAAATTAGGAAACAACTCTACAACACTAGATCTAGAAATCACTGCTTGTTGGGTTGTCGAAGTCAATTTTGCAGGAAATAGACATAAAACCTTCTCCAAGCTTGAAATAGACTTGATTTGACTTGAAACACCTAGTTGACTTGTAAACCAATCTTGAACACCAAAAATATTGTTAAATTTGCACACAAAAGGCTACAAAAAAACATGCAATAGGGGGAAAATGATTTAATGTTTGTGAATAGGTGAATAAGTGGAATCGATGAATGGGGGTTGAAATGAGGTGAAAATAACTTATTTATACATATGTGTGCCCTAGTTACCCATTCATACCTCATCACAGGCCAACATTAAGTGTTTTTGAATAAAATACTGAAAGGAAATTGAAAATATTTTGAATTTGGGGCCAAGGGGGACTCATTCGCTACCCATGGTGAATGGGTCCCACCCAGGACCTAAAAAATGTATGTCAAGAAATATGTTGTATTTAATGTTGTTTGTTAGGATAATACTCAAAATACACTTAATTAAGAATATGAGAGCATAAAGGGGCCTAATAAAGCATGAGAAAGGGATAAATAGTGAAGATGTGCCTAGAAAAGAGTGAAAGATTGTTACAAGACTTTACAACACTTCAAAATAGGACTTGTTGATGAATAAAAAGGTGATTTTTAGGTTAATTGTAATTAATAGAGTCTATAAGAATGTAGAAATTTCTTACAACACTTCACAACACCTTCATAAGATGTCGTTCTTTAAATTTTAGTACCTAAATAAGCATGTTCAAGCTATGTTACAACATAAGATAAAATCAAAATAGAAAAACATCATGAAACAAGACCTAAAAGGCCATGAAAATGACAAGGGGCCATTTTTCTGTGGCACAGGGTTATCTTGGACACCACTTTGGGTTTCGGCTCCCATTGAGAGACACTCCCCCTACTTGCAACTAGTAAACCCTACCCATCAAGCAAGTCATTTACCATCTTGCACACTTACATAATCACATGAATCCAAACACAGAGCAAGGCATTGACCATCTTGCACATTATTATAATCACATGAATCCAAACACAATGCAAGGCATTGACCATCTTGCGCCCAACACAAACATTGCCAAACCACTTCCAAAGTGAACCATCATAAGAATCATACATGAAAAAATATTCCCTCCTAAGCCTCTAGAAACCAACCTTAACAACTTTTCACAAATCACTCCCACTTTTAAATAATTATCAAAATCACCTCAATCCCAAATTCAAACACAATAACTCAATACGAACAATCATTTAAACAAAACAACCATAAAATACTTCACAAATAAGACATTATTTCCACATTACATATTACTCATTGACTTAACCACTTAATTCACTTAATGGATCATTGACCATAATAACAATTATTCTCAATAGCTAATTACATGGTGAATTTACAATTCAACTACTAAGAAATCAACATTCATTAATTAACAAAAAGGTAATCTAATTCATTTATTTAAGAAAATATTTCAATAATCCAAATATAAGTAACCAATTCAACTCACTCAATTACCCAATTCATAATCAATTAACCACAGGAAAAAATGTTCTTTTACTAAAACCATAATGTGTATATATATATAATTAATAGTATGTTGTTTACAATACAATACAATATATCAAAATATAATATGACAACCATTTAAATATATATATATATATATATATATATATATGCTAAAATTAAATCATATTCATTGAATTAAGGTGCAATACACAGTATCAAATGTTAAGAGCCAAAGACAATATCAAACTAAATCGAGATATAATCTAGTTTATCAAACTAATTGAATTCCAACCATAACAAATACCAAACAAAAAGTATTTTAATTGATTATCCAATATAATGAAAAACATAAGATGAATTCATCAATTACCAGCATAATGTAGATTCATCAACTACCAACATATTATATATCAAACATAAATCGTAGGGAATGAAATCGTATTATGCAGAATCAAATGGAAACTCAAATGAAACCCTAGTGTGCTACAAGCAGCAAATCTGCAGGGAGGAGGTACGCAACCTCTAACAGAGGCCTCTAAGAGATTACTTGCATGAAATTATGAAGTCATGCATCTTAGCTCTAAGAATAAGATGATAGCAGGGTGCACACATGAGGAATCTGTTGAAATTCCTTAGTAACTTCTAGGAAAATGCAATAGGCGGGTGTAGAGCGAACACCATTGGCTGCTACTACATGGAATCAGTCAAGGAAATCCCACGGCCATAGGGCTTTGTGTTGCCATTCTTTAGTTTGGGATAATTTCAAGTGATGTTGAGATACACAGATTTGGGTTAGTTGAAAAGGCTTTAGAAACTTTCAAGCAAATTCGGTTCATTGGGTGCATCGCCAACCCCCACCACATTTGACTGGTGTGTGGCAAGTAAAGCAGCTAGGATAATGCAATTTTTGTGGATAGATATGTATGAAAGGATATTTTTGGTGACAAGTAGGAGGTATACAAGCCTATGCCAAATTGCCTCAAAGAGACGTCAATTCAGAATGAAATGTTTGCAAGATATGCACAAGATGTGTTTGCTGAAACTTTCAAGAATGAAAAATGGTAGGTATAAATCGATGTAATGTAAAGGAAAGTAATGCTTGTAGAATAAGCACATTTTATTTTGCTAAAGAAGCTTAGAAAATTTCTAGCAAATGTAATTGAGAGATGTAAATCAATACATGAAGACCCAATCTTTAAACATAATGCCTCAGGGGATGAAAAATTGTAAAAATGCAACAGTTGCAAGATACACACAAACTTGGTTTATCAAAAACTTCACAAATGCAATCGACAGGAGTAAATAATTTTTTTCTGAGAAATGCAACGATTACAAGATATGCATGAAATATTTTTACACTAAGATTATAAACAAAATGATTTAATCATTAAACAATCAAAAAAATAGCACTAGCGTAAGAAGAATGAAGACTCATTTGTAAATTTCATTTTCCCCAAATTGATTTGATACATTGCCTTCCTTCGCCTATCCTTTTTCATTCTTCCCTTCCAAGAATCAACAATGGAATGCATTTATTTTACACAAATTTTCTTCCCAAAACACCGGATCAATTTTCTCCAAGAATCCCCCTTTTTCCACAACATCATGTGAATTTTTGTAGACCAATTACTCCCTGCCCCCAAAAAAAGAAAAAAAAATCCCAAGAGGAAAAATATTTACCAAAAGATGGATGTTCCATTCTCGAAACCAAAAATCCAATAAAATCTCCCAAAATCCCCCAAAAACATCAAGTTTCTTTTTCGACAATCTGTTCAATGTTGTGCATGAACTTGCATGAAAAACCTTTCTATTTAACATATTATTTTTATTATTTATTAATTGTAACTTTCCACCATAGTTCTATTTTATTTTATTTTAATATTACATTATACATTTAATTTATTATAAACTATGATTATTAATAAATATATTTATATTTATTTATCAAATTTCCCTTTTTACTTAATAGTTTATTTTAATGCATCTATTAACCAAAAATAATATTTATCAAACAATTTTAAATTAAACAAACCAATTGCCAAACAATAACCTGAACCCTAACTAGGGTAAAAAAGAAAGACCAACTAACCACAGACAACACTAACACACTGACAAAGTATCAGACCAGATACTCATCCTCTTCGAGGATGATGGCTAGGGTAGGGAACCAAGTGCTATCTCCAATCAACTGTTCCATTAGGTTTAAGGCACACTCAAATCTGCCAATTCAGGTTAAGACAATGCCTAGTACCTGCAACCTACAGTACACAAAATTGTCGTGCATATACATATAATCATCACATACTTAGTGAAAGGAAATCAAAACATCGCAGGGTTCTCACAAGTGAGAAATACGACCTCCTTCCCTCTACACCTAAATAACATTTAAAAGTGTCATATAATATATCAAATAACATATCATAGCATCAATAATCATAAACCATTCCAAAACAAGTTAACACATTCTATTTCTAGCATATTCATAAACATGTCATAATCATCATCAAAATAATCAAAGACTAGTCAACATCTAACATCACTATTTCATTAGTCACTGGAATATCCATAAGCATATATCAATATGATAAGCATATTTATAAACACATGTGATAATTCCTAACCTATAACATCACACATAGTTATGGAAATGATCTAATCATATCATTATTAAACATTAGTACTTCATCAAATATCCTTAAATAGAAAACATTAAACAAGGGTTATCACAGACATAAAGCATTTACACTTCTTAGATCATTTCATATAAATCATCAACAAAAGTTAGTATGTTAACATCCTAATACATCATCAACATGTAATCATAAATAAATAGCTCTTAGTCTCATAGTAAACATAAACAATAAACATAACCTATATAAACCTAGCATCTTAACAAGTCTTGAGTATTACATCATCTAACATAGTAACATATTGTAACAAATTTCATTATAAAATGTTTTAACTAAAAGCGAGTACTTGAGACATAAAATGAATCCACAACCATCTGACACAAACATCACAAAAAGGAGAATCATGGAGGGGCACTACAGTAAAGCTTGTATATCAATGTACAACATAAAATCTTTAGGCAACAAATAATGTATTCACTTCTTCAAGGCTTGAACTATGGCATAGAATTCCTGATCATAAAATGAATATAGGTGAAAGCACAAAGTTGACTCCACTTAAGGAGGAAGTTTCAACCTTCGAAAAAATGAAAAAATTGGGCTCAATGGATCGGGATCTCGATTTTTAAAGAATCCCATTTCATGGAGGTTTTTTTTTTTTAAAAGGAATGTGACCTCATTTTCATAGTCACACATCTACGATCCGGTTTCAGAGCGGTGGTGACAACAACTTCCATGTAAGTCATTCCTCCTTTTTCTTTTCATTTTTTCCATTTTTTGTTTATTAGTTATGAATTTAGGTTTTTGTTTGCATTTTTTGTATTTTTTTTTAGTTTTTTCATTTCAATCTACTTGCAAAAAAATGAAACCCTTATTAGTGGAAATCAAATAGAAAACATCAATGAAACCTTCACTAGTTGAATTCAAACAAAAAAAATTACCTTTCAATCCTAAATTGAAATTAAAAAAAAAAAAAAATCCCTTGAAAACCAATAAATTTTCAAGGTTTAATTTGCATTACTTTGTGTTTTAAATCTAATTGCTTGAATATTTTAAAATGAAAAAATTCATTTGCATTGTTTTATGTTTTAAATCTGATTGATTGAACATTTCAAAATGGAAAAAAATCATTTTCATTTCTTTATGTTTTAAATCTATATGCTTGAATATTTTAATTTATGGAAATCATATTTCATTTGTATAAATTAACAAACACCTAGTCTCTAACACATTAAAACATAAATATAATTTTCCACCAGAGTAATCCTTGAACCTCCTTTATGATTTAGGTTTAAAAAACTCACAAGGTTCACCTAAAACTTTATCATATCAATCAATTTGGAATCAAACCAATAAATATTCCTTTTTTGGCATGAACTCTCAATAACTTTCCAAAATAGAAAAAATTATAAATGTGCAAAATTTTCCACTTATAAACACTCTCAAGAATTTATTATCTTTTCCTCATCCAAATCACTTCAAACACTAACATGACATTCTTAACACAAACTCAAGGGTATGTGTAGGATCATCATGGAGAAAAAGGCCCTTAAGTGGTGAAAAGTTTAGAAAAATCAGAGTTAGGCAACTTGACGTAAAAAATTGAATAAGTTATCTATATTATTTCAAAAATAGATAAGAAATGAATCTATAGAAAATGGAATGTAGTTTCTAAACTACTAGGTTTATCTAAAAAAAATCAAATCTATTTGGTGAAAATTTGAAATTTCAATGCAATAGTACTTAAATTTCAGGGAAAAAGTAAGTAGGTGTCTATCTGACCACCCTAACCACAATAAAATGATAATATTTTTTATAAGATTTTAGATATAAGTAGAGGACTCATGTCCCGATATCATACATATTTTTTTGTAATTTTTTTCCAAGTAAATAATTAATTATGATTTTTTTATTACAACTTTTTAAAAATATAAAAAATTGTATGTCTGGCCACCTTAGCTTGGTCAAAACTTCATGAAATTCTTTTTTTTTTAATCTTATAGTATGTGAAGCATAGAATGTGACACATGTTTTGGATGCAAAAGCTGTGATACTATTTAAAAACTATAGATGTTTTTCAATCAGCGTATCAATCAGGACGCTAGTTGTAATTCAAATATAAAATGAATAATAATTATCTATTAAATTCAAAGTAAAACATAATTTATATTGGTGGAAAGTTTAAAATCTCCTTTAAAAACCCTTTTCATTTCATCAATTTTTTGTAAAAAAATAGTCGTTAGCCACATACCCTACACATACCCATCATATCACCACTTTTTGGCCCATCATGATCCTACACATACCATCAAGCTATGCTAAAAATTAAAAAATGAAATTTCAGATTATGGTGAAATGAAATAGATTTCTCTACCACAAATTGGTAACTATAAAATGATAAAAAATAAATAAAGTTAAACTAAGATCACTTTTCTAAAATGATGCAAGATTAGGTCACACTTCCTAGGGATGCTCCCACATAAATGTTGTATAATATGTAAAGACCACTAGTTGCATTGAGTAGTAGACTAAACTATAGACTAGAGCCTTCCCATTAAATAAAGAAGACCAAAAGTATACTCATCAAACAACCTAGTTTCCTACAAAATAACTGCATCTTAAGGGGTCCTAATACGATGACTTAAGGGGATGAAAGAAGTTCTCAAAATTTGGTGAATTTTCCCAAGGCAGCCAAATTTAATAATAATATACATGATATTTAGTTAAAAACCAACTTTGTTTCCTACAAAATAACCACATCTATAAGGGAAGAGATGACAAAGTTAGAAACCACCTTCCTCTTGTTAGGGGTGTTAAGGCCTCAAACATTTCAAGAGAGGCTTCTCATGGAAGGGGAGGATGAACCTTCCCTCTTCATAGTGTCACATATGAGTCCATTCTAAATCTTATGCACTTGCATCAATATCTTTTTATATCAAAAAATTAAGGCAGTCTATAAATCACATTTCCTTCCACTCCTTTTATTCATAGAATTCAAAGACGATTAGGGAAGGAATAGAAATTACCAATACTAATGAAGGATTCAATAACCATTTTAAGATCCAGCTTCAACAACTTGTCAAGACACATTCTAATTTTCTCTAAATATAGGCATTTCTATAAATTCAAGGGTGGACCATGGATACTATCCTAAATTGTCAAAAGTGAGCTAATTTATAGTTGTGTGCTTAATTCCTCAATCACAGAAGTTATCTAAGGAAATAGACAATCTATTCATAAATTCAAAAATATTCATAAACTAATGTTCTTCTATATGTGATGAATCAATATCTAATAGCTACCAATTTTTTAATGAAGTACTTTCATTATTTATACCTGTAATATCGCTGAATTGCACCTAGGAGCAATTCCATATTTCCACATTTTTTCCTAGCATTTATGATACTCCAAAACATTAATGAAAAGACCCCTCAAGTCAAAATTTTGTGATTCTAACTTCAGGAGGACAAGTGGTTGAGCAACAAAAGCCTAGTGATGTGTTCCTCAAGAATACAAGCTTTAGATGCTTGCATGGCGCACAGATGTTTACGCGGTACACTAACGTCCTGGTCATTTCCTGAGCTCAAAACGTGGAATCTGGAAGGTTAATCCCAATGTCATGTGTCCTGATGGTTACATTCCAAAAGTAATGACTCTTTTCTTCCTTTGCAAACATAAGAACCTCTTTTAGCCTCTCATTTGGAGGTTAGAAGATTGGAAGAATACACACTAGCTCTTGTTCAAGTTCTTGCTACCACCTCGAGACTTCTTCTCCTTTGATAGAAGTGCTCTCACAAGAGAAGCCATGCCAGACTAAGGTCTCCCCAGCAGCAACAACTCTCAAGAAAGCACTTAGCGGTGTGTCTGTGTGCTCCGGAGAGGGCCTTGGCCCATGGGTAACACTCTCTCTCCCTTTCTCACTTTCCTTTTACAAGCATTTTTCTACTCCTTAGTGGTGTGGGTTCTGCTCCTTGAGCGGGTATTTCTTTCACCACACACTTATTGTGGCATGGGTTCTACTCCTCAAGTGGGTATTTATTTCACCACACTTTATTTTACTCCTTTTGCAATCCTTTCCAAATTGGCTATCCGTAGAGGTGGGAACACCAAAGCGGGGTTTGACTAAGGTAGACCCATATACAGCCACCCAAGAACTTTCTCCTTGATCTCTTGTGTCTAGGTTATGAAAAGGAGCTTGGAGTGAAGATTTGAGCATCCAAGAAAAGGGTAATATTTCTCCAAGCATCATGATATTTCCTTCAGTATTTGGCTTTTTGGCTAGCTAATAGTTTCTTTTATATTAATCTTGAGTCTATGAGTAGGATTTCTTTCTAGATCCATTGAGTTCCTGAGTTCTCTGTTGCTCAGGACGCTAGCGCAACTTTCAAATGATAGTGTGTCATGTTGGCAGCCTAAATCTACGCTGAAGTCCTCTAGCTGAGAGCTCTCTCTTTTAAGATAGAAATTTTTTGGTCTGGATCTCTTAGGACCTCTAAGTATTTTCTCTGAAATGTAGTTGCGTTCTTGATTCCTTATCATTTTGTTATCCTGAGGTGTATAAGGGAAGTTCATTCCCTAGTAATCTCTCGAGAAAGGAGAGACCCATGTGCAGTGAATTCCTCTTATATCACATTTTTGTGAACCTGATGTGAACATCGAAAGTTTATTTGTGATGTTGCATATTCATCATGGTGACTTTTCTGAGGAAGATTTCAATATGCTAGAGGATGCTCTAGATGACTTCTTAGAAGCATTTCCCCCTATACGTAAATCTCCTGAACAAGTCTCTTCTAGAGAGGCTGAGGGATCGATAAATGTGGTGGTGGTCTCAGCGGCTCCTTTGAGCCCTAAGAAACCTATAATCTATGTAACCCCAGCTGATCCTACCATTTACAAAATTTCATGTCATAGCGATTCACCAAACTTATATTCAAAGTTCGTGAGAGCTATGGATTCTACATCTTATAACGCCGTTGGACACAGATATCCCACAAGGAGTAATAGATAGAACTTGGATCAACAATCTTCTATTCCCACCTCACAACCTACTTTTTTACTACCTTCCCAACTGAGCCTTCCTGTAGCACCTAAACCTGCGATCAAAGTACCAGGTGATTATGATCTTGTTGAGCAGCTTTGTGTTACTCTGGCTAAGATCTTGCTTTGGGACTTGCTTCAAATCGCCCTGGTTTATCAAGAGATGCTTTAGGAGGCCCTACAAAAATTCTCTTGCCTACCTATGCTAGGCCTACAGATATAAATGTGTTGTTGGCACATATTTGTGCAAATTTTTTGAATATTACATTCCACCCACAAGAACTCCCGCCTCTGAATGTGCAGAAGCAAGTAGAACCCTTGATGATCATAGTTAACATTAATAACATTGGTATTAGGCGTACCCTCATTGATACCGAATTGAATCTTAATGTTTGTGGTATGGACCTACTACCTAAAATAAAATTTGATTCATCTTCCTTGGTAGCTTCCTCTTTGTACATTCGTGGATTTGATAACACTGGCCACCAAGCTCTAGGTACAATAATACTACCTTTATAGTTAGGCCTTGTTACCTTACCCACATTGGTTTATGTGATGCTTGGACCTTTATCTTATAACCTCCTCTTGGAGAGACCTTGGATCCACACTATGGGTGTAGTAACCTCCAATTTACATCATTCTTTGAGATTTGTTGCAAACAATTAGGCAGTCAAAGTCAAAGTGGATCTAGAGGGTGTACATCTCTATGAATTGGCTTCTACTAGTCATGTTTCAACCATGTCTACCCTCAAGAATTGTATTCCTTCCTTAACAGTTGATGCTATGGCGTGTTATTTATTGATACCCTATGTGGAAATCATTCCCAGGGACAATGTCGAAACTAAAGAAACACCTAAAGTGGAGAATCCCGGTTCTCCCATATCATCTTCTCAAAAAAATGCTTCCCTTGGAGATGATTGGGGTTCCTTGAACTTATCTGAATTCTTTATTGCAGAGTACAAGGTAGACCCCCCTTGCCTAGAATTTATATGTGCCCCTAGTACAAAGGTGGGTGATATTCCTATGGAGGAGAAGAAGGGCGATCCTATTTAGGAAATCACTCCTTCCTGCACTAAGGAGAATGATCCACATCTTACAAAAGAAATTAACATTTTTAGATTTGACAAAGGAGGTAGAAGAACCCCATAGAAATGTTTGGCATTCGTTGGTGGAACAGAGTGCTCTAAGTGGATCTGCCACCCCCTGAAGTTTTACAAACTCACTATGGATTTGGATATGAGCTCGCTTCTCAATATGGCTATGGGAAGAAAGGTCTGGGACATATTGAGTATGGAATTCAAATCCCCATCAATCTTAAACCACGGCAGTGTAACTTGGGGCTAGGTTGTTCTATTGAACAATCTAAGCTAAAGCCTTGGTGGAGTGTTAATATGATTTCAGTCAAACCATTGAACCTCGTCCACCCTAAATTAATAGAGGAAAAGGAGCAATCCAAGAATATCCCTTTGGATATCTTCTCTTCTAATGAAGCATTAGAGGAATTTCTAGGAGCATTCTCCTTACTCCCCCCTTATCATCACAAAAGACGTTTCCCATATCGTTTGCATAGCCAAGCGTATTTCAGGGAATCTATCTTGAATATTGATGAAGAGGACCCTCTGTCTAACACCAGCGATGAAATTCCAACACCTGAGCATGAAGACAGAAGTTCCCTTATAAAAGGGGATACTATTGAGGTCTCTATGGATCCCATATCCCCTGAAAATGTGATCAAAATTGGAAAGTGTCTTTCTTCAGAAGAAGCAAATGAACACTGATATTTTACGTTCCTATCCTGACATATTCACTTGGAAATACAAGTATATGCTCACATTGATGAATCTATAGTGGTTCACAATATCGTTTTATGTCCCGATGCCAAGCTGGTTAAGAAAAAAATCTGAAAAATCAATCCTAGAGTGGAATTAATGGTTAAGACTAAGATAGAGAAATTTTCAAAAGCAGGCTTTATCCATCCCATCGATTATTCCCCTTGGATTTCAAATATAGTCACTATTAGTAAACTTGACGGTCTCATTTACATATGCATCAATTTTTGAGACTTTAATAAGGCTTTTCTTAAAGATGATTTTCCATTACCTTATATAGATATGATTTTTGACTCAACTAGAGGCCATGCATTGCTCTCTTTCATGGATGGCTTCTTGGGTTATAATCAGATCCATATTAACTTGGGCGATTAGTAGAAAATAGCCATTACTACCCCATGGGGTACTTTTTGTTATGTGGTCATGCCCTTTGGATTAAAGAATGTAGGAGCTACTTACCAACATGTGATGACCCTGATATTTCATGACTTCATTCACAATATTCTAGAGGATTACATTGATGACATATTGGCCAAATCCATAACCCATCAGGATCATCCTAAGAACCTTCATCTTATTTTTGAAAGACTTTGACTCTACAAAATGAGATTAAATCCCCTTAACTATGTCTTTGGCGTTGACACCGGCAAGCTTCTGGGGTTCATAGTATCTCATCATGGGATTGAGGTTGACACTAAAAAGATCGATGTTATCATTAACATGCCTCCACCGAGGAATATTACCAAGTTGTAGAGTTTACAGGGAAATATTCAGGGAATTCATAGATTCATATCTCAATTGGCTGATCACACCCTTCCTTTCACTCATTTGTTAAAAAATGATGTTCGCTTCATGTGGGATGAGGAATGTCAAAAGTCCTTTGAGTCAATCAAAGCCTACTTAGCCAACCCTCCCATATTGATGATGGATATGCAAGATAGACCCTTTCTGCTCTAGCTAGCTATGTCACCATATGCTTTAGCGACTCTTTTAGCTCAATATGATGACTCTAGAAGAGAAAGAGCAGTCTAGTACATCAGTCGTGTCCTAGTTGATTACGAAACCCATTATTCCTCCATAGAAAGGAAGTGCCTTTCTCTTGTCTTTACTACACAAAAACTGAGGAATTACCTCCTCCATGCTAAAACACACGTCATAGTAAAAATAGATCTTTTAAGGCATCTATTTTCCAGCACTGACCTGGCAGGAAGGTTAGTGAAATGGGTTATGTTGCTTTCTGAGTTTGACATAAATTTTGTTACTCAGAAATTGATAAAGGATCAAGCGGTTGCAGATCAGTTGGAAAATGCTCCCTCATCTCGCTCCTTTCCTAGATTAGATCTGTTTCATGATGAAAACATTTTCTCGATCAATGAGGATCCCAAATGGAAAATGTATTTCAATGGGTCAAGGTGTCAAACGAGTTCCAGAGTGGGAGTTGTCCTAATATCCCCTGAAGGTAAAACAATTCCCTTGTCCTTTCGATTAGACTTTCCTTGTACTAATGACATCGCTGAGTACAAAGCCCTTATAGTTGGCTTACGTGTTGCGATAGCACTAAAAATTAGACACCTTCATATCCTAGGTGAATCTGAACTTATAGTGAATCAAATAATGAGAATTTATCAGGCCAAGCAAAGTAAGTTGTCCCAATACCGAGACCTTTCCTTGTCTTTGCTTAGACAATTTTCTTCTTTTACAATAGATAATGTCCCTAGGAGAGAAAATAGACATGCTGACACCATGGCAAGTGTTGCTTCCTTGGTACCTTCCGAAGAAGATATGAAAGAATACCACTTTGTGGTCCAGCTCTTGCGAACCCCTATGGTTCAAAAATAACCTGACGTTGAGTTCCCCATGTGCTCCTATGTAGGTTCTAAGGAATGGTTTTATGATATCTATAACTATTTAAAAACTAGAAACTTCCCCAACAATGTGACAAAGAATGACTGCATTCACATGAGGAAGCTTTCGGTTCACTACATCATCCTATCAGACATCCTTTATAGGAAGACCTATAATGGCCTGCTCCTTAGGTATCTTACCAAAGTAGAGATACCCCTTTCCCTTAAGGAAGCACACGCAAGCTCTGGGGGTGGAAATTTTGGTGGTAAATTCCTGATGCAGAGATTGATACACATGGGATACTATTGGAAAATAATGGAACCAGATTTCTTTGACTTTGTCAAGAAGTTCCCTCAATGCTAGCAACATAGCCGACTCATTCATGCGCTTTCCCAAGAGTTACAACACCAAACTTCCCCTTGGTTGTTCACTAAATGTGGGTTGGATATTATTGGAAAGATATCACCTCCCTCTTCCAAAGGACATTCTCTCATCATTACCACTATGGATTACTTCACAAAGTGGGTCGAGGCTATCCTGCTATGCTCCGTGAATGCTAAAGCTATCTGTAGCTTCCTTATGAACAACATCATTTCTCAATTCAGATTGCCTGCTACACTTGTTTCTCACAATGGAACACCATTTAAGAACAAGGAAGTGAAGCAATTCCTTGAGAAGTTTCACATCCAGCACAGGTTCTACACACCCTATTATCCTCAATCTAATGGTCAAGTAGGAGCTTATTCTCCAAAAAATAGTTAATAAACATGATAAACACTGGCACATTCAACTGATGTATGCTCTATGGGCCTATCGCATGAGTGTCTACAAAGTTATAGTGACAACGCCTTATAAACTTGTGTATGGTGTCGAACCTATCATGCCCTTAGAATTGGAACTCCCATCTTTATGAGTCTCCCTGAAATGGCTAATTCATAATGAGAACTATCGATTCAACCACCTGCATCAGCTAGAGATGCTCAATGAGCACCGTTTACGAGCCCTCGAACATCTTAAAGCTTATCATTGGTGGTTATCTAGACAGTAAAATCAAAGTGTACTCCCTCAAACCTTTAAAATAGGAGATTTGGTTCTTTGTGAAAATCAGAGAAATGTAAATGTGTTGCTCAACTAGAGAGGGAAATTTAGCCCTAACTGGTTAGGCCCTTACATTGTGATTTTTGTCTATGGCTTAGGCACCGATGGATTATCATCTATGGATGGAACACCTTTGAAGGATCCCGTTAATGCTATGCATCTTTGTAGGTACTATGCATAATGTCCTATATGTCACCTATGTGGTGCTCTCTCTCTACAAAAAAGAGTAGTGGTATTGCATATGTTGTCATTGTTCACATATTATGATAATTTTGTGTTATGAGTGACCATGTGCATGTGTGTGTGTGTTCATTAGATCATCATTATGTTTAAATTAACTTACAACCATGTGTGTTTAATTAAATCATATTAGCATTTGATATAAGCATACATCCACATGAGAACATAACATCCATAACATGAATATGAGATAAATAAAAAACATACACATCTAGATAAACAATTCCATGAAACCAAAATTGATGTATCCATATATGTATATATATACACAATATATGTATCAAATTTCATGTACATGTATTGATCCACTACTACAAAAATGAGTGGCTACTAAATATATGTCTATATAGAAAGATCTACATGTATGTATCTCACTACCAAAAATGATGTATACAAAAAAATGATGATGGTGATCCTGAATCACTAAGGCATGTGGCTCCTAGACCCCTCTGGCTTTGGTGGATGCTCTGGAAGCTAGGGGAGGGACTAGATAGTAGTCATCAAGTGTGAAGGATGAGAGTGTGATGTAGACAAGGCTGCCTGCATCCCTCTAATCTCCCCCTACAAGGAAGATATTGTCAGCTCTGCCTGTCGTAGCTGGTCCCACAGTCACTAAAATTATGTTGGACTCATAGCTAATGACTGCCCACTGAGGTCATCAAGACAACTCTAAAGGGCGTCACATGTCTTCTTAGCGGCATCGACCCTCCTCACTGTCATGTCTCACTCGACAAGTGTTGTTCGTAGCTCTCCCGACAGTTGATCACTCTACCCTCACACCCTCGTCAACTCTATTGTAAGCTAGACAACCTTTGCAACCCGCTCCTCGTAGGTAGTCCATAGGTGTGCAACCAAATTAAAGCTAGGGGCATGATGCCCCATAGACACTAGCTAAAATGCCTCTAGGATTGACCCTTGAATCTATACAGCGGGGGCCACCTCTAATATGCACTAAGCTATGAGCCCAGTCCATCCCTATGCATCATCTACAACCACAAAAAAGGAAAAGATATTAGTATCACATGGCATATATATAAGATACATATATCATTAGATAAAAAGTAAAAAACATAGAACAACAAATCATGTATACCTAGATCCCTCAGCTGCCATGTCAGGTCAAGGTGAGGCTGGGTACTTGGACCTACGTCGCCAGTCTCAGTGGCTGCTCCTAGTGCCAAAAGTGATGTAATCGCAATAGAAGATGATGGCGCCAAAGAGACTGGAATCATTGTTGTGGAATTTGATCTCCTCTATCGCCTCGGCCTCGCTGGAGGTGCCTCCTCCTCCTCCTCCCCAACCTGTTGCTGACCTCTCCTCCTATCCTATGGTGGTGGGGCTGGTAAGTCACCCTATGGACTAGGGTCCCCTCCTGGAGCACCCTCACCAAACACAGGAGCTAATTGATGCCTCTCCCACCACCGCGTAAAGTTTGTGGTTATGCCTACATTATCCCCCACCACTAAGGGTGGTAGATCATGATCAGGCTCATCATCATTGGATGGGACTATATCTTTAATACTCAGGTAAGGGCGGTCCCCGACCCTCCCGCACTCCTATGGGCCCTAGTATAGGTGGGCACATTTGGTGGTATGGTCTGTAGTTGGCCATGTTGTCGCATTACCCAACTCCAGTAGTAGGGCACAATAATATAGTCCCTATGCCCTATCAAAAAATGGTCTCTCTACAGGTTCCTCAAATACCTACCATCATCCACCCACCTGAAAAATCAATAGGGCCTCCATCGGACCCTATCTGTTGTGAGGGTATCAAACTATAGCCTCCAAAACTACAAGTCTTCAAACCTCCACTAGCCCATCATATTGTACCAATGGGCCATGGGGACCCCATACGATCGTAGCTAGGGAAAACCGACTGGCCGAGTGCACATGATGTGAGCAAAGGCCCACACTTGCAAAAGTGTGCACATTGTTAGGCTACGGTACTCATAGTGTATGTACCAGCCTAACTCCTGGTAAAGGTACACTAGCATGCTACGTCCCTAGGAAAAGATAGTCCTATTCTCTACCATCTCTCTAATCGTATGGACAAGGCACCCATGCAGGTGTGAGCCTCGCCCGTCGATCATGATCCAAATAGCAACAGTCACAACCATAACCCGGTGAATCAACGACACTGTGGTCCTCACCTAGTCATACCTGTGTGTGTAAATTTGACCCATGTCGTCACTGCCGTCCATCCTCCCCATTCAATAGTGGATGCCCTCCGCCCGCTCCTGTTCCAATCGTGTGTCATCCAAGGCCACAAGCCATCCATGGATGGGTAGTCTGAGGATCCAATAGACATCCTTGAGAGTGCTAGTCATCTCCCCAACTGGTAGCTAGAAAGATGAGGTAGTGGCGTCCCATCGCTCCATATGGGTTGTAAGCATCTGCTCATGATATCTCATCTCTAACATAGTGAAAACATGCCAGAGACTGATGCGCTCTAGGAGTGTGACCTCATCCATGGATAAACAGTCTCTTTACCCATGGACCAACTGAAATGCTCACCCTCCAGGATGCTCCTGAATCTCTGGGTACTCCTACAAAAAATAAGAAAAGTTTGAATTGGTACATTGGAATTTTACATAAAAGATCACAAAAAACCAATAAGACTTATGCATGATGTGCAAACATCTGTGTGTCACACACGCATCCCCAACCACTGCGGTCACCTCAAAGACAATAGTGTGTCTCTAAGACGACAATACGTAGGAAGGACGAAAGTGCTAATACTGGATGATAGTGTGGTTTCTAGATGGAGGTGCGCAAAAAAGACACCTGTGCAACTCGCCAATGAGAAAATCCTAAAAAATGCACGGAAAATTGCTAAAGATGAGAGTTTGTGACTTACCTGGTCCACCTCGTGACCCTCAGCAACGTCTGAGCACAACTGCTCCAACCTCGTCTCGTCATACTCTCTCCTGCTAGGAATTTTCCTAACTTTTCTCTCACAAAAGTCAACAATTTGCTCACAGTAAATATTGAAAATGACCCTTCTAGGGGCCCGCCTAGGTATATATAGGTCCCTCAGGGCCCATTTTCCTTAGGCCTTGTGGCTCCCTAGTTTCTCCTAAATTTTTCCCACTGAACTGGGGGAAAACTTAGGAGGGGGCATAAGGTCATCTCTTGAGCATATTTTCTTCCGAATCGATGACTTTTTTCTTGATCATTCCTCTCTTCGTGGTAGCTTTCTTCTAATTTTTCAAAGCTGACCTAAAATTTGAGTTTTGCAGAATGGAACATTCAACAATTTCATGACCATTCAGATGTTGTCGAGCTCAAATGCTAGGGGCACCTTCAGTCCCAGTTAGCTTAACTACAATAGCTGCTATGGTCTCTTTTTGTTGGCATGCAAATTCATAAAATTCAAAAATTTGTGTAAGATTTTTCTTTTCTACTTTAGTGAGGTGATTTTTTCAAAATCAAGCCCACTAAAGTGGGTGCAAAATGTAATATCACATAATTGCACCTAGGAGCAATTCCATATTTCCACATTTTTTTTCCTAGCATTTATGACACTCCAAAACATTAATGACAAAACCCCTTGAGTCAGGATTTTGTGATTCTGACTTCAGGAGGATAAGTGGCTAAGCAACAAAAGCCTAGCGACGCATTCCCTGAGAATATAGGCTTTAGACGCACATGCGATGCACAGATGTTTATGCGGCATTCTACCATCCTAGCCATTTCCTAAGATCAAAACATGGAATCTAGAAGCTTAATCCCAGTGACATGTGTCTTGATGGTTACATTTTGAAAGTAACGGCTCTTTGCCACCTTTGCAAACATAAGAACCTCTTTTTTCCTCTCATTTAGAGGTTAGAAGATTGGAAGAATACACACTAGTCTCATTCAAGTTCTTGCTACCACCTTGAGACTTCTTCTCCTTTGATAATAGTGTTCTCACAGGCAAAGCTATGCCAGACCGAGGTCCCCCCAACAACAACAGCTCTCAAGTAAGCACTTAGCGATGCGCCCGTGTGCTCCGGAGAGGGCCTTGGCTCATGTGTAACGCTCTCTCTCCCTTTCTCACTTTCCTTTTACAAGAATTTGTCTACTCCTTAGTGGTGTGGGTTCTACTCCTCGAGCGGGTATTGATTTCACCACATGCTTATCGTGCTACGGATTCTACTCCTTGAGCGGGTATTGCTTTCACCACACACTTTATTTTTCTCCTTTTGCAATCCTTTCCAACTTGGTTGTCTGTGGAGGTGGGAACACCAAAGCGGGTTCTGACTGAGGTAGACCCCTATATAGCCACCCAACAACTTTCTCCTTGATCTCTTGTGTGTAGGTTACGAAAAGGAGCTTGGAGTGAAGATTTGAGCATCCGAGAAAAGGGTAAGCTTTCTCCAAGCATGGTGATATTTCCTTCAGTATTTGGCTTTCTGGCTAGCTAATAGTTTTTTTTATATTACTCCTGAGTCTGTGAGTAGGATTGCTTTTTGTCCATTGAGTTCCTAAGTTCTCTGTTGCTCAGAACTCTAGCATGACTTTTAGACAACAGCGTGCCGCGTTGGCATCCTAAATCTGCGCTGAAGTCCTTTGGCCGAGAGCTCTCTCTTCTAGGACATAAAACTTCTAGTCCAACTCTCTCAAGACCTCTGACTATTTTATCTGAAATGCAGTTGTGTTCTTGATTCCTTTTCATTTTGTTATCATGAGGTGTATAAGGGCAGTTCGTTCCTTGGTAATCTCTTGAGAAATGAGAGACCCGTGTGCAAGGAATCCCTCTTATATCACAATACCTTTTTAAAATACTTATTTAATTTAATGCATTAATTTTTTTATCATTCCCCATGTCATAACATTTGTCATATAGGATAAAATTTGAGTATTAATGTTATTTATTAACTAGTTGCATATGTATGTAAAAGGGATTTTATTCTCTAAGGGTAGTAGAGGTTTGTTTGTTATCCTTTGCAATATATAATAAAACTATACATATCATATTAGCTTTTCTTAAAAAATGCATTTGAAAATAAATAGTGAAGTATGAGTTGTAGAAAAAATATTAGATAGGTGGATTATCAAATTTTATTTCTAATTGAATGTGAATAGTTAGATTTTACATAACTACATAGCCAAAAAAATGATTAATGACATGAAAAGGTATTTGTAGGTTAAGTGAGTTACTACAAAGCTTGTTATATTTTAACTTTCTACTCTACTTTCCCCTAATAAATGGTGTAAGGTATTTGGAAGGTACTCATTTTGGAAGCCTTTTGTGTTTCAAAATGCAACTAACATTGTAGTTATATCATGAGTCTAGCTCAACTAGTAAGAATTTTATAGAACACTACAACCTTTTGATAACCCTTTTAAATATTAATATAGTAAACACATAGAATTGAGAAAGATAGTGCTTCATTATTTACCGTGTATTTATTTTGACAATGACGTAAAAAAAAAATAGTTAAAGCTCTAGAAGCACTATCTTGCAGTTCACCAAATTTTATCCCCTTAAGCCATCAAATGTTTTAACCTAGTACCTTACTTCATAGATCCCCTTAAGCCATCATATTACCCTAAACCTTAAAACAATCATTTTATCCTAGGTCAGTTAAGCCATAGATCCCTTTAAAACTATACTTAAGACCACTTAAGCCATCATATGTTATTAATTACCTCTTAAATGTACAATTTAAAAAATAATATATTTAACTTAATGAAATTTGGTTGCCTTGGGAACTTTCACCAAATTTTATTCTCTTAAGCCATCATTTTTCCCTAGGACCTTAATTCCTAGAACCCCTTAAGCTATCCTACGAGGACCCCTTAATCCATCATAATTTCTCCTAATTTAATGTAATTTTTAATGATATTTCACATCACATTAACAATTATTTTTTTTCTCATTTACATGCCTTAGACATAAATGAGCCTTACAAATTTTTTCATTTGTATTCAATTAGGTCATTTATAGTGAATGGTTTAAGGGGATTTTTAAACACATATCTTACATTTTAAAATTTGTATGTATGATCAAGACGAATGATGTATGTCTATGTATGTACATGTATCCTAGATTTAAATATTCATGTATGTTGAAAAATTAACTATTTCTTGTAATTTTGTACTTGTTTGTTAATTTTCTATAATTTAATGTAGGTTAACTTATATAGGCCATGGATCAATTTGATATTGATGATATTCTTAATCCACCTCCTCAGCCCCCTTCACCTCCATTCGATCCATCTCCACCCCCTCCACCTCCACCTCCCCCTCCACCCCCTCCACCTCATAACCCCTCGCCTCCAGTACTTGGATCCGATGAGGCTCACTTGTAAACATAGATCAATGATTATGTTAGATCCATTCAAGATCAAATCAATGCTATTCAAAATGAACAAGTGATTCCACCACATTTGAGGTGCTTTGCATCTAATATGCAAGATGTTGTTGATGTCATTAGGTCCTATGGACAAATATTTTGGTGCCACAAGACTCCCTTTCACTTTTAGGGTTTTTCACCTAAAAGGAGAGAGGTAGGCCAAAATGGGAAATGTCTACACTCAAAACTAATGCAATATGAGTGAAATATGTCTAAATGCAATGATATAAATGAAATAAATTCATAAAAGAGATTGAATATTAATGCAAACTAATGGAAATGCAATCTGTTTGAAAACACAATGATGTATGCAAAAAATGACCTAAGAATGCAAACAAACAATAACAAAAATAAACATAATTGAAGTGGTTCACCTGGAAGTTGAAATGTGATGCAAAGAGGCTCTAGAACCCTGCATAAGTGACTAGTAAAACTGATTGGGACACTTATGCCAAACTGGGTGACTTAGTCCTATTTCGGGGAGATTCTGTCGAAACAGGTTTCTACCAGAAGGGTATCCAGAAATACAAAAATCACTTTTCAAGCCTAGTAGTGGGATTAATTTACCACAGATGGAAACTTAGTCCACTAGGGAATCTTAGAAAATTTGGGACAGGAATCTGAAGTCCACAACCTACATTGTTGTTCCTAACAGTCTGTCGGATTCGAATCTGCAGAATATGGTATGTAGGTGATCTCCAAGCTTCTTTTAGGGTTTTGTTGACTTGGAATGCCTTTGATGAATTTATGACACTTTTTACCACCTTTCTCTTTCACAAATCTACATACAAGACCTGCAAAACACACATGCAAAGAGGGGGAAAAGGATTAAGGGTTAGAGAATAGGGGTTTGCCTTGGTCAAACCCTGGTTTGGTAATCAAACCCTTGGAAATAGAATGAAATGAGAAGATAATGATGAATAAATAACATGCAATGTCACAACTCACCAAACCCTTGATGTATAAGTCTAGAGATATGCTACTCCAAGATGCTTGAATGCTTGAGTGCTCAAGTGAATGAATGCTTAGATGAATGGATGGAATTGATGGTTGAATGAATGGGGAGAAAATGAGAGAGAAAACCCTATATTTATACTTGATTATCCAAAATTTCTCGAAAATACCACATCACAAGCTGACCTCAAGGTTAAGAGAATAATATCCTGCCAAAATTTTGAAATATTTTTTATTTTTGTTCCCAGTAGGACTAATTCGCCCCTATTGGCAACTTAGTCCCACTTAAGCAATCTAAGTGGGTGTCAGGAATTAAATAGAATTAAATGTTGTTTAATAGGATTATTCTCCAAAACACACTTAAGTAGGGTCAAAAAGTGCATTAAAGGGGTCATTTAAACATAAGAAAGGGTTGAATTAGTGATGACAAGCCTAGAAAAGCATGAAACTTTGTTACAATACTTCACAACACTTTGAAATAAGACTTGGTAAGTGATAAAAATGAATTATGTTAAAAAGATCCTAGAAAAGTGTGAAAATGTGTTACAACACTTCACAACACTTTTACAAGGCATCATAAAGTTTTTAATGATTTCTAAGAACCCAAGACCTAATGTGAATGCGTGGGCCATATTGCAACATTAAATCAAGGAAAAATCAAGCCAAAAGCATAAGAAGGGCCTAAACAAGAGAAAAAGTAAAAGGGCTACTTTTCCATGTCCATAGGTCCATTGATGTGGACTGATACATGCATTAATGATGGTGAGAGGAAAGGAGACAATTCTATTTTGAAAAGGGGTGATCCCATAATATTGGCTTACAATTTTTGGCCAAACTAGACATTGAACTAATTTTTTTTATCTAAATCTTCACTTTCAGGCACCTATAGTGGCTAAATCACGAGGAATTTGAAGATGTTGCAATCTAGTGGTTTGTGACATTTTTTCTATAGATTCTAAATATGTTTTTTTAAAAAAAATTGGAACTAGATTACACTTCTTTTTCCATCTCCTTTGAAAACTATTTTTTAATAGTAAACACCATTTTTAAAGAGTGGTGTTACTGGCTAACACATAAATTTTTTTCTATGAAGGATACAATTCTTTTTTTTTTTAATTTAGATTCATAACTATGATATCTAGTGCATGGAATTGGTTTCATAGCATTTCATTGAATATTTTTTTCTTAATCAAGTTTCAAAGTCAAACCAGTTACAATTTAGACATGATTCATCGACTAAAACATAATTTTTTTTGTATGTATTGAAATTCTTTTTTTTTTGGTTGGATCAAGGACATCAATATCTAGTGCACTGATATTTTCAATTTTTTTTTGATAATTTGCTATTTTTCCATGTACAAAATAGAGAGCTTGATTTTAGATGAAAAACCCATGTTTAATCAAACTAAAAAAATACATAATAAAACCAAAACATATTAAAATTATATTTGATGGATAGCTCGTTCTAAAGACTACCATCATTTAATTGGGTCTATGAAGTCTCCTCCATTTTCATCCTCAACCCAAGCTTTGAAGGGAAAATTTTTGTAGAGATTTGGTAGAAGAGGGGGAAAAGGGGGAAAAAGGGGGGTTCTAGTGAACTAGGGTTTGCTAGAACTAGGGGTTCACTAGAACCCCCCTTCTAGCAAACCCCACTTTAAATGCAATTAAAAATAAAACCCATTAAAGAGGGGTTCGCTAGAAGGGGAGGGGTTCTAGCAAACCCTTTAGGGGATTCTAACAAACCCCCCCAGTTCTAGCAAACCCCCTAAAGTGTTTTCCATCCAAAAATGCATTTTTCCTTCCTCAATGGAATTGTAAACCAGTTTTTTGGGTTTACCTAAAGGAAAACACAAAGATATGATGAGATGTAGCAAAGAGTCACAACACTTTATTAAGACCTAAGAAAAACAATGACAATAGTGAAAACACAATGATGTTATTGAATTTTGATGTTAGGGTTTTTATTTGATGATAAGACAAAAATTTGTTAATAATATAATGATGAGACAAAAAATTAGTAAGAAATATTAAATAATCTATTAATTAATATTGTATTGACTTTTTAATTGGTTTTTTTTTTTCTTTCTAATTTTTAGAGTTATAGATGATGGATTACATTTGCATATTTTGAACTTTTTTAGAATTATTTTGATACACTTAGTTTCTAATACATATATAACATTTTTAAGTTGTCAAAAAAAAAATATCAAGCAATAATGCACATGCTTGAGATTTTGAACATTTCAAAAATGGAACAAAATTTTGAGTTCATCTTTTGAATTTATTTGGCTTCAATATTGATGATAACATGATCATCAACATAAAAAACTACTATCAAAATGTTATCATCATTAATTTTTATATAGATATTTGAATTAGATCAAATCCTTACTTTATATGTTTAACTTAATGAAATTTGGTTGCCTTGGGAGACTTCATCAAATTTTATTCCCTTAAGCCATCATTTTGTTCTAGGGCCTTAATTCATAGATCCCCTTAAGCCATCCTACGAGGACCCCTTAAGCCATCATAATTTCTCCTAATTTAATGTAATTTTTAATGAGATTTTACATTCAATTTTTTATTTTTTTTCATTTACATGCCTTAGACATAAATGAGTCTTAGACATTTTTTCATTTGTATTCAATTAGGTCATTTATATTGAATGGTTTAAGGGGATTTTTATGCAAATGGTTTAAGGAGATTAAAACCTAAACACTTTAAAACTTTACTTAGGACCCCTTAAGCCACCATAAGTTATTAATTGCCTCCTAAATGTACATTTTAAAAAATAATATATATGTAACTTAATGAAATTTGGTTGCCTTGGGAAACTTCACCAAATTTTATCCCCTTAATCCATCATAATTTCTCCTAATAAATTAATGTATTTTTTAATGAGATTTCACATCACATTAACAATTATTTATTTTTTCATTTACATGCCTTAAACATAAATGAGCTTTTCATGTATATTTTAAGTCTATATTTTAGTATGTACATGTATTAAAATTACATAGTTAGATCTTAAATTTTTAAATTTCTATGTACATGGTTAAGTTGAATGAAATATGTATGGATTATACATCCTATTTTTCCTCTTAAACATGTATCTTAAATTTTTAAATGTGTATGTACATGCTCAAGTTGAATGATGTATGTATGTGTATGTATGTATGTATCCTATTTAAACATTCATGTATGTTTAAAACTTAACTATTTCTTGTAATTTTGTACTTGTTTGTTAATTTTGTATAATTTTTGAAAGGTTCACTTATATAGTTCGTGGATCATTTTGATATTAATTATATCCTCAACCCCCTCCACCTCCATTCATTCCACCTCCCCCTCCACCCCCTCCACCTCATAACTCCCCACCTCCACAACCTGGATCCAATGAGGCTCGCTTGTGAGCATGAATCAGTGACAATGTTAGATCCATTAAAGATCAAATCAATGCTATTCAAAATGATGCAAAAAGTTGTTGATGATGTTAGGTCCATTGCGTGGACTTAGATAGGCATCGAAAATGGCGAGAGGAGATGAATTTTTTTTATTTAAATGGTCTTTCCTACAAAAAAATTTTGGACATAAAAATAACAAAATCCCATCTTGCACCTTTTTTTTTATCCTTTCACCAACCAACCCATTCCTACAAATAAACCTAGAATATCGATGAGGTTGTGCAAAAATCCACAAATGTCTGACAATTTTTGGGACCAATGGTGGATGGTTTTTGACCAACCACCCAATGCCAATTTGGAGGTCACTTTATACTTTTTGAGGAAATTATATACAGAATTTGTTTTGGGGAAAAATCCCAATTATTTTGATTTTAAATCATTTTAGGGTGTTGGTGGCAGCATGCCACAACAAAGGTTAGGGGCACAAGTTGACCCCTACGCCCCATGCATGCCCAACCTCTTGTAGATGCTCCTACTCTTGCCATTCATGAAAATGTGCATCATATTGCGGTGGTATCCACATTAGGATCTTTGAGTACGCTCACAACCAACCTTGATGAGTAGACTTCTGCTATGGCAACTAGGGCTATATACCACAACCATAAAGGAGTGTTGTCTAGAGATGGTCCTAGTACCACTCCACCAGTGTCGACACCCCACATATGTACCAATTGTCATCAAGTATGTTATGGACCTAATCAGGCTACACCTCGTTCAAGTGTGCGTGGAGATTCTAATGAGGTTGTTTCATACATTTATTTTCTTACTACAAAGCATCACCTTGTAGACATTTCAACACAGGTATAAATTTATGCATTTTTAAGCATTTTTTTTTTAATGAACATCTATATAAAAAAATTGTAATATTTTAACAATCAAATTGTTTGGTGTAGATGGTGATCATAGGGGAACCTTCTACTTGTCGAGTTTTTCTATCAACAATAGTGTAAGTCGACAATCCTTATGGGGTATTTTGATTGATTTTTTAAATATATGAAATAATTTTTTAACTTGACTTTTTAATTTGTAATTCAATTATGAACATGTGTTTTAAATATTTATGTTGGTTTATGGGAGTCAATCGACTTCCACGTTGGTTCCACCAGATGGTTTTTCAAGCTCTCCTCCATTGTCAAGCATCTCGCATGAGGTTCAAGTACATGTATATTATAAATCATTTAAAACTATACTTACAATTTTGTATTTTGAATTCACTATATCAAATGTGCATGTACTTAAATATTATAGGTGATATGTCTGTGTACAGGCCGTTGACACCACCATGAAAATGGGGATTAGACACCCATTTGATGCAAAAGCAATTCATGAGACATCTGAATTTTAGGTTGTTTAAAATAATTTCTACACATGTGTGCACAATTTTTTGGTATTTTAAATAGATTTCAAAATTCCTAATGATACACTTGATATATATATATATATTAACCTAATTCAAGTACACATGTTCTTTAAATATGACTTGTATGACTTTGTTGGTGGCATGTTCTACCTTGATGATGTCACACCACCTCAACCTAGACATGCAGAGAAAACTCATGTGGTAATTTAAAATTTTGATTGTATTTAAAGTCAATTGCAAAAATTATAAAAGTGAATAACTTAAATTAAATTTAAAATTAAATATACATATGCTCATACATGTTAAAGTCTTTTTCTTTTATAGCATGAGACATGTCCTGTAGCTGAGAATGCAAAGACAAGTCCTGCACTAGAGCATCCACAACCTCTTAAGGTAATTTAAATATGATAAATTATAAATTAAATTGAAGTAAATCATTTTTAATTGTCTTACACATGATTTCAACTTTTTTTCTTGTATGTAGATTAATTCAAAGCATGTAGAGACTGGTGTAGGAGCACTAGAGTATGCAGAGAAGCCTCACATGATAATTTAATTTTATGATAAATTATAAGTTAAATTGTCATTAAATCATTTTTAATCATCTTACATCTGATTTCAACTTTCTTTCTCTTGTACAGAGTGATTAAGGTCATCTAGGTAGTTCATGTAGAGTGAAGAGGTATCTTGATTATAGAGATGATATGAGTTAGATTATTTCATGGGTTGTATTTGATGTTTTTTATACATGTTTATTATTTTTCATGGTTGTGGATAATAGAAATGGAGAAGTATTTTGGGCTCCAAAATCTATCTAATAGAAAGATGACCGAGTTCCAAAACCTAGCCCAAGGGAGTATGTTGGTGACTCAGTATTGGGAAAAGTTCACCCACTTGCTTAAATGCATGCCTTAGTACTAGATTGAATGCTTTCAAATTCAAATTTTCATATTAGGGTTAAGGCCATAGATTGGAGTATAGATGGATATACATAATCCCCTTACTATGGAGGAGGTTTTAGGAAGGCCACGAACAAGAGAAAAAGTTGTAACAATTGTCTAATTTTTGCAAGAGCTTAAATTCCAAGTCTCAGTTTGGAAATAGGAAGTTTTAGAAAGGAGACAAACCTCACCAAATTATGAACCTAAAAAGGGGAAGCAACTCTCAAGAGAAAGGAGAGGGCAACAATGGCAGAAAGAATAAGAAGGCAAACAACAATAAATGAATTTTTGATAACAAATAGAAGAGCTCCAAAGAAGATAGATTAGGAGGTCAGAAAGGGCCACATGATGGGTGCTACAATTGTGGAGGTGATCATTATGTATCAAGTTTCCCACATCAACCAAAGGCACAAAAGGAAGGGAACCAACATCAAATCCATGTAGAGGTGGAAAATAGACAAGATGAGTTTCAAGCTTCGCCAATCCAATTATCGGGTAAGGTCTATGGTGAATTTGTTTCCATTTTGGTTGATACTAGATCCATTGAATTTTTTATTGATCTAAGAATAATTTCTAAATTACTCATTAGACTCGATCATATGGCCAATTCTTGGATGGTTCAGTATGGGGAATCGAGCAGAGCGGAGGGTGGATTCATGTCTCTTTTGTAGTGATTTAGAACTTCCTAGTTTTTAGAGCCAAGTCATCCTTAATGTGGGACCCCTAGGTTCTTATAACATGATATTAGTGATTAATTGGCTAACTAAACACAAGTCCATTGTGAACTATGAGGATAAAATTGTTAGTTGTCTGGATGACTATGGAAACCTAGTTGAGATTCATGGTTTGCAAAGACCACTAAAACTTAGGAAAATCTCAGCCATGCAACTCAAGAGGGATCAAAGGAAGGAGTGTACCATTTATACTATACATGTTAGTAAACCTGGTAATATGAAAAATTATATGGATGATTACCCTATTCTTAAGGATTTTCAAGATGTTTAAATTCCTGAAGAACTCATAGAGCTACCTCCTACTTGTGAGAATTTGATTTCTCTATCAACCTAGTACGAGAAGTCGAACCTAATTCCAAGGCCCCTTATAGGATGGCTACCACTAAATTATTTAAATTGAAGGCCCAGTTGCAGGAATTGTTGAGCAAGGGGCTCATTCGACCTAGTGTGTCTCCTTAGGGTGCACTGGTTATATTTGTAAAGAAGGATAGGACCTTGAATTTGTGCATTGACTATTGGATGTTGAACAAGGCTACCATCAAGAACCAATATCCTCTCCCAAGAATTGATGAACTATTTGATCAGATGAAGGGAGCAATAATGTTCTCTAAAATAGGTCTTAGGTCTAGTAAACACCAGTTGAGGATAAAAGAAGAGGACGTCCCTAAGACTGTTTTCCAAACTCGGTATGGGAACTACAAGTTCACTGTAGTACCATTTGGTTTGACTAATGCACCAACAACTTTTAATGAATCTCATGAACTATGTATTCACAAATTTTATGGATGATTTTGTGTTGATCTTCATTGATGACATCCCAATTTATTATAAATCCATTAAGGATCACGGCAAGCATTTGAAGATAGTCTTGTAGCATTTGAGATAGAAGAATCTTTTTGGTAAGCTATCCAAGTGTTTGTTTTATCAATACAAGGTGCACTACCTAGGTCATATCATATTAGTAGAAGGAGTCTATGTAGATCCCAAAAAGATAAAGGAAATTTTGGAATGGATAGCACCTCAAAGTGTGATAGAAGTATGAAGCTTCATGGGTCTTGCAGGGTACTACATGAAGTACATACAAGGATTCTCTTAAATCACAATCCCAATCATGTCACTTTAGAGGAAAGGGAAAAAGTTTGAATGGACAAAAAACTATGAGCAAGTTTTTCAACTCTTGAAGGAGAAACTCATGATAGCCCCAGTTTTGACTATACCTAATCCCAATGGTCAATTAACAGTGATCACAAATGCTTTGGGAGATGGTGTATGATTTTTATTAATGCATGATGGGTGAGTGGTGGCGTACAAATCAAGGAGCTGAAGCAACATGAAATGAATTACGCACAACATGATTTAGAATTGGATACAATATTTCATTCTTTGCAAATGTGGAGGAATTACCTATTGGGGAATCCAGCTGATCCTAAAATGGATCACTTGGGACTGAGATACATCTTCACCCAACTAAATATCAATGCACATCAAAGAAGGTGGTTGGAATTCCTTCATTTTAATGACTTTGGAATTGAGTACATTAAGGGAAATGATAATAGAGTAGTAGATGATCTTAGTAGAAGAAGACATCTAGTAGCTATAACCATGATAATATCCAATCTAAGGTAGCAAGTGATGCAACACTTGCAAGGGAATGAGCACTATGAAAGAGTAAAGAAAGCTCTAGAAGAGGATCCCTCAGATCATCGATTTGATGGGTATGAGATTGAAGCATATGAAATCCTCATATATCAAAGGAGGATGTATATTCTAGATTATGGAGATCTCAAGAAGTTGTTCTTGGATGAAATCCATAATGCACCTTATTTAGGACACCCCATAGTTTTCAAGATGATCACAAAATTGAAATATTTGTATTTTTGGCCAAAACTCAGGAAGGATGTATTTGAATATGTAGCCAGATGCTTGGAATGTTAGTGAGTTAAGGCTAAGTATGTGCATCTAGTAGGGATTATCTATCTTCATGACATACCTAAGTACAAGTGGCAGGTGATTAGCATGGACTTTATATAGAGGTTGCCTTTGAGTATAAACAAGCATGATGTCATCTTGGTAGTAGTCGATAAATTGACTAAGGTGGCACATTTCATTATAGGGAACCTTAAGGATGGATCGTTGACCTTGGATAAGAAATTTTTCTAAGAGATATTTCATTTGCATGGAGTGCCTAAGACTATCATATCCAATAGAGATACTCAAATGATGTCTAGATCTTGGACAACCTTGAATGCAGCTTTGGGAACTAGGTTGAATTTTAGTCTAGTGTATCATCCTCAGACTGACATTCAAACTAAGAGATTCAAGTAGGTAGTAAAGTATCTCCTTGAAATGTATTACATGGACCAAAAGTATAAATGGGAATAGTACCTACCATTGGTAGAATTTTCCTATAATAACTCTTTTCATGCATCCTTAGGTATGAAATATTTTGAGGCTCTTTATGGGTGAAAGTGTCATACACCCATTAGTTCAGACAAGTTGGAAGACAAGATTATAGTGGGTACTAAAATGCTTAAGGAGATGGAAGAGAAAATAAGACTCATCAAGGGTAGGCTGAAGGAAGCAGAAGATAAACAAAAAATCTATGCCAACAAGAATAGAACCTTCAAATAGTTTGTAGAGGGGGATAGTCTTTTTGAGAGTCAAACCACATAAGAGCTCTATTTATTTTGGAAAATATTCCAAGTTGGCTCCAAGATATGTAGGTCCTTTTGATGTGCTAGAAGTGATTAACTCGGTTGCATAGTGACTTGCTCTACCACCTACTCTAGCTTGACTCCATAATGCATTTCATGTTTCTTTGCTTAAGCCATACCATCCAAATGCAACTCACATACTTGATTGAAATTCCTTATAGGTGCAGGATCCAAGAGTGGTGCAAGTGGAGCCCATTAAAATTCTAGATAGTCGCAGCGTCAAGTTATGAAATAGAGATATTGTTTAATATAAGGTACAATGGGATCAATATTCCAAGGACAGTGCCACCTAGGAGGATGCAAAGGAGATAGAATGCTACTTTCCTCATTTTATTTCTAGATAGACTCTTAATGTTTCATTTAGATATTATTGCTCTAGAACTTTTGGATTTGCATGTCATGATATTTTGGCTTGAATAATAGTATGATTGGATGTTGAAATAGACATATATGATTTAGTTTTTTCTGATGAGACATCGGGACAATGCCTCTTCCTAGTAGGGAAGGATGTCACATCTCAAATTTTTCTTACATTTAATAATGTTAAGTTATTTAAATATTTTTGCAAAAAAGAAATTTAACAATTTTGAGTTGGGCTAAATTTTAAAATTTCAACATCATTTGAAAAGTTTATCCATGTAAAATTTGTGGTTGAATATGAAGGATGAATGTTATGAAGTAGTAGTGAAATCATTTTATTTTGAGCATTGGTTAATGGTTACTAATGAAACTCTGCAAGTGTAAGTGTGTGAGTGTAAGAATGGGTTGAAGATTGAGAACATGGTTGAGGTAGGATTATTTATCCGAATGGCAATAGTAAGCTTGTTGGAATCTAGATTGCACACACCACTAAAGAATCATCATATTTGCATATGAAATTTGAATTTGATGTGAATGTCTTGTGTTTCCGTAAAAGAAAAGGGGAGATGTGTTGATGATTAAATAGGTAAACTAATATAAAATAAAATTTATTAGTTCATTCATATTGCCTTGTATATTTAATGTTCATTTTTGCCTCTAAATTCAAAAAGAAAAGATGAATATGTAAACATAAGCATGTATATAGATATATACGTATAAGTAATTATGTGAGGAGACTTAAAAATTATAAAATATATGATTTAAAATTGAAAGAACATGATGTTTCTTCCTCTACTTTATAGAGGATTTTAAACATGTAAGAATATATATATATACATACATACATACATATATATATGTATGTATGTATGTATAGAGATATGAACACATGAAATATAAATGAACAATTTTAATTAAAATATGTTTTATGAAAAATTGCTATGAGTGATGATAAGGAATTCAAAAACTCCTTTATTTTCAAATTTTTAAAAAATGGAAAGTAAATTTGAAGGGGGCCACTCATAAACCCTACAAAACAAAGATATTTTTAAGATAAAAATTAGGGAAACTCATGAAGAGGAAAATGTGGGTAATCAAACATGATCCTAATATGGAAAAAATGGATATTTTTGGAAACAAAGTGGAAACATACACAAAAGTGAAGGAGGCTCAGCAAAAAAAACGAGAGGAGATTTGGTAGAAAAGGTAGGGGAGGTGGTCAAGTTTTCCACTTTGAGAGGATAGATGGCCAAAACATTAAGGAAAAAGCATCAAATCCATCACTCCACTAGTCTGTCTAGTTGGATATTTAGCAAAAGTTTGAGGTATGGAACTGTTACTTATTTGGAAATTAACTTGAATTAATCAATGGTTGTTTTGTTTCTCCTCATTCCTACTTGTGAACATTTAGCTTAGTTGTTTTGTGCAAGAATAATACAATCCACCCTTACATTTCAATAGTCGTTATATTGCATGTATGAGGATAAGAAATGGCAGAGCGACGACACAGATAGGGTTTTCAATGGAACCAGGGGCTACAATATGAGGGAGGATCATAGTCTAGATGGCCTTTCAATAAACAAAATGGAGGTTTTGCTCAGAAATTTAGGTGGAATGAACCCTATCGAGCATGGAAGGCTCTGATTAACCAAAGTTTTAGAATGTTTGTCTTAGAGAATGATGATCGAAAGGCCAAACAAAATCTACAAAGACCCAATGGGAATTTCAGGTCACTGCGTTTGGATGATAGGGTGGATTTTAAATAGTTGGAAGGGAAGTTATGGCGACCAAAGCAACAAAATGCACATGAGGAAAAAAACAAGGTAACACCCAAATTTTCTCACACTATTGTGGTTTCTTTGTTGCTAGAAAATAGAGAATGGAATGGCTCTACTAGTTTTCTAAAGTCTCATTCCTTTTTCATGAAATGGGGAGGGGAGTGTCCGACTTACTCCAAGATTAGGGGTTGGTGTGACAAGCACTAGGGAAAAGACTGTGCTTTAAAAATCCTTGCAAATGAATTTTATCTAGTTATTTTCCAAATGGTTCAAGATAAAGAATGGATTATCAATAGTGGCTCATTCAAGATGGGAGGAAGGGGTTTCTATTTAAAGGTCTGGGCACCAAATTTTGATCCTAATATAACAAACATTAATGAATTTCATGTGTGGATTAGATTGAAGAGTATTCCTCATGAGCATTGGGATCTTGAAACCCTCAAAAATATTGGAAATGGACTAGGTGGTTTTGTGAAGATTGAGGAAGTTATTGAAAGATCACATTATAGCATGTTCCCTCGAATATGTATTTTATGGCAGACAATCCACCCCCTTCCAAAAATGATAGATATTAAGATAGGGGAAGGGGTTTGGCGTCAAGAAGTGGAAATCGAGGATGGAATGGTTTCTTGCTTGAAATGCAAAGGAAGTGAGCACATAGAAGGAAGTTGTCCAAATGTGAAGGGGAAAGGGTTAGCCCAAAATTCCTTACCTGAGGAGTTGGTGAGTCTAACTGAGTCTGACCGATGGGAAGAGCAATGGAATTTGTAGGACTGAGATATTACACAAAAGCAACAATGTAGTTCTTTCATAGCAACTTGGAATCAATGCTACTGGGATGGGGAACATAGAGAGGAAATTGACATCTTGTTTGATAGTGGTTGTGAGTCAAAATCTCCATATTTGATTAACCAGGAGGTTAGCCAAGATGTGGGAATGAACACTTTAAAAATTTCAGAGAGAGATAGGACCTTACAGGATTTTGATTGGCAGGTGGTTGAAGGAGATTTTCAAAAAACTAAAATGAGGAGGGAAGAAGGATAGATTGAAACTCCAAGTATAAGAGGAGATAATGTATTAGTTCAACCTTCCCATATAGTTGGTGAGAAACTTGAAACTAAATCATTTATGTAAAGAAACTCTCAATCACCAAACAAACAAGGAAGTGATGACAAGTTTATGCATGGTTGAGTTGAGAAGCCTGGAGAAGAATGGGAAGAGACTTCTTTTGCAATAGTTTGCAGAACAGGGTTTCAGAGGAAAAGCATTTTGAAGATGATAGAGTGATGGAGAGTGAGGTATCTATCTTCAATGATATTCCCATATCCCCTACTAGAAATTTAGAGAGCTCCTTTGAAGGATTCAGAGATAGTAGGGGAAATTTGGAAGATTCATACTCAGATTTTGCTATTGATGAGGAGCTTGGAGGTGAGGATGTGCTAGGTCTGTAGGCTAGCATTGGTTTTATTGAGAAGAGACCATTAGAACAAACTCCAGCTTCACCAAGGTAAAATTTGGAGAGAAAAAGAAATGTTGATCTAAAACCAATAGGATGAGACTTGAAATGGTTGGGAATGCAGTTGGACAGAGTAAATTGAGATTGGGAAAAGGCTATGCCTTTTCCCCGCAACCATGAAAATCTTATTGTGGAATGTCAAGGGCTGCAATGCCCCTAACAAAATTCGATCGATTAAAAGGTTTTTTGATCAAGTGAGGCCTAATTTGGTGTTATTGGAAGAAACAAAAATTAAGGATTCAAACTTTGATTCTTTCTATAGGTGTTTCAGTAGATGGAAGTGCAATCTTATAAGGGTTGTTGGAGCTTCAAGAAAAATTGGTGTTTTATGGCATGACTCAATAGTTGATGTTTAGGTAGTCCAGAAAGATAGATTTTGGCAATGGTTGAGAGTAGACTCTAAGCAGCTTAGGATAAGCTTCTCTATAATCAATATATATGGTCCAAATAACTTAACCCAGAAAGACTTTATGGCAAGAACTTTCAGCAATTTTAGGCACTGAGGATGAAGGGATGTTTCTCCTTGGAGATGATTTCAATGCCATTTTGAGACCTTTAGATAAACTAGGTGGTTTAGGATGGACGAGATAAAGCCAACAGGATTTATGTGACTTTGTGACAAATAATGGTCTCATTGAACTACCTTTCAAAAATGATGATTTTACATGGACAAACCGAAGAGGCAGTTTCCTTAATATAGCTGAGAAGTTGGATTAGTTTTTGTTAGCTAGGAATTGGGCTGATTTTCATTGGACGTGTGAGGCTGAGATCCTACCCATAACCGGATCAAATCACTACCCTATTGGTTTGAGGATTCAAGAAGAAGCTACACCATATCGATGCTTGTTCAAGTTTGAAGCAATGTGGTTCCATGCCGAGGGGTTCAAGGATCTAGTTGTTGATTGGTGGAGAAATGCTCCAAAACACTCAGGTAATAAAGCATTCATATTTTTCAAAAAAAATCAATTCCTTAAGGATCAACTTAAAAAATGGAATAGGGAATCCTTTAAGAATATTTTTGTTGAAAAGTTCAGATTGGAAGAGGTTTGAATAATTTCCACACAAAATTAATTGAGAGTGGGATGAGTGAGGATGATTATGTTTGTGAAAATATTTTGAATAAATAATATTCAAAAATTCTAGCTCAGGAAGAGATTTTTTGGAGACAAAAGTCTCAGGAAACTTGGTTAAAATATGGGGATAGGAACACCAAGTTATTTCATAATTCTATTAAGGTACGAAGATCAAATAATAGGATATTCACTATAAAGGATTCAAATGGAAACTTTTTGAATGATGTTGATCAAATCAATAAGGAGGTTGCAAGTTTCTATTTGGATATCTTTATTGACAACTCTGATAATATGTTTATTGATTTAAACATTTTAGATGTGGTTCATACATGTATTAAAGAGGCCCAGAATGCTATGCTCATGAAGGAAGTATCTATAAAGGAAGTTAAAAAGGAATTATTTGATTTGAGTGGAGACAAAGCCCCTAGCCCAGATGGCTTTCCAACAACCATTTCTCAAAAATTATGGGAAATCTTTGCTCATGATCTATGGGAGGTTGTTGAGGAATCAAGGAGGGATGGTTTTATTCTTAAATATTTAAATAACACTTTCATTTCTTTAATCCCAAAAAAGTTGAAGATCAACTCTTTTGAGGACTTTAGGTCGATTTCCATGTGTAACACGGTCTAAAAAAATATTTCTAAAGTTATAGCTAATAGATTAAAAATGGTATTGGAGTCGATGATTTCACCTTAACAAAGTGGCTTCTCACCAAATAGGTCCATTTTTTAAGGTGTCATTTTTGCACATGAAACAATCCACTCTATCTAGAAAAGACATAGAGATTGATGGTTAAACTAGATATTAAGAGGGCCTATGATGAAGTTAACAAGAGTTTTTTGCTAAAAGTCCAAGTGAGAAATTTGGATTCTGCAAAGAATGGGTTGCTTGGGTTCAAAGTTGCATTAGCACTCCTCATTATTTTGTTTTGATGAATGGAAGCCCCCAAGGATTTTTTTATTCAAATAAAGGGATCAGACAAGGTCACCCTATATCATCCTTTTTCTTCATTATAATGGCTGGGGTGTTAGGTAGATTATTTTCTAGGAAGAGAAGTACTAGTGAATGGAAAGGCATCAAAGTTGTAGTAGGTATTGATCCTATCCCACATTTACAATTTTTTGATGACACTTTCTTGAACAGGGAAGCATCTTTCAAAGAAGTTTGAGTGATGAAGGAGACATTAGATGCATATAGAAAGGCATCTAGATAGTGCATTAACTGGAGGAAATAAAAAATCTTCTTTTTCAATACACCAATTCAAAAATAGTTGGAGATATGTAGAATACTTGGCATGAGATCAGGATCCTTCCCTATTAAATATTTGGGTATACCCCTTTTTGGAGGAGCCATCAAGGCAAGTTTCTAGAAAGACCTAGTAGATAGTTGTTCAAGATGAATGGATGGGTGGAAGAGTAAGTGGTTAACTGTTGTAGGTAGGATATTAATGTTGAATTTTGTTATTTTAGCGATTCCGGTTTATTCAATAATGTGCTTAAAGATTCCAAAGAAGGTGATTAGATCTATAATGTAGAGAATGATAAAGATCTTTTGGAATGGTGCTAGTGAGCAGGATAAAATTCCTTTGTTATCCTAGGATAAAATTTGTCATTCAAAAGAAAAAGGTGGGGTTGGGTTAAGGGATTGGAAAATCATGAATGAAGCTTTAGGTGCAAAGCTGGTTTGGAGCATATATTCAAATCCAGAATAATTATGGGTGAGAATTATGAAGGCGAAATATCTTGACTCAGCTGAAGATCATAGGATCCTAACTATTTGAAATGTGCCTAAAGGCTCAGCTATTTGGAATTTTATTCTCTTGCAAACTGATAATTATTAATCACATCTCATGGAAAATTAGTAATGGACTCGAAGACAAATTTTGGGATGACTCATGGGATGGTTTTCCTATCCTACGAGAAAATGTTGATTTGTAGGACCTTAGGCTATTCTTTCTAAAAAGATGGGGAGATAAGGTGTGAGATTATTTAGAATTGAAACAAGCGACCCTTGGTCATAAATGGTTTTGGAAGGAGGTAGATAATGAGGGTTTAACAAACCAGCAAGTTGAGATGATGAAAGCTATTTTTCAAAATAGGAAAGTGTTGATGATAGACACAGAAGATAGAGTAGTTTGGTGTGGATCTTTGAATGGAAATTATTCTATGAAAATTGGGTATCAGTTATTGGATAGACAAGAGCGTGATAACTTTTGAGCTAAGAAGCTTCGCTAGCATAAGGATTTCTTACCAAAAGTGGGCACCTTTGCTTAGCAACAATGAGGGGAAGAATATTGACAGGTGAGAGGAGGAAGAGACTTAGTTTTGTTGGCCCATCAAAATGTGTGATGTGTGATGCTATTGAGGAATTCGTAGATGATTTGCTTCTTCAATATAATGTAGTAGTAGAATGTTGGGAGAATCTTAAGGTAAAAATGGGATGGTAGGGACCTCTTCAGAATACACTAAAAGAGGTCTTTGAGGGCTGGCCTGTAAATCATAAGAAATCACTACTTTCAAATATATGGACAATCAGTCCTTTTATTGTGGTGTGGGAGATTTAGAAAGAGTGGAATAGGAGGATATTTTTGGATAAAAAGGAATCACAGAATAGGTTGTAGAGTAGAATTGATCATGTGATAGAAGAAGTTGCAAGGACTACAACATCACAAATACAGAGTCTTCACATTCCTTTCACAATGGCAGATAGAAAAATCCATAAAGCTTGGCCAACCATAAAGATAAGGCCAACAAAGGGGTTAGAGGAGTCAAAATCTAAGAGGGCAGCTAATGAGGAAGTGTACTAGGTAAAATCATCAGAAGGGTGGCACAAGGTGAATTTTGATGGGGCTACTAAAGGCAACCCCAACCCATCAGAAGCAGGTGCAATAGTTTGAGATTGGCATGGGAATACAATTTATATAGGAGCTAAGAAGCTAGATGATGGGACAAACAATGTGGCAGAGGCTAAGGCAGCTTTGTTAGCTGTAGGCATGGCTCGATTAGTGGGAGTTTGAAAAATCCACTTAAAAGGGGATTCATTGATTATCATTGAAGCAATCACAAATATGGTTGCTAAGGCTTGGCATCTACAAAACTATATATGGGAAATATTCAAGGAATTGGAACATTTCGAGGACTTTCAGGTGAGCCATAGTCGATGTTTGGGAAATAGGGAGGTTGACTACTTATCTAAATGGATAGTAAATTTTAAAAGTGTGGGTGAATTTAGACTTGAAGACTTCAGGAACCTACATTTAGAGGAAGTAGTTTGTAGTTTCAGTGATATCAATTGAGGTAGTGTACATACATTACATTCCTTTGGTAAGTAAGCATAATCGCTAATGTGAGGAAAGGATTTTCACATCATAATTACAAGCAGGGGGTTAGAGATAATTTGTTAAAAAGGTAAATAGTCTTAGTAAGTTTAAGGATTTGTAGTGACGAAGGAATGCAGATAATTTTTTATGAGCATGTGTAATAATTATAATGAATCGGGGAGTGATGATCATCCTCTTTATTTCGCATGAAATATTTTCATATCTTTCAATTATTAAATGTGATTGTTTGGAGTGGTGGTGGCTCCTGTTGATTAATTGATGATGAGTTGGTGGGTAGAGTAATGATAGGATTGAATGATTGGCACGGGTTGAAGGCCTTGAAGAGGAGTGCACAAGTGACTATAGCCCTATCTATGAAGTTGATTTAGTGTTAAGCAGAGATAGGTGGGAAACTGTTTAAGTGTGAAAATGGAGGCAACTTTCACTTTCAAAACAAAGAAACAACAGAAAGGGTTCTTTGGCCTAGTTAAGGATCATCGGTTGACACTTTTGTTAAAATACCTGCATGATGATGTAATTGAAGCGGTGATAGAGACGTTGGGGAAACATTTTATGGAGGATAAACATAGGGGTAGGTTGAATGTGGATATTAATTCTATGATTCTAGCATGGGGTTTAGAACTGAATGAGGATATTGTAGTCATCAACTGTGTAATGCACTCACTTTTTGAGGATGATTTGTTGCTAGGATTGGACTCATTCTTAGAATGGAAAATATTGAGAGTAGGGTTTGATATTGTTGAAGGCATTGAGGATGTGGAAGAAGTAGAAGAACTGGGTTTGGTTCCTTTTGTGAGATGGCCAAGGAGGGTTGATAAAGATGCTTATAGGATGGAAGAATTTGCAGCGTGGGAAAGCCTTAATTTGGCTTTAAGGAATCATGAGTGTGCAATGAATTAGGCAGCATTGGAATTCCCTCAATAGGTTCCTCATAGGCAGTGCTCGACTGAAGGAAGATGGGCACGGGGTGCTATGACAAGTAGGCATGGTGAATAGTTCAGAGGTTGTTGACCAGTTTAAGGAATTTTGTCAAAGGTTTTGAAAAAAATTGTTTTAAATTTTACCTCACCTGTTAAAGACTGGGAAACAGAGTATCTTTTGGGAAATTTTTTGGAATAGAAAAGCTTGGTTGAGATATGGATATGTTGAAGATCAACATTCTCAGGGAAGTCTCTTCAAAACAAACTAATAGATATTTGTTTATACTTTCATATAATGTAAAGAATATGGTGAATAGGGGTTTACTTTCCAATTATTCGAGTGGGTGTTATTTTTGATGTAAAGCATATGATGATTCGGAGATTACTATGTATTTAGTTGAGTGGGTGAAAATTTAATGATGAAATGAGGAATGTAATGTCTTGGGATGGGAGTTTTTTGGTGTCATGGTGAAAGCCAGGGTAATGGCAATCCTAGATAGTCACTGATAGTAGATATTGGTGAGTTGCACTTAGCTTTCCATATGCAGTTGTTATGACTTATTGTAATATTTCTATATATATTAATAAAATAAATTTATTACCAATAAAAATAAATAAATAAAATCATTATATTGCACTATACATTGGTAATGGTTGAGCATGCTTTAGAGTCAAAATCCATCCCTTTTCCTTGCCTATGACTATGGCTTTTATCATTTCCCTGTCATTTTTCTAGGAAACCCTTTCTTTCTACTTATTCATAACCTCTATACTGGCTACATCTTCTTAATCGATAATGATTATCGATATAATACACCTCTAAGAGTGTAGAAGTAGTAATTTTTATGAATTGAATGTGGGTTTGATGGTCGCAAACCCCTTTTTCTTTATGGTTTGCATGCATTTGAAAACTGATTTCATTGTGATAAGTTATTGTTTCATTGTTATCGTGAACTCGATTCATTATATTATGTTATCATTTCATTGTTAATATGGCTTAATTCATTATATTATGTTATCATTTCACTGTTAATGTTAAACCCAATTTCATTGTGCTATGTTATTGTTTCACTATTAATATGAAACTTGATCTCATTGCGATATGTAATCATTTCACTGTTAATGTGAAACTCAATTTCATTGTGTTATGCCATTATTTTGTTGTTAATGTGAAACCTGATCTCATTATGAGATGTCATTGTTTCGCTATTAATGTGAAACTCAATCTCATTGTGAGATGTTATCATTTCATTGTTAATGTGAACCTGATTCCTTGTATTATGTTTTCACTGTTACTGTGAAACCCAATTTAATTCTCATGGGAAGCCTGAACCCATCGGTTATGTGGCAACGAGTTCATTGCTTATGAAAAGTATGAAATCAATGCTTATATGAAGCTCAATTCTTTGTTAAGTGAAACGTGATTTCTTTGTTACTGTGAAGCTGACTCCATGTCATTAAATATCTTTCTTTCAAATAATTTGAAAACTCTTGACAAGCCTATTTGAATAAACACTCCAATGGCCTTGAGGTTCTGGAACACTGCAATTGCAGTATTTTCTAGTCATTATATGCTTGAGTATAGTATTGTTTATGACATTTTCATGTATTCAAACTATAATTTTTCTACGAACTTATCTCCTAAGGTGAATGAGTGTCTTTCCTAAATAGGTGAAATACAACTAGATTTTTTTCTAGATTATGATGGCATGCTCTTATTGTCTCAGATGGCTTCTTAGAAAAATAGTTAATAAATAACTAACTTGCTCTCTAAAATGATTAATCGTAATAGATGAACATTTTAAAATATTATAAGAACAATCTTATAAATTCTCTTTGCAAACTTTTATGATAATCCTATAAGTACTTCTGGAAATAGAGTAACACTTGTGGAATACATAAAACTTCCTGCTAAGTCCTTTTTTTTTGGGAAATTGTTTTCTGGTAAAAGATATTGCTTCTTTTCTATACTTTACTAGAAAACGAAATTCGTAATGGAGTTCCTGGAAAGGAAATGGATCTTTATTTTTATTCTAAAAGAATGTATATGCATACTTATTACTCTAATCAAAGGCCATAGATGTGTATATACTTAAACCAATTATGTATATACACAAACATGCGATATACCTTCTTTAAACAGTTTATTTGTTTTCCTTAATTGAATACTATAAGTTTCATTTCATGTAGGAAGAAGTAAGGAAATATTAGTAATCTGTATGTTGATGAATGTGAAAAGAAATGTGCAAAAATGTATCATTTAATTGATAAATGTAGAACATGTTACGGGTGATCCCACAATACTGGTTTACAATTTTTGGCCAAACTAGACACTGAACTGATTTTTTCTAACTAAATCTTCACTTTCGGGCACCAATAGCAGCTAAACCATGAGGAATTTGAAGATCATGCAAACTAGTGATTTTTGACCTTTTTTGTAGATTCTAAATATATTTTTTCAAAAAAATTGGAATCAAATTGCACTTCTTTTTCTATTTCCTTTGAAAACTAGTTTTTTTAATAAACACCATTTTTAAGGAGTGACACTCACCGTATAACACATAACCTTTTTTCCATGAAGGATACAATTCTTTTTTTTTTGAATTTAGATTTGTAACTATGACATCTAGTGCTTCCAATTGGTTTCATAGTGTTTTATTGAATATTTTTTCCTTAATCAAGTTTCAAAGTCAAACCAATTACAATTCAGACATAGGCGGATCGTATAACACAACTTCTTTTGTATGTATCGAAATTGATTTATTTTTTTGTTGGATCACGGACTTCAATATCTAGTGCACTCATATTTTTGAAAAAAAAAATTGATAATCTTCTAATTTTCCACATATGCAAAACAAAGAGCTTGATTTTCATTGAAAAACCTACATTCACAAGAAATAAAAAATAAATATAATAATAAAATTAAATTTATTTAAAATTATACTTTTTGGGAAGCTTAGAATAAAGACTACATACTTAAAAAAATAAAATTAAATGAATTCATTTGTTCCCCCAAAAGGTAAATCAAAAGTGGCTTTTTATCAAAATTTTGATAGGTGTAAAGGAGACTCCATTATAGGTATGGTTTAAAACTAGCGGGGTTTTATCCAAGGGGGTTTGATCTAAGGTCTATTTGATCAAACCCTCTTCAATTGGAATGTTTTAAATGAAACTTTTTAAGGCTTAAATCATTATATTTTCTAAAAATATGTGATTTCAACAAAAATTAGAATCTCCCAGAAATTGTAAACCAGCTTTGTGGGATCACCCTTACAATGACTGATTGTCTATTGTATAATGCACAGAAGTAGTAAATCTAGCTAGTTTACTTTACATAAAACTATTGGATCCAAGATAGCCTAAGTGAAACATATGTAGTTTATGTTTATAGAATTTTTTTGATTTAATATCATAAGAAGGTTGGTTAGAATAACCTATTATAAATCAGATTGTTTGTTTGCAAACTTATTGATTAGAAGGGAAGGGTATTTCCTTTTTTATGTAGAAAGTTACCTTCCAGGATGGGTGTTGAAAATGGATTAACAAAGAGTATAGGTTTTTCTTTTCTAAAAGCTATCATTTTGTAGTTGTATGCAACATATGCTTGGCCAAGCATTTGTAGCCCATAACATTGAATGGAATAATTTTATGATGTAACTTTCTGTCATTTCCTAACATTGATCTTGCATGTTTTGATTGTTACACCTCATTGTGTGTTTACTCATTTCTATTACTATGTTAGGGTAAATTATTGCATTTATGAATATATCTAGAATTATGATTGAATATATATATATATGTGTGTGTGTGTGTGTGTGTGTGTATGTATATGTATGTACACACACACACACACACACACACACACATATATATATGTATATGGTTGCACTTTGTTTATCTAAGTCATTGGAAAAGTAGGAAAGAATATTTATTTCATTTGATGTTATATGATGGAATAGATATTTGGAATGAATAGTTATTGAATTTGATATTCTAACTATGAATTGTATAAATGTTTTTTTTTATGAACGGTTGACTACCATGAAAATGTGTTAAGTTGGATGCAAATTTAGGTTCAATTCTCCAAAAGTGAGGGGAAGTATCACTCATGGAAAGAAATTGGTTGGGTAACCTATAGCGAAACCTAATTGAGCTTACACACACACTCACATTTATAATGGTTAAGTCAAGTCATGGTTTTGGGAATTGGTAAGTCATCCTTTAGTATGATGTGTTTGCATAAGGAAGGATCATGATTTTTGTTAAGTGCATTCTAGATTATGTTTAGTGTTTGGTACATGTGGGCACTTCTTCATTTTACTATACTTGATTGATGAGGTATATACACATAGAATGCATATATATGTTTGCATGTTCATGCTGATGATAACCCATACATGTGAGATAATACACACATGAGAGTACATAGGTATACGTACCTATGCACACTCATGGGTATGGAGATATCGAGAGGAAAATAAAGATAGCAATTTTTTATATGATTGATTGAATGTATAATTGAATGTATATATATATATATATGAGATATATACATATATATACACATATTTATATACACATATGTGTTAACAAATGAGAATTTCCATATGAGTATGTTGACATATGAATATGTACATATACATTGATATATATATATAAACAAATGATATAGCTTATGAAATGTTAATTTGATCTCATTCAATCAAATATCAAGTGGAATACTTAGAAAAACTTATTTGTCAAAGAATATATATAAATATATATTTGAATATATTTATATACATATATATATAAATAGTGTTGAATACTATTTACTGATGTTATATATATATATATATATGCTTATGGACGATTTATAGATTATATTCCATGGGAAATATAATGTGAATATAGCACAATATGTAATAGAACAAACCTTAGTATTAAACCACACTTATCATTAAAGATAATTGGTGATGGAAACACATAAAGTATTAACTATTGTGTGAAGTTTATTAAACTCAAGATAAAGTGTTGCACACTACAAACTGCAATGTACTAAGTCAAACCTTAAGGTATGTTGTATTGAAGGTGGTCAACTCATTGAAAGGTGTTGATTTCATTAGCTTGTACCAACTCAACTATCTTATATGTAGTCAGATAGAGACAAACTTATTCCTCTATTTTAAACAACAAGCATGAAAATAGGAAATGTAATGAATAGTTGGTGTCATTATATGAATTATGTGTTTCTTTTGGAATTTTTTAAGCCCCGAAGTCAATTTCTCGAATGAAGCATGTGCTTTATGAAATAGTCAAACTATTATTGGAAAAATTTGGATCAATTTGTAGTGTAGTTTTGATGAGTAACATGATAGAAAACCACTGCATTTTTACTAATAAGTTGAGTCGATGGTATATGGCTAAGAAGTGTCATAGTTTAAGCCTTGTTTGTAGCCTAAGGATGTTGGTTTTTGGGTATAAATATGTGGTATTCTCACCTCATTTGGATACACTTCTTTTATGCATCATTACACTACTCCATTTTGCTATATTTTCATTATGAGATTCTTGTTTTATTGAGAGTTATTGTGAGGGAGTTTTAGTGACAAAAATAGGGAAGGCTATGTTGCTAAGTTGATTTTAAGAGTAGGTCAAGCTTGAGATAGAGTGATTCAGTTGGAATAAGCGATTAGCAGGAATGAGATTCTATTATCTTCATGTTTTGTATTTTATTTAAAAGATTGATTTCCTTGTGTGTTTAATTTGGACTTGCATTAGTTTGCTTGTAATAGAAAAAAAGTCTATTTTTTTTAATAAGAAAGGAAAAGTATTATTGATATGATTTTTGCATAAGTGTTTGTATTTACTCCATAGTAAGGGTTGATTGATCATCATCTATAGTATTACATACTAGGATTGATAAATTTTAAATATCTTGTTAAGTTATTTTATGAAAAGTGGTTTTGTAGAATTTGAGAGCTCATATGTTATACCTAGGGATAGGTTATCCATTAAAGAGGGTAACTTATGCATTTTATTATACTTCTATTGGTAGAGGTACCATTGTTATATTGGGAAAGGGAATAGGTTATTTCTAAGGTTAATGATTACCTATTGAAGGTTTACCTATGCATAGTTTATAATGGTCTAAAGTCAAATCGAGATAGGGTAGTGTATGTGAATAGGATGACTGTCACTCGAAGTACTGAGTGAGAATAATTTTTTCAAATTAGTGTTTTATCCTTTGGCTCCACTGTTAGTTCACCATGTTCCTTTTAATGCATGCTAGATTAGGATTGTAAGGTCTACAAGTTCTAGTTATGTAGGGAACAACACTAGTCTCAAAGTGGTTATAGTTATGAGGTTACTTCATCAATCTCTTCGTTGAAGGGTAGGGCCATCTATCAGATGATATATGTATGAGGGACTACATTTGAGTCTATGGCTGGGGAAAAAGCACAGAAGTGATGCTTCTCCTAATCATTTGGATACACTTCTTTTATGCATCATTGCGTTACTCCATTTTACTATATTTTCATTATGAGATTCTTGTTTTGCTGAGAGTTATTATGAGGGAGTTTTATTGAGAAAAATAGAGAAGGGTTTGTTGCTAAGTTGATTTTAAGAGGAGGTCAAGCTTGAGATATAGTGAGTTGATTGGAATAAGTGATTGGCAGGCATGAGGTTATATTCTCTTCATGTTTGGTATTTTATTTGAAATATTTTATTGCCTTGTGTGTTTAATTTGGACTTGCATTAGTTTGCTTGTAATAGAATAAAAGTATGTTTTCTTATAAGAAAGGAAAAGTATTATTAATGGGATTTCTGAATAAGTGTTTGTATTTACTCCATAATAAGTGGTGATTGATTATCATCTATAGTATTACATACTAGGATTGATGAATTGGAAATAGCTTGTTAAGTTATTCTATAAAAAGTGGTTTTGTAGACTTTGAGAGCTCATATGTTATACCTAGGGATAGGTTATCCATTGAATAGGGTAACTTATGCATTTTCTAATACTTTTATTGGTAGAGGTGCCATTGTGATTTGGGAAAGAGAATAGTTTATTTCTAAGGTTAATGATTACCTAGAGAAGGTTTACCTATGCATAGTTTATAATAGTCCTAATTCAAATTGAGCTAGGGTAGTGTATGTGAATAGGATAATTGTCACTCAAAGTACTGAGTGAGAATACTTTGGCCTTTGGCTCCACTGTCAATTCACCATGTACCTTTTCATGGATGCTAGATCAGGATTGTAAGGTCTACAAGTTTTAGTTATATGGGGCACACCACTAAGCTTAGAGTGGTTATAGTTATGAGGTTACTTCACAAATCTCTTCGTCAAAGGGTAGGGGCATCTATCAGATGATAGAAGTGTGAGGGACCACATTTGAGTTTGTGGTTTGCAAAAAAGCATTTGATTGATGCTTCTCCTCCTTAGTTGGTGACCAAGATTTGAAAGGATACTCTTGGATCATCTATATCTATTTCTTTGAAGCTCAGTTAAGCTATGTATGTATTTTTTTACAATCTTGGAAATATTGTAACGTGCAGAATATTGTAATGGAATTTGTAATTTCATTTATGCTCATTTGTTCTCATTTGAAAATGAAAATTTTATTGTAATGGTTATGAAACATAATTTATTTACTTGAAAGTGAAAAATAAGGAAATTTACTTTCATGAACAATTGGAATGTTACATTGATTTTATTTAGAAATGCTTGTAGTTATGTTAGGAATGCACTAGATTCCACCTTGCATATCATTTTCTCAAGTCCTAAGTATTCTGTGTAGGGTCAGGTATTCTTTAAGTTAGGAAGAATTCTAAGGAAGTGTAGCTTCATGGTTGGGTGGAAAAGCACCTAACCCATGTTCTCCTCCACCAGTTACAATAAGCTTTGGAGTTGAATCACATGGAATTACATCTTTGATTATTTTACTTTGTACTACTTGATGTAAAACTTGAGTTGACTAAGTGGTGATTTTAGCCTAGTCAAACTATGTAATTATGATAATTTGACATTTGGGAATGAATAAAATTCATTATTTTGGACATGATATGCTATGATAGAAAATAGCTAATTGATTTATGTCTTGTTTTTAAAATTCATAATGTCATATTTGTTTTATTTGGTGTTATTTGAGAATGACACATTATAGTAGACAGAGAGAGTGGTGAGATAGATATAAGTAGAGAGGGAAGAAGAGAACAAGAGAAAGAGAGAGGCAAAGAGGGATAGGTGAGATAGAGATAAGTAGAGAGAGAGAGAGAGAGATAGTGGTAGGGAGTGATGGAGGGAGAGGTAGTAAAGAGATGGAGAGGGGAGATAGATAGTAGAGAGGGAAGGAGAGGAGGGAAATAGGGAGGGATAGAGAGAGAGGTGAGATAGATATATAGAGAGATAGGGAGAGGTAGGTAGAGATATGAAGAGGGGAGATAGAGGTAGAGAGATAGGTAGAGAGAGTCACAAGAAATTATGGAGGGAGAAATAGGTGGAGAGATGGAGAGGGTAGATAGAGAGAAGTAGATGGAGATGGATAGGTGAGATAGAGAGATGTAGAGAGGGAATGAGAGACGAAGGGAGATATCTTGGGTAGAGAGGGAAGGAGAGAGAGAGAGAGGTAATTCTTGAGCTTAAGGGAGAGAGTTAGAGAAAGTGGTGGAGATAGTGAGAGGGAGAGGTCTAGAGCATAAGAGATAAACAAATTAGTGAGATAGATAGAGAGAGAAAGACAATACAACTTGCTGCTTAATAAAATTTGACCTCCTAATTACTGAAATTTGACATGTTGATTACTAAAATTTGAATGTGAAAAAATATGATCATCCAAAAAATATAATTTACATTATAACTACAATATATATGATGTAGAGTAGGGAGGAAAATACTTTCTCAACCATAATTAAATATGTTCTTAACAACTCTTCTATCATCCAAACCCTAACTAGGGTGTTTTCCAACATAACTTCACAATTTCTCTTGTAGGTGTGCAGACCTAGTTATTTGAACTTATCTTTCAAAAATCTCTTCTAACCCACAAACCACTCACATTTATAGATACCCTTTAACTCCTTCCAAAACATATCTCAAAGGAACTTTGGGTCACTTTGGACCAACACTCTCAATTCAATGCTTCTACGTTGTCCCAATATGCCAATTAGGCCACATTTACAAAGAAACTATCCTTTAATATTCAGGTTCCAAACCTAAAACATTATTGGAAAGTCACAAATAGGTTACAAACAACCAAAATAAACTAATTTTTCCAAGGAAAACTCTCTTTAAGTCACATTAACATCAAACCCTCATTTTAGCCATTTACCAAAAGGGTTTATTGAAAACTAACCTTCCAGGCCTCCAACAACTCTGGAAATGCTACAAACACTTCAATATATGTCTACACATGCTAAATAATTCATATCCCAACCATTCCTAATGCAATTTCCTCCAACTACCACTTCAAACCATGCATTTTCATGTCAAAAACTCAAAAAACTTCACTAGGGCAGCATTGGAATCTCTCCAAACCCTACTCCCTGCTCAAAACTCCTACACATACATCTACTCCTATCCTCTCGATGCCAATTCCAACAATATATAGCCTACTTTACTAGTGGAATGGGCCAAGTTTACATTTTGAAAGAACTCAAACCCTCAAATAGGGTTACAGACCCGTTTTCAAAAAATGGGCAACAAAAACCTTATTTCCTTTTGAAATCACTCCACACCAGCCACAAATTAAAGTTAGAACATGTATTCAAAAAAATCCAAATCTTTTAGAGCATTATCCCACTATACGGACCCATACAAATCTGAAGAGCAACAATTTTTAGTAAAATAACATAGAAAAGTAAGAGTTTTGATTAATTTCTTCACCAGGAATGAACAATAGAACCTTGTATGGTAGTCCATGCCTCTGACCTCTTAAAAATATTTCATCAGTTACACCTTTCCAATGATTCAAATAGTGTTGATGTGCATTTTCCTTGAGTTTTTTGTCACTTGTATAGTGCTCCATTTTTTTAAACTGCCCTAGTGAATATCCACCGACCTTTCTCTCATCTGATATTGATGCTAACTTGACCCTTCTATCTGTAAACTTACCATTTCCAACTCTATCCTTTAATGTCCACTCTTTCCCTCCTGTTACATACTCCAACTCACCTGTTTGTCCTTGCTTTGTACCTTGACTTAGGTCTCATCTTTACCTTCAGACCCTCTATTCTTATGACCTCTATCCTATTAGACTTTTCAACCTTTGTATCAACAATAGTTGACTGCCTTCTATCCTCTTTTGCATCCAAAGAAAAAAAAACTATCCCAATCAAAATCTCATCACATTTTCCTAGTACCCATCTTACTTCCTCACAAAAAATTCATCCTTGACCTTCTCTTGGATTGTCTTTGTCAACATTTCATCTTCTTTCCTCATCAAAGTCAGATTACTCTTTACCCCTGCCATCTCATTACCTTCAAGACTTGAAGTGGCTGCCATCTTTTCATGCCTTTCTTCCTCTATGTTCACAAAGTATTTCTTGCCAAACATGATGAATTTTTTTTCCTTACCCTTTGCTTTATCATCCTCCTGCAATGGTGTTAGAGTGAAAGTAATACCATCCTTTTCAATCTGATATGTGTTATTTCTCCCATCATAAAGTGAATGCCTATCAAATTTCCATGGCCTTCCAAGTAGTAAATGGCAACAATCCATTGGTAAAATGTCACAAAGAACCCTATCCTTATATCCACCAATTTGAAACTCAACTAAAGCTTGTTCATTAACCAAAATGGATTGATTATCATTGACCCAAGATGCTTTATATGGTGTTTCATGAGGTATTCTTTCTAACTTTAGTTTGTCTACTATCTCAATTGGCATCACATTGTTATCAGTAGAACCAAAATAAATCACTACCTTACATACCTTGCCTTTGCATTTACAGGTGGTCCTAAATAATTGTCTTCTTTGAGTCATCTCCTTTTCCTTAGATGCTTGAAGTAATTTTCTTCTCACCATTAATGAATCCCCAACTTCTGAAGCAGCAAGTTGATTAGGTGAATTCACACTTTCGCAATCATCCTCATGTTGATGGTGCCAAGTTGAACCACAACATGTAGGTAAGATAAAAGTGAAATATCTCACCTCTCCTAAAAAAGACAATCAGCAATCAAACTAATCACCTCCCAAGGTCTTTGATGTTGGTTCACAACGTTGTTGTTTCACAAAGTGGTCAATATGGCTATAATGTTCAAGGGGCATGCTATTTTTTAGCTTCTGGATTGTTATAAGATCAAACATATATTTAAACCTATTTTAACTAGTGGTTTTAAAAAAATAGAAAAAGATAGATTAAAGCTTTTAAACTGAAGAGAATGTTGATTCATCCAACTTAATCAGACTTGTTACCTTCCAAGGAACTCCTAAACTAAAACTAAAAGATAAAATTAACTTGTAATTGATACAAAGTTTCAATTCATTCATAGTGCAAACTTTAACAGTAGATTGCAAATCATGATTTAAACAGAACATAAGATAAAATTTCATTCCTTGAAAGCTTTCCAAATCAAATAATTAACCCAAGATAAACACCATTCTGGAGCACAATATGAAGTAGATTTAAATCTGGCTGCTTCTACTGTTGGTGAAACAAATAAACAACATTTGCAAATTTGGCAAGATCACTAGTGTACAGAAAACCCATGTCTTTGAATTATCTCCATCTATACTAAGAAAATATAGAAGATACATCAACTCCTCCTGCTGAACTTAACTCCTACTCTACTTCTACTCTCGAGTTTATCTACCTTCTAACCCTAACTAGCTAATTCTTAACCCAAAGAGAAGAAGATCATAAAGAAAAAGATATGGATCCTATCTATGTTTATGCGTCTCTATCTGTATCGCCCCCCCCATCTATCTTAAAAAAATCTATCTCTTTTACAAAGAGGAAAAAGTGTCATATATACAAAATGCGCCAAAGAAATGTGTCGGCCCATGTTTTAGGGTTTACAAAATTAGTTGGTTCCAGAACACGTCGGCCCTAGAAGAGTTTGGAACAAAGTCAATGATGCATTAAATGCATATATGCTTCTCATGTCGGTGAAAGATCACTCTTGAGCATGGTTTCCAGATCTTTTACAACCATCATCCTTAACTCGCAGCCTTCGAGTCCGCCATTAAGACTCCACGCATTTAATCCTCGACCTTGAAAACTACTTCGCAGAACTGCTTTGAATGTTCCAGGGGTATCCCCGTTCATGTCCACCTACTCTTGCTAGTGAACGTTGTTGGAAAATGTGTCTCAAACTTACTAATGTGAAACCTCTGAAAAAGAAAAGTCGGTGTGACATTCTTTCTGTTTGGCTGACTAGTAGTTGTGTAACCTTGTGGAATGCTCAGGTCACCGAGACCTTGTTGTTGTCTTACCGAATGGAGTTATCGCTGATAGTTTTTTGTCGCTGTGAGTTTTCCTACCTCTCTTTTCCCGGGGAGATCTCTTGCTGACGGTTTGGATTCAGGGAGAAATGTGAACTTTCATAATGACTCATCTCGACAGTGTATGTCTCGCCGATGGTTATTCACAAGGATATCTTCTATGAGACTCCTGGAGATAGGTAGCATCAAGGAGAGGTGTGATCTTCAAAGACTCTTAGTGACTGAGGATCTCTTGCCGATGGTTTAACACTTCGGTGTGACCTGAAGGCTTGTTGGAAGTCATAGCGATTGTTGAAGTCTCGCTGATGGATGTGTTCATGTTGGGTGTAGGGGAGACTCTTGCCGATAGTCTGGCCGGAGTGATATCTAGAGTTGGGTGTTTTTGCTATGATCTCTTGCCGATGACTGTTGGTCTCGCCGACAAGTGTATTAACATCGGTAAGACTTCAAGGCTTTATATGACTCATAGTGAATGCGATAGTCTTGCCAATGAGTCTGTTGTGGACTTCAGTGAGAGGTCTCGCCAATCTTACCAATAGCGATTGTCTTGGATATCGGTATGACTCTTGCAGATCGTTATGACCTCTACCTAATATTTGTAAGTTATGTCGATAGTGCTAGTGGAGAATTGTAGCATCAGGGAGACACGGCTAGTGTCTCACTGACATATGATTCTGCTTGAACGACTTCTAACTGTCTGAAGATCCTACGCAGTATGTGTTCGACCAATTAGAGAAAGTTGAAGGTGAACCATTGGCGATTAGACTGTTGCGGCCGTTCTTAAGCTTTCCTTATGGCCTGGAACCTTCGCGGGTTGACTTCCTTGAGAAACAACATCAGATGCTCTCAACATGCTTTAACCCTACAAAACAATGCCTTCATTATTCCTCTAAAGCATAGAAAACATATTCTTCGTCTTACCCTTCATAAATCTTTCATTCCCATATTTTTTCAAAAAGAAACTCAACTCTAGCGGAGGCGGAACCAAATCCGAACTAGAAAAACACTTACCTTTAATACCGGCGGGATGGGAGCCAGAATGAAATCAGAACTGAGACCGAAGTCGGAATGGGAACAAAACATGGAAATAACCAACATTTCCAAGTTTAGCCCACATTCTGGCTCCACGTCCGCAAAAAGAAAAGAAACCGGGGACCACAGCAAGGCGGGGGTGGAGTTGTAATGGGAATGGGGAAAATAAAAACTTGGAAAAAACCAAATCCCAAATCCATTCCGAACCCGTCCCGCAAAAGAGACCAAACACAAGGAACAAACACAAAAAAAATGCAAGGGGGATCGAGGCAACAACCGATCCTGGGTGAACCACAACGGGGGCAGAAGCGGAACAAAAACCCGACCCTGAAATTCTCCAAGTTTTAGGTTCGATTTCCATCCCAGCTCCACCTCCGAAAAAACACAAAGAAACGATAAAAAAAAGTCGAAAAGGAAAAGGAAGGGAAGAAAACACCCCACAACCAAATGATTAGAACAAAAGGAAAAAAAAATGAGTTCGGTGGAACTGGGACCAGAGTGAACACCGGACACGGCCCGAACAACAAAGAACGAGGAAGAAAAAGAGCGGAGATGGAGTCGGAACAGGAACGCAAAATGGAAATTTAAAACTTCCCGTGAGTTCCAATCCTAGTTCCGCTCACACAAGGAAAACAACCAACAAATAGGAGAAAGGACCAACCCAAATGTTAGTTGAAAACAACCAACAAAACAAAGAAACAACAAAAGAGAAGGGCGAAGTCGGAGTTGGGACGAGATCCGAACTAGAAACCGTGAAAGAGTTCCATGTTTAGATTTGGTTATGGGCCCACCTCCGATAGAACAAATGACATAATTAGGAGCAAAACAAAGAACTCCTAAGACCAAACCAAACAACCAAAGGTGACCAAAACAAAACAAAAAGGGGGACCCATTTTAATCAAGTTTGAAATGGGGTGATTATGCAAGGCATAACAATTAGCGACTTGGCTGGGAAAAATGGTTTAACCATTTTTGAGAAACCGAAGGATTCAGCTACCCAGAACTCCTAGTTTATGGACATCACAACTCCAATTGGGTCAGTTTTAACAACCAAGGTTGAGCTACAATCTCAAATGTAAATCACATTGGCTACCCTTGAATCTATGTGTGTGCTTGATGGTGCATCACCTTTTACAAAGTTTTCCTCATCTTTTGAACAATAATGTGCAAGATTTGAACTACATGAGTTGATTCCCTTTAGCTGTTATGCAATGATATCCTGGGCATTGCTCTGCTGCTAGTCAAGCATCCATAGCTCCGACAGAGATACCTCTAGCTTTCTCACAGCATTGCTCTACTGCTAGTCAGGCATCCATACCTCTGGTAGAGATACTGGGATCACCCATTCATATTGAATTTTATTTTTTTAAATAGTTCTTTCTTCTTTTTTTTCTCTTGGATTTTTAGATAATTCATTTAATTCTTTCTCAATATGTTAGATGTCTGACATCTGTTCTTGGTTGAAAACTACCACGGACCTCATAACAACGTCTGGGGAATCAGATTTTTCACTCAAATCTTACAACACCATCACCCTAAGACAAATATACCATTACAAAAAGAGATGTTTTTGATGATTTTTGGTAGATTCAATTGTAGCTAATGAAGATTGTTTACTTTTCACCTTGTTTTCAAGACTTTCCACAACTCTTATTGATAATGGACATAAAACAACGAATTTAGGACAAAATCATCTGACCAGAAAACCTGAAAAATATCTAAACCAACTTCTCTCCTAGTAACCAAATTATACTTCAGATAACAACCCCCTTACAACTGCATAAAATGAAGGTCCCCACAACCAAAAAGGAAACAACAAGCAAAAGAACAAAAGAAAAGGCAGACAAGGAAAACAACAAAACTATTTACATGCAAAACAACAAACTATTTACATATATATGACCCATCAAGAAGGCCAAACTTTCAAGATCCAAAGTAATGTTTAAGAAATTGTCCATTGACAAGCAATGGAACAGGTTCTCCCATTAAACTGCTTAGTCAGAAAGCATTTTCTCCTAGGATTTCAACAATTTGATAAGGACCCAACCAGAGCTTATCAAACTTTTGGTGATTGCCTTTCTTTTTGTTAGCCTTATCCCATAGCAGCACAAGGTCTGATATTCTGAAAGCCTTGATTTTGCCTCTTTTTTCAAACCAACGTTTGACAACAACTAGTGTCTAAAGAATTATTGCAAGGCAGCATCTCTCTGCTCTTCTAATTTCAACAAGCCAGCTAACCTTACTTCAATCCTGTCATCACTAGAGGAAAATTTCTGCATAAATTTTAGGATAGGTATTTGCAAGTGAATAGGGAACACAGGTTCTTGGCCATACACTAGCTTAAATGATGAAGTCTTTAAAGTAGCCTTAATCCTAGTCCTATCTACCCATAATGCAAATATTAGCTAGATATGCCAGTCTTTAGGATTGTTCTCTAACAGTTTTTTTATTACTCCTAGGAGATTCTTATTAGCTGATTTTGCAACTCCATTTCCTTGTGAATAATAGTTTGAAGAATACTTTAAAACAATTTTATGATCATAATCCCATGATATAAACTCGACAGAAGAAAAGGCAGATCCATTGTCACATACCAGTGCAAAGGGTACTCCAAACCTAGTTGTGATGCATTCGGTGAGGAACTTGATTACTACATTTGTTGTGCTATTCTTGCAAGGTATAGCTTCTTTCCATCTTGTGCAGTAATTTGTGGTAGTCAAAATGAATTTGTGTCCTGTAAAAGAATTTGGGTTAATTACCCCAATAAAATCAAGTGCCCATTGGGAAAATGGCCTTACCTCATAAACAGGCTACAATGGCATGGCTGAATGGCACTCTCTTGATGTAGAAATTTGACATATGTGACATGTCCAGATGTGTTGATGTGCATCCCTGAACACATGGGGCCAATAATATCCTGACCTAAGGATTTGATGAGCCAAAGAATCTACAGAACCATGACCTGTGCCATGTTTCCCATGAAATTCAGCAATTGCATGCTTAGCCTCTTGCTAATCAAGACATCACAGATAAACTCCCTCAAAATTCTTTTTGTATAACAATACTCCTTTGAGCATATAATGGGAGCTTTTCATTCTTAGTGCTCTCCTCTGAGTTTTATTCATTCCCTCTAGGCACCAATTATTGAGCATGAAATAAATGATATCGGCATACCAAGGGTCATTGGAAAAGGACTGTGTTGTGTATTGCTGACAAATAATGTTCTCACCAGCATCCGCCATTGATTTAGACAGGCCTTGACCTCAAACAAGTTTCATAGGGAAAATCTCTAGATCAAACTCCTGTAGAATAGCCATCCATTTCCCCCTTCATTCTCCCAATTCACTCTACATAAGTAGAGATTTTATAGCAGCATCAGGAACCACAACAATGATTTGAGTTCAAAGGATATAATGTCTGAACTTCTTGACAGATCTAACTAGCGCAAAAGCTTGTTTCTCAAGAGGTGGGTACTTGACTTCAACATTCTTAAATGGGGAACTCATGAAGGCAATTGGCCTCTCATCCCCCTCCTCTCTTCGTTGTGTCAGGACAGCTACACATGAGTGTTCAGAGGAAAAAGAATAAACATAAAATGGCTTCAAGTAGTCAGGACTAGTGAGGATTGGCACTTCTAGAATGGATTGCTTAACCTGAGAAAAGGAAGCCTTTGCCTCATTACTCCATTCTATTCTAGCATCTTTCTTCATCATTTTGTTCAAAGGTTTAACAATCTCTGCAAAACCTGTGATAAAATTTCTCACAAAGTTGATTTTTCCAAAGAAAGATCTCATCTCCTTCTTACTTCCTGGCATGGTTAACTTTAAAATAGACTCAACTCGTTCTGGATTTATTGATATCCCTCTTTCCGATATTATGTGTCCCAAAAGTTTCCCTTTAAAAACCATGAACACACACTTTTTAGGATTCAGAGAGACACCATATCAGATACATATTTCAAGAACTTTAGCCAAGTCTGTAGCATGGTTTAGTCTATCTTTAGAGAACACTGTCAGGTCATCTATGTAAATGATGATGCACTTACCAATCAAATCTTTGAACGCTATGTCCATGGCACGCTGAAAGGTTGCTCCAGCATTTATCAGACCAAATGGCATCCTCATGTAAGAAAATTTTCCCCACTTAGTAGTGAAGGTTGTCTTCATTTTGTCTTCATAATTAACGATCACTTGATTGTATCTGGAATAGCCATCCAGGAATGACATCATCTGAGACCCATTGACAGTTTGCAAGACTTCATCCAGAGAAGGGAGTGGGTAGTTGTCTTTTTTGGAAGCTCTATTCAGATTCTTGAAATCTACACATAGCCTGATCTCTCCATTCTTCTTACAAACTGGAACCAAGTTAGCCACCCATGTTTAATGTCGTATAGGGAAGATTATTCTTGCAGAAAGCAATTTTTGAACTTCCTTAAAGATCAGTGGTTCAATCAGGGCGTTGACGGGACATTGTTTCTACCGAGAAGGTCTAGCTTCAGGCTTCAAAGGAATAGTATGAGTTATCACCGAAGTATCAAAGGTTTTTCGATCTTCGTACTCCCAAGCTATCGCAACAATATCCTTCTTCAGTTCCCTCAGTATATCTTTTCTAATTGTTTCAGGGCAGGCCTTCCCTATGTAAACATTTCTTTTAGGGCCAAAATCAGCTAAGTTAACAGTTTCATATTCACCTCCTTTATCTTCGGTTGATACCTTTTCCTGAGCCCTTGGGTCTTAATCAAAAATTCTTTCCAAGGCCACCATTCCCTTGGGAATGCTATTACCTTTTAAATTGACGACCCCCTCTGTATCACAATCTTCGGGGTTCCAGTCTCCTTGATCCCTATCAAACTCATCGATGATTTTTCCTTTGAAAACATCTGAGCTTGCTAAAAAAGCAAGGATATGTTGATCATCGTCGAAGACTTGAAAGTTCTTGACATTATCGGGAACAATCAGGGTGGATATCAACTCTACTGATAATCTCTTAAGCTTAAAGTCTTGCATGGGCTCTAGGGTACTTGCAGCAACAACCAATGAATCAACTATCTAATTTTCCTCTCTAGGGATCAAACTAATTCCAAAGGCATCAAAGTCTTCAATCAGGTTCCATACCTGATTTCTATAAGATGCTAGCCTTTTATTGTGGCATGCGTACTAGTTGCGCACTTGCTTGATAATTACTTCTAAATCCCCTTTTACCATCAAGGTAGTAACTTTCTCCTGATGTGTGAACATCAGTCCCCGAGCTAAAGCTTCATATTCTATTATATTGTTAGTGCATCCAAAATGCAACCTATAAAAGGAAAAAAATGTTTTCCCTTTCGGGCTGGTTAACTCAATTCCAGCACCACACCCTATTTTGGATTTGGATCCATCAAACATGAAGGTCCATAGCTGATCATGAGTTGGGGTTGATTCCTTTGAGGTTCTTGTGGGTGTTTGGATAAGATGAACCATAAGTGAGGCCACCTAATCTTTTGCATCAAATATTGGGAATGGGTGTTCAATAAGTTCAGTAGGTGTAACATCCAATTCCCACTCAGATATATCATGTAATCCTAGGATATCTTTTCGACAGTCACTTTTATCTTTGATTAATCCCTTGGGTTTTGGTATACTTGTGAGTGCAGGGGTATCAAAAAAACCTTGGGGTTGTTTATTGTAACTATGTTGGTCCGGTATTGTGACCGAGGTAGGTTCAGTTTGAGGAGGGACTTCCTCTGAAGGTATATTATCCCTAGTTAACATTATTGCATTTTTGGCTTCAAATGAGAAGTGATCTGAAGTGGCCTCAAGGTGACTTAGGATAGTTTCCTCAGTTTGGCAAGCAAGATTTAGAACACTGATGCAGGGCTGGCAGGTCAGTTCCGAATGATTTTGGTAGTGTACCCTACACCAATTAGGGAGTAGAAGACTCTTCAAATCGATATCTTCCCCTAAAACCAACTGATCATGTTGCAGCTTCCTGATCAATACCTGTTAGTTTACATTAATCATGGGATCAGAGAATTTTTGAATTGACAAATCTTTAGAATCAAGAACTGAAAAGGTCAGAACTTCCTCTCTTTTATAAACCCCTATCTCGGTTTCAAAATAAGCTACCTCGTTGGGACAATCATACTCAGTGATGATATGTTTAAGGAGAGGTTCAATTTCAATCCTAATTTGCATAGGCATTCCCCTCCATGGTAGCCACATGTGTGAAAATTCGAGGGAGAGGTATCCCCCTATACTCTTCATTAAATCTCTGCTCAATAGCATACCATAAGTCTCGGGAATGTCTGCTACTTGAATATCCATATTGGTTAAAATCCTAGGGTTAGACCTTACTTGCACATGTATATTTCTCAATTCTCCAACTACATTAACCTCCGTTTTATCAAGTTGGATAACCTTTTTTTTTGTTTGGACAGGGTTCAATCCCAATTTTTTGCATATAGAAAATGGCATCAGATTTTCAGAAGCCCCTGAATCTAGCAGACAATTATGTAGATTCTTCCCACAGATTCTCAAACTTAAAAGAAATGGTGGGGTACCTACCTTGCTTCTATACAAATTTGCATTCATGTCTACAGCGGGTGCCACCTTGGTTTTCCCTTTTGATTTATTAGCTTCTTCCAAAGCTTTCAACACTATCTCTCATTGGGCAGGGCACCACTTTAGGATGTCAAAGTATGATAAAGAGGTTTTTTGTTTCTGCATCTTGGAAACAATATCAAATTCTATGTTATAGCTTGCATTACCTTTGAAAACACCAGATGAATTACCTTTGTTATGGGAGTCAGGCAAACCCCTTGGTGGAGGAGGGTTGTTATCAGCACCCTGATTCAGAGGCACCATATGGTTAGGGGGTACTGATGTAGTGAACAAAACCTTATTATGATTTCTTAGGAAGTGTCCTCCCTTTGTCTGAAAGGCTTGGGCATCATACACATCTTCCTCTAATTCATTTTCATTCTGCATTGGGAATGCGGGTTCTTCTTCAAAGAGATCATAAGTCATAGTTGTATCCACTGAGCCACCTCCTTTGTTTGAATTCCCTTGGAACATTTGGGAATCGTCCTGTGCCATCTTCACAACCTTCTCCATTTTAGGACAGTTGACCTTAGAATGAGTTGCAGTATCATGCAACCTGCACTAGTTAGTCATAAAATTGAGGTCAGCCACATTCACAACGTGTGGCCTGTCCTCATTAGCTTGATAATTATGAGGAACCCCACCGTTATTTGGCCCTGTATTCCATTGTCGGTTGTTATTTTTCCTCTGGTTATATCCTTTACTTTGATTTTGATAGCCTTGGTTAGTGGATTTTTGGCCTTGATAATTCCTCTGGCTATAATTGTAGTTGTTCGGATAATTACCCTAATTGTTATTACTCTGATTAGGGTAATTACCTTGGTTCTGAGAGGGGTTCAGTTTAAGCTGAGCCATATCATTTATGACTTGAGAAAAAGTTTTCTTTAAGGTCTCCACCTCGTTTGTGAGTTGAATTGTCTTTTCACTCTCAGCACTCTTAGCAACAGGTGGCTGGCCGATGAGATTTGGTATTCCAACTTGGTTATGATGACCATGTGGTCCATGATGAGCCTGTGATTGTTGAAAGAAGTCAGGAGCTCCATTGGAAAAGAATGGAACAAGAGATTGAGTCTACAACTCAGATATAGGTCCATAATGGGAAGGAGACATCCCTAGGACATTATTAAATAAGTGGGTTGGGTTAGGCATCTAATACCCCATTAAAGGAAAACCTCCTCCCAAATTTCCTTATTGAGAACTAGTTTATTGTTGTAGCTTGATGGCTAGATGATAAACTTTAGATAGGGAATCAATATCTGTCGGTTGATAAGTCCTTTGTAGGAACAAACCAAACAAAGGGTCTATAACTCTAAAATATGCTTGAATGGCACTATTCTCAACAACTAGATAGGGGTCCTACAGTCTCCTATACATTCGTTGAAACCTAGTATTAAACAAGAGTAGGGATTCACATGGCTCCTTCCTAATGGTAGAAAATTGGTGGAACAAAATGGCTGGATCCACATAAACTCTGAACTGATTGATGAAAGCATTCTCCAGGTCTTTCCAGCTTAGAATAGAACCTTGTGCAAGGTTTAGGTACCATTTGTACGCCATATCCCCTAAGGAATAATGGAACAACCTACAAACCACATCATGGTGAGCTATCTGGGCTCTGGTACAAGTGTCCTTAAAAGCTTGTATGTGTTCTTCAACACTCCTTGATTTGCCATGAATTTATTTGGGACAAAATCTCTCAAGATTCTTAGGCATATCATGAAAGCCTCCAGGAATAGTCCCCAATGGAGAGGGATTATTCATAAAAAATTCCATTGGTGGTGATGGTGGGAGTTGAGCCAGCTGTTGGATGGGCTGAACCAGCTATAATGGCACTTGAGATGGATTCGATGGTGGATTGACAGGTATCCACCAGGGTATTGGTGAAAAGCCTGGTGGAGTGAGTGGAGCTGACAAGGGTGGTATAATGATTGCCCCAGTCTTGTGAATCTTGTGTCTTGTTGGGGTCTTGAGTTCTATCAAAGGTGGTGGGTTGTCAGTTGATCGAAGAACTCTATGGGACCTTTCTGGTGAGAAAAAACCAATATTATCCAGTTTTCTCTTTTGGCCCTCCTTCTAGCGCCAGATCTATTGATGGTGCCAAGTTGACCCACAACATGTAGGTAAGATAAAAGTGAAATATCTCACCTCTCCTGAAAAGGACAATCAGCAATCAAACTGATCACCTTCCAAGGTCTTTGATGTTGGTTCACAACGTTGTTGTTTCATGAAGTGGTTAATATGGTTGTAATGTTCAAGGGGCCTACTGGTTTCGAGCTTCTGGATTGTTATAAGATCGAACATATATTTAAACCTATTTTAACCGGTGGTTTTAAAGAGATAGAAAAAGATAGATTAAAGCTTTTAAACTGAAGAGAATGTTGATTCATCCAACTTAATCAGACTTGTTACCTTCCAAGGAATTCCTAAACTAAAACTGCAGAATAAAATTAACTTGTAATTGATAAAAAGTTTCAATTCATTCACAGTGCAAACTTTAACAATAGATTGCAAATCATGATTTAAACAGAACATAAGATAAAATTTCATTCCTTGAAAGCTTTCCAAATCAAATAATTAACCCAAGATAAATACCATTCTGGAGCACAATATGAAGTAGCTTTAAATTTGGCTGCTTCTACTGTTGGAGAAATAGATAAACAACATTTACAAATCTGGCAAGATCACCAGTGTACAAAAAACCCATGTCTTTGAATTATCTCCATCTATACTAAGAAAATCTGGAAGATACATCACCTCCTCCTACTGAACTTAACTCCTACTCTACTTTTTCTCTCGAGTTTATCTACCTTCTAACCCTAACTTGCTAATTCTTAACCCAAAGAGAAGAAGATCAGAAAGAAAAAGATATGGATCCTATCTATGTCTATATGTCTCTATCTGTATCATCCCCCTATCTATCTTAAGAAAATCTATCTCTTTTACAAAGAGGAAAAAGTGCCATATATACAAAACGTGCCAAAGAAATGTGTCGGCCCCTGTTTTAGGGTTTACAAAATGAGTCGATTCCAGAACACGTCGGCCCTAGAAGAGTTTGGAACAAAGTCAATGATGCATTAAATGCATATACTCTATTCATCTCAGTGAAAGATCACTCTCAAGCATGGTTTCCAGATCCTTTACAACCATCATCCTTAACTCACAGCCTTCGAGTATGTCATTAAGACTCCACGTGTTTCATCCTCGACCTCGAAAACTGCTCTGCATAGCTGCTTTGAATGTTCTAGGGGTATCCCCGTTCATGTCCACCTACTCTTGCCAGTGAACATTGTTGGAAAATGTGTCTCAAACTTACTAACATGAAACCTTTGAAAAAGAAAAGTTGGTGTGACATTCTTTCTGTCTAGCAGACTAGCAGCTGTGTAACCTTGTGGAATGCTCAGGTCGTCGAGACCTTGTTGTTGTCTTACTGACTAGAGTTATCACTGAAACTTTTATGTCGCTACGAGTTTTCCTACCTCTCTTCACCCAAGGAGATCTCTTGCCAATGGTTTGGAGTCAGGGAGAAATGTAAACTTTCAGAATGACTCATCCCGATAGTGTATGTCTCACCGACGATTATTCACAAGGATGTCTTCGGTGAGACTCCTGGCAACAGGTAGCATCGGGGAGAGGTGTGACCTTCAAAGACTCTTAGCGACTGAGGATCTCTCGCTGATGGTTTAACACTTTGGTGTGACTTGAAGGCTCATTGGAAGTCATAGCGATTGTTGAAGTCTCGCCGACAGATGTGTTCATGATGGGTGTAGGGGAGACTCTTGCCGATAGTCTGGTCGGAGTGATATCTATTGTTGGGTGTTTTCGCTATGATCTCTTGCCAATGATTGTTGGTCTCGTCGACAGGTGTATTGACATCAGTAATACTTGAGCTCTTTATATGACTCAGCAAATGCGATATTCTTGTTGATGAGTCTGTTGTGGACTTCGGTGAGAGGTCTCGCCAATCTTGTTGATAGCGATTATCTGGGCGATTGTCTTGGATACCGGTGTGACTCTTGCAGCTCATTATGACCTCTTGATAATAGTTGTAAGTTATGTCAATAGTGCCAGTGGAGCATTGTAGCATCGGGGACACAACGAGTGTCTCATCAACATGCGATTCTTCTTAAACAACTTTTGACCGTCTGAAGATCCTACGCGGTATGTGTTCGACCAATCAAAGGAAGCTGAAGGTGAATCGTTGGCGGTTAGACTATTGTGGCCGTTCCTAAGCTTTCCTTACGGCCTAGAACCTTCACGAGTTGACTTCCTTGAGAAATAGCATAAGATACTCTCGACATGCTTTAAACCTGCAAACCAATGCCTTCATTAGTCCTCTAAAGCATAGAAAATGTATTCTTCGTCTTACCCTTCATAAATCTTTCATTCCCATATTTTTTCAAAAAGAAACTCAACTCTGGCAAAGGCGGAACCAAATCTAAACTAGAAACAACACTTACCTTTAATACTGGTGAGATGAGAGCCAGAATGAAATCAGAACCGGCACCAAAGTCGGAACGGGAACAAAAACATGGAAATAACCAACATTTCCAAGTTCAGCCCACATTTCGGCTCCGCGTCCGCAAAAAGCAAAGAAACCGGGGATCGCAGCAGGGCGGGAGCGGAGTTGGAACGGGAATGGGGAAACAAAAACTTGGAAAAAACCAAATCCCAAATCCATTCTGAACCCAGTCCCGCAAAAGAGACCAAACACAAGGAACAAACATGAAACAAACACAAGCGGGATTGGGGCAACAACCAATCTCGGGCAAACCACAAAGGGGGCAAAAGTGAAACAAAAACCCGACCCTGAACTTTCTCCAAGTTTTAGGTTTGGTTTCCATCCCGGCTCCGCCTCCGACAACACACAAAGAAATGATGAAAAAAAGTCGAAAAGGAAAAAGGAAGGGAAGAAAACACCCCACAACCAAACGATCGGAACAAAAGGAAAAAAAAACAAGTTCGGCGGAACCGGGACCAGAATGGAACCGAAACCTGGAACTTTAGAAAAGTTCCAGAGTTTGGTTTCGGTCCATGTCCTGCTTCCACCAAAACAAACAAAGAACAAGCGCAAAGGGGCAGAAAACAAAGGAAACCAGCAAAACCGAAACCGAAACAAAACCAGAACTAGGACTTAGAAAATTTTTTGAAGTTCAGTTTCGGTCTGCGTTCCGCGTCCACCAAAACAAACAAAGAACAAGCGCAAAGGGGCAGAACCGAAACGACAAACAGAGACGAGAGCAGAGACAAAACCGAAATGGAACTACACAAAGTTTGAAGTTCCATTTCGGTTCCGGATTTGGTCCTGATCAAAGAGAAAATAAAAACATAAGAATAAGGGAAGCGGGACTGGAGTGAACACCGGACGCGGCCCAAAAAACAAAGAACAAGGAAGAAAAAGAGCAGAGACGGAGTCAGGACAGGAACACAAAATGGAAATTTAAAACTTCTCGTGAGTTCCAATCCCGGTTCCGCTCACACAAGGAAAACAACCAACAAACAGGAGAAAGGACCAACCCAAATGTTAGTTGAAAACAACCAACAAAACAAAGAAACAACAAAAGAGAAGGGCGGAGTCGGAGTCGGGATGAGATCTGAACTAGAAACCATGAAAGAGTTCCATGTTTAGATTTGGTTATGGGCCCACCTCCGACAGAACAAACAATAGACTTAGGAGCAAAACAAAGAACTCCTAAGACCAAACCAAACAACCAAAGGTGACCAAAACAAAACAAAAATGGGGACCCATTTTAATCAAGTTCAAAATGGGGTGGTTATGCAAGGCATAACACCTCATGCACCAACTGATTCATTCTTTCACCTCCATTTGAATTTAAGCCTTGTCTTTCAGGGCACTTAAATGTTGGATGCCCAAACTGATTACAATTGTAACACCTTCCTGAAAATGTATTTGAGCTTCTACCTCCACCAAATCTTCGTCTAAAACCTCTAAAACCACCTATGTGGTCAACAACTTGTTCTTGCACCTTGTTCGATTTTTCTTGACTTTCTTGTGACTGCCTTGGAGTGGTAAATGTGCCTCTTCCTCTTGAATTTTTTCCTCTACCTCTTATTTGTTTTTCTTTCCTTCTTTTGAGTTTCTCTTCAGCCCTTATTGTCATTTGGTAGCACTCTTCAATTGTCCTTGGATTGTGCAAACTCAACACATCCTGGATGTTAAACCTTAGCCCATTGAGATATTTAGCCACCTTTTCTACATCATCATCCATGTGACCTACTCTCATGCTCAACTTATAAGACTCATTAGTATAATTTTTAACATCTATTTCCCTTTGTTTCAAATCTTGAAGCTTCTTAGACATTTGTATTGCATAATCACTTGGTAAAAACTTACCTTTCAATTTGGCTACCATTTGTCCCAAGAAACAATTTTTTCCTTACCTATCCTTTTCCTTTTAGCTTGTTCATAATCCCACCATACTAGTGCATGCCCCTTCAATTTCGTTTTTGCTATCATCACCTTCTATTCATCAGGTACATCCTCACATTCATAGTAATTATCCAGTGTTGCAATCCAATCTAGAAATTTTTCATCATTAAGGTTACCTCCATACATAGGAAAACCAATTTTTACCTTATGTTTGTCTCCTTTAACTGCCTTCAGAAGCTTGGCCATCCTTTGGTCTTCAGGATCTAATTCTTCTTCCACATCTTCATACTCTTCTTCCTCTTCCTCTTTAGAGTCACTTTCATCACCTACAACCAAACCTCTTTTCTAACCTATTTCAACACTTTCCAGCCTTTCCACCAACCTATTTTGTATTTCCTTCAACTTCTTAATCTCCCTCTTAGTCTTCTCTTCCATTTCTTTCATCTTCCTAGCTATATTGCTACCCTTGCCAGGAGACATTTTGACTCTTCAACTTCTCACTTTTCACCCTCAAAGAATCTGATACCTATGCTCTGATACCAACTAATGTAGATTAGGGAGGAAAATACTCTCTCAACCACAATTAAATATGTTCTTAACAACTCTTCTATCAACCAAACCCTAACTAGGGTGTTTTCCAACATAACTTCACAATTTCTCTTGCAAGTATACAAACCTAGTTATTTGAACTTATCTTTCAAAAATATCTTATAACCCACAAACCACTCACCTTTTTATACACCCTTTATCTCCTTTCAAAACATATCTCAAAGGCACTTTAGGTCACTTTGGACCAACACTCTCAATTCAATGCTTCTAAATTGTCCCAATAGGCCAATTAGGCCACATTTACAAAGAAACTACCCTTTAATCTTCCTTCTCGGCCTAAAAGCTTATTGGATAGTCATAACTAGGTTACAAACAACCAAAATCAACTACTTTTTCCAGGGAAAACTCTCTTCAAGTCACATTAACATTAAACCCTCATTTTAGCCATTTACCAAGAGGGTTTATTGAAAACTAACCTTCCAGGCCTCCAACAACTCTTCCAATGCTAAAAACACTTCAATACATGTCTGTACATGCTAAATAATTCATATCCCAACCATTCCTAATGCAATTTCCTCCAACTACCACTTCAAACCATGCATTTTAATGTCAAAATCTCACAAAACTTCATTAGGGCAGCATTGAAATCTCTCCAAACCCTACTCCCTACTCAAAAATCCTACACCTACATCTAATCCTATCCTATTGGTTTCCACTCCACCAATCTATAGCCTACTCTACTAGTGGAATTGGCCAAGTTTACATTTTGAAAGAACTCAAACCCTCAAACAGGGTTGCAAACCTGTTTTCAAAAAATGGGCAACAAAAACCTTATTTCCTTTTGAAATCACTCCACACCAGTCAAAAATTGAAGTTATAACATGTATTCAAAAAATTCCAAAGCTTTTAGAGTAGTATCCCATTGTACAAACTCGTACAAATCTGAAGAGCAGCAATTTTCAATAAAATAACATAGAAAAGTAAGAGTTTTGATTGATTTATTCACCGAGAATGAACAAAAAAACCTCCAATCGACCATACAACATGAATTTAAACTTTCGACATCAAGAAAACAACTTCTCAACTGACTCAAACCATCTCAACTTCTGTTTGAACCATCTTGACCATTGGTATTCCCATTTTGAGCATTTTTGCAACTTTTCAATATTGCACTTTTGACAATTTTATAAAAATGTAACAAAATAAACTCAATAACTCCTAATTACATATTGTATGGTCTATTATGACCTTATTGACCTCAAAACATGACTAAACAACAAAAACCTATCACAACATCAAAATTAGCCACATTACAAGACTTGCAAATTTAAACTATTTTGGTGCCCCTGCACCAATATCTAAAACTTCTCTTAAACGTCTTGAAAGTATATACATGAAATATAACTTAATGCACTTACCCATCTATTTTTACATTAATTTTAAATATGCTATGGTAGTTACCACATGGCAAGGTGTGAAATTAAATCCAATAATTAGTTTACATGAAATAGAAAAAACAAATACCACAACTATCCACTATGCACTCTATTTTTCCTTTACAACTTGTATATCCAAATTTTCCCTTTTCACCCATATAGGACTAGTCTTGAAAATTCTCATGAGTGTAAAAATCCATTCAAAAAGTTCAAGGAAACTATGTTCATACCATGAGACCAACTTATTTATAGTGGGTTAGTGCAAGAAAGTAGATACTTCATCTAGATTCAAGTGAGCTTCAAGGTCTAGTGTTTGAACTTGGGTTCTCTAATACCAATGTAAAATCCACCCCTTGATCACAACATTTTTTAATTCATGACACTTTCCAACTTAATCAACCACTATCATGGTGATAAATCTATGCTTACCCTCAATGGTGGTAAGCTCCCAAGTGTTGGTGTTATCTATAGATCTAGACCTAAACCTTTAGGGTTCATTTGTGATGACCCTGCCTATGTATCCTCTTTGAAAAATCAAAGGCTTCATAGTTCACACTCCAATATTAGAGGGAGTTCATTCTCTCCTCTTGTATGAGATATTTGATCTCACCTTTAACCCAAGACTATTCATTAAGTGTAAGATATCACTTAGTCTAATTATAATTAATTAGTAATAATTTACTATCACATGTTGGTTCCATAAAAACATTACCAATCATTAGTGTACAAACATACATAAATACACAAGGGTCATATCATACCATAATGCTAAGATCACGCACATTGAAACAATCTCAAGCATACATAACATATATACAAGGTGACTAGCTCATACATATCACAAGTGCAATTGTGAATGGCTCATATGCATATCATAAGTACAATAGTGATTGGCTCATATGCACATCACAAGTACAATGGTGACTAGCTCATATGTACATCGTCAGTACAATAGTGATTAGCTCAAACACTCATGACATATACCATAGTGACTAGATCTAACATACATCACATATATCTAGTGTAAACAACCCACACATACATTACATGCTTACATAAAAAAATGAGTAAAGTGGAAATAGATGCAACCTATTACATGCATCAACCCACTAGCTGATTCATAATCATATAAGCCCATAAGTGGATCTCACTTGGAAAAGGAATGTCGATGCATCCCATATCGCATTGTGGGTCCCATCCTTTTCCCAATCCACTTACATCTATGACAACAATCAAACAACCCATGCTACTTGATGTCATTAGTGGAAAGGGAATCAGTAACAAGGTACAAAAAAAATTGAGACCATTTATACAATGAGTGACTAATATATACATAATAAACTACTGACACATCGATAATGGCTAACTAACACCTATACATAGTGCATCCTAGCTAGAAAAGGAATGTTCATGCATTGTGCTACACCATGGGCTGTCCTTTTCCTCAGTCTTCTACATCATTGAGAAACCCATGAGAAGATTCAGTGTATCCCATACTACGTCAAGGGTTTTTCCTCAACCCAAATATTTCCACAAGTAATGAATCTACTTAGCCTAGTGGATTCCAACTTCAATTACCTATAGGCCACCAAAAACAAGTTTATCCACCTAGGAAGTAGTAGTTTTTGACATATACCAACTTGTGACCTTAGTGATATTGTTAGCTATCTTCTTCACAACCCATGTAACACTTGGCGTCAATCAACCATGTGCTATAAGTGACTATCGGTAAACCCTCCCCATACAATGCTTAGCTCCAATTATCTGAATGGTAGGGTAACTACTCGTGCAACTATTATTTTATCATAAGTCATAACTAGGGTAGCCCTTGGAAACCATCACCTGGGTCACATTGGAAACCTTCATGAACTAGGTGAATGTTACCCAATCCTTAATAGTAGACCAAATATTGATTATTGGCAGGATCCAACAACTTCCTATCACTGCTCAAATATTTTTATATAATATGTATAATTCATTTCCAAATATATACATTATAGACCTTAAGGTAATTTTTCTTAAATATTTAATAAAAGTTATCCATTCTTGAGAAAAACCATGGAAGTGTTAATATATATAAATATAGGGTTTTTCTTTTGAAAATATAGATTTTTTAGTTTCCCATTTCAATGCAATAAATTGTGAAAGTCATGATATATTTGTTATTATTGAGGAAAAGCAACACACTAGTGTAGACCTTAAATTTTTTTATGAGTACATCATTGTTCTTAATAGTAAATTTTGCTTCTAAAAATTCTACAACTTTTATCACAAACATTCTCCATGTTGTCATGTTTTGCATACATGTATACAAGAACATTCACTAAGAAAAGTTCTTGCATTTGATTTACATATGTACTTTATATTTGCTAAAAAAATTATATGCTTCATATCTACTAAAAAAATTTGAAAGCTTTCTCTACATACCCATTCTATATGCATTCTACTATCATCATAATCCTTAACACATCATTACAATGAAGCATCCTCTCAAAGAAATTATTTTCCTCCTCAAGATGAGCATTATTCAAATATCTTTATATGATTGTTTATTGAAAAGACTGCATCTTGTATAGGCATCCTCACACACACCAAAATAAATATTAAAAACCAAAAGGATAGAAAAAAAACTTATACAAATAATTTAAAAAAAAAACAAAAAAAAAAAAAAAAAACACCTCAAACTACCTATTATTTACATACCCTAAATTCATCATATTCCATGATACAAAATGTGTCCAAGGCACTTTGTCAAAAAAAATCATGCGCTTCATGTAAATTCCTAATTTTTGCATGTATATCTAGCTAAACATTATAAATGTTCATTTTCATATGCTTGGAATGGATATATAGAGTGCTAACTAACTTAATTTCTATAAAAACATATTATAGCAATAATAATCAATACTAAGCTTATAAATTAAAATCTTTGTACACCTCTATAAGAACCATAACTTACATTAAACTTGTAAACTTAATTGCTTGTACAGATATTTTTTTGGAATTAAAGATGTGATTAAAATAATAAAGTATTTTCCATTAAAATAGCGCCTAAATTTTCGTGTAAACAAGTGATGACAACAGAATGTTTTCCATTATTCTATCTATATGTGTATCTTTTCTCAATAATTCACATAGAAATGTAGAATAAACAGGTTACTGTTCTTTTATGTTTAAGCTTGTTAAGAAGAAATTTCTTTTTTAATGTTGTATCATAGTTGGATTACCTACACACAATAAATAGAAGGTGGAGCCTCAAGACCACATCAAAAAGATCCGCTCGAACTATGGCTTTCGGTCCCCCTTAATGGTGAATAATTATTACCTACATATTCAGTTGGATCTTCATCTAAACTTTGTATTTCAGGGCGACGTGTACCCGTCTCCCACTCGTGTTTGATTATCTCCAAAGCCCAGGACGCCTGTGTCATGTTGGGCCGAGCATCAGGTGAATCTTCCGAACACGACAAACCAATATGTAACAATGCAACCACGGTTGGAATGCCATGGACATCGGGGGCAACCTATCACCATTGGCATTGAGCAACCTTTGGTCGATTACATCCAACTTTTGATCTATCATTGCATTATTCACCCACTTGCGGAGGGTCAAATCCCCCTTAAACATGGCGTTAGTGGGCCTCTTTGCTGTCAGCATTTCCAATAACAAAATGCCATAACTATAAACATCTCCTCGAGTAGAAACCATTCCATTCACCCCATATTCTGCAATCAAGTCAAATTATTAGAAGCATTCGAATCTGAATACTAAAGGAGGGAAACCCCATGATTAAGAAAGCATACCTGGTGCAATGTACCCTACGGTGCCTTTCAAACGTCTGAAATCAACAGAGTCGAAGTCATTACACCGCTTGAAGTCTATGGATTTAGATATTCCGAAATCTGACAAATGAGCCACGAGCTCTTCACTTAAAAGCACATTGCTTGGTTTTATATCGCAATGCACTATCTGCTGACCACACCGATGATGAAGATATTCGATGGCATGAGCTATATCCAAAGCTATGTTTAGTCTTTCCCTGAGTCCTAATTCACATGAAGAATGATCTGAGGGATACAAATGCTTTTCTAAGCTACCACTACTCATAAATTCAAATATTAAACCTTTGAAGGTGTTGGTGGAACAGGTGGTTATAATTTTAACCACATTTCTATGTCGAACATTTCTCAGTGCCATACATTCCGCTCTGAAATTCTTGTGGGAGAGCTTATTCGTTGAATCCAAAATCTTCACAGCAACTTCCTTGCCATCATCCAAAATCCCTTTATAGACTGATCCAAAATTACCCCTTCCCAACAAGTTGACTTCGCTAAATCCTGCTGTTGCTCGGTCAATTTCTTCATAGGAAATTTTTTTATGTTTAAGCCTGACAAATATGAGAGTTTGCTGCAAACTCCATAGGAAGAAGGTTCTTGTATCCAACCTCTTTGTACATAAAAATCCCAAAATAAATATGAAAGCAGTAACACCAAATGCCCCAGCTGCTACTACCCCCATTACTTCACTCAATGGCCGGGTTACCTTAAAACTGTTTTGCCTTCCACATGCAGGCAAGGAGGATACGTTTGACCCGAAAAGGCCAACATTTCCAATTAGGGATATAACTGCACTACCATTTACAAAAGATCTTCCTTCGTCCTCATCTACTGCTAGACAATTGAATGACAAATTTAAGAAATGAAGGAATTTCAACCCTGTGAGAGACGGGGGCATTGTACCTGAAAGGAAGTTGGAAGAAAGATCCAAATATCTCAGATTTTGTAGATTGCCAAGTTGATTGGGAACTGAACCTTCTAAGCCATTTCTTGATAAGTTCAAATACCGCAATGCAGTGCAGTTTCCAAGTGTCTCTGGAATTACACCATTCAACCTGTTGTGGAAAATGTCTATAGCTTGAACCCTCACAAGCCTACCAATCTCTTGAGGCAGAGCACACTGTAGATGATTGAATGACAGATTCAAATAAAATTTTATGCTAGAGAGATTCGCAACTTCTTGTGGTATGCTTCCAGTGAGAGAATTGTGAGACAAGTCCAGCAGTTGTAATTTTGTGCAGTAGCCTAAACTGACCGGCATCACATCTGACAAGTGGTTGTGATGAAGAAAAAGCCTTTTCAGCTGTCGCAAGTTGCCGATTGATTGAGGAATTCTGCCAGAAAGTTTGTTATGGCTGATCTTCAATAGATGCAAATGTTCTAGCTGACCAAATTCATCAGGGATAGTACCAACAAACTGGTTTTTTTGGAGAAACAGCCGTTGCAGATTTCTAAACCCTTTCAATGATGGAATGGTGCCGTTCAGATGATTTACACTAAAATCAAGAAGGATTAAATTAGAGAGACTAGAAATATGATTTGGTATATGCCCTGATAACATATTGTGCCCCAGATCCAAGTGTACCAGTGCTGAGAGGCTTACCAAAGAGGAGGGAATGGTACCTCCTAAACGATTTCCTCTCAGGGACAGATACTTCAGCTGAGAAAGGCTTCCAATCAGTGGTGGGATAGAGCCATTAAGGGCATTAGCAGAGAGATCAATCGTCTCAAGAAAGGAAATATTGGCCAGACGAGAAGAAATAGAACCCTGTAAACCCATTCCTGAGAGGTTGAGGGAAACTACTCTGTCCTGTTGTGTATCACATATAACCCCGGCCCACTCGCAGAAAGGAATATCGACAGTCCAATTCGATAATGAATGATTGGGAGAGAAAGTAAGGGAATACCTGAAAGCCAAGAGAGACTGTTGTTCCTGCCAATGATGAGAACCATCCGTAATGAAACAGTCTGAGCTGACCAGACAGGAAAGCAAGATTAATAGCAGGGCAAAAGTGGACATTTTTATCCCACATCAAACGAACTCCAGTACAGAAAGAAATGCTAATATAATGTCAATGGACTTAATTTGAAGGATAATTGTAAGAAACCAGGTACTACTACACGTTTTAAAACATCTCCTTCCAAGAAAAAACAACTAGGAAAAGATTTTATATATTACAAATTTATATAAAATCCCGTGAAAAATAATCTGAAAAAATATCTTGCTTAGAAACGAATTGTTAATCGCTGAACTCGCAGGGAAGACAGCTGTTTATTATAGAAGGTGAGGATGAACCTTCTAACTAACCGTGTCCAGTCAACGAGTGAAAAAAATAAATTTAATTATTCCAACAACGCGGTTTGTCGGTTCTTGTTGGACCCACTGTACCCTCGCAGAAAGTGAAGGGAAACTTCGAACGAAAGGGATCACAGCTCGGTGTATCCACACGGGCAAGAAGTCACACGGAAATGGAATTTACAAGGAAGGTATAGATGAAGGATAGTGGAATGAGTTGATGTTGTAATCGTAACTTGCTCGGTAGATACGGACCAGATAGACAGCAATAAATATTATGCAATGGGTACGCCGAAGAAGTGTAGAAGGTCAAAGTGCGTAATTGTTAGATTATAGAAAGTGAAGTGATTTGAAAAGTTTGATGAGCAGCTATATATAATTCAATATAACATTATTTAATGTTAATGAAGTGATATTATAATAGAAATATTTTTCATATTAATCAATAGGCTATATATGATGTGAGGTTTCAGTTTCTGTTTGCATTGAAACTCTCTTTGCATATTTGTAATTAAATCTTGGCTGTTCATTTATTATGCCGGTTTCTTGTTGTTTCTATTTACTGACAATCTATAACTTGTACAAAAAAAAATTGGTCTCCTTCATCGCTGTTTCAACATACAAACTATTTTTATGACAGTTTTCCTCATAGCATATTACATTTCACTTGCCATGTAAATGCAATCGTTGCCAGAGCTTCTTTCACATACTGAACAATACAGATTAAAATATCTTCAATGTTACACTTGACACATTCTTCATTACAGAGCTTTTCCATTATACAGTAGATATTTCCTCTCAATTTTCTGCCACTATACTTATGCTTGTACTTTTAAGACCAAATGAATGTATGGCACATTCTACTGAACCTGTAAATGCAATGGTTTGCATAGCTATTTTCAAAGACAGAACAGTATAGATTGGATCAGCTTCATATGTTAATAGATTCCTCTTTACAAAGCTTCATCTATTTTTGTCAGTTCTCAGTTGTTTTTAGTTTGACTCATATATGCAATGGGTTTATAACTATAAAAATTAAGCCAAGTTAGTTACAATTCAATCCATAATCTGCAATTTATACTGCAATTGCTTAAACTTCATTAAAAAAAAAAAAAATTATTGTCCATAGACAAATGCATAACTTTTTTGAAATCAGTTTATGTCATTTACGATGCTAACAAATTCCTTAAAGTTGTTCACTTATGACGGACTTTGTGAAGTGACCATAGATGTGAGTTTATAATTCTCAAACAACTTGAGGGATAAGTTTTGGATTCATTTAAATGTTAATTATTGGAAATTTTGTGCACTTTTCTGTACACGGTTATGCCACACTCTACTATATTTAATAAATCCTTATAGAAGAAATAAACACACATCTTCAGTTATTTAAATACAACCACACTTCACATTGTCCCTCATTGAGCTTTCGAAGCTCATTTTTACAGTCGACGGTTGGAAAGCACAGAGGCTCTCGGCAAGGTTCTCCATCTATGCACAGCCGTTGATCCTTTCACTGGCAAGGTAGATACGCAATAACTATTTTCCTTCCTCTCCATACGCCAGTGGTGTCAACAAAAAAATCTTTATGCCGAAGGCATTTCCTTATTTGAGAAGCGCGAGCGCATTTTGTCTGGCAAAGGCTAAAAAGCAACGAGACAGCTTGCAAGACGGTTCGGTGATCACCAACCATTGACCGTTTCAAATATCTGCATCCTTATGTGGATGATAGCTAGGGCTTTCACAGTTGATCGTTTAAAATATCTGCATCCTTTTATTTTCATTTTACTTCCCTCTGCAATTCTTTGTCGCTCAGGGGTGTATTTGGCTACAAGAAGGTTCCTATGTAGATATAGGTGACTTCCCAACAGAGTATTGCATGTAACCCCTGTTGTTGGGGATCATGGCGGCTACGCAGTCTAAGGTAAATAAGATTTTTCACAAGCCTGAAAGTCTTTTGTGCAAGCATGCCGAGGTGCTTAGGGTTGGTTCGATTATTGTATTAATATCTTAATCTTCTCTCATAGGGGAATTCTTGCACAGGGTTTGAAGTTGATCCATTCTTGCCTATGGTTTGATTATTGTATTAATATTTTAATTGCATATAGTATTGGTACATATTAAACTACGCATACTCTATGTTTATATGGTTTTCTAAATACTTTCTTTTAAATTTGCAAACCCTAGATTCAAATAGAATTGTGCATCAGATTTTGAAGTTGTGTAGCAATAGCAGAAGCTGCAAATGGGGGCACAAAACCCTCAAATTCTTCTGGTGTCGGCTACGAAATAAACGTAAAAGCTTCACTAACAGATTGAAAATTTTGTATGGCCATTGGAAAGAGCATAGGCAGAACTTGTGGAGCGGCTGCAAGGCGATAACGGTTTCCGCCCCTCCCGTCGTTTGAAGATTTGTGTTATTTGAAGTCGTAGGCATTGAATATTTATAGGCATTTTAAAGTTGCATGGAGATCGATTCGACTGTCTGAGATAGCCCACGACCTATTACAAGGGTTGAAACCGGGGCTTCATAATTTTTCCTTTATTTCAAACTTGTGTCTTATACTTAGGGCCCAAGCAAGGAAGAGAATATCCTCTCTCCATCGAAGAGATCCCTTACATTTTATTGTGTTTTCTCTCTACAGCTTACCAACATGGGTGTGTGCAAATTCGCGGGAAGTAAATCCTGAAATGGCTGGGGGTTTTGTTCATGTTTATTCAGCGATATGATAGGAATTTCAATACAAAAAATGTTCCTTACAGTCTGGGGTTTGTTATTATGAAAATTACATTATTAAACTATAATATCATTTTACCCTCTTTCTGAAATACTGCTTTACGAGCACAATATATTCTTCATTGCTTTCTTTTGTCTTATTTGTGAAGAATTATTGCATGGAGATGTCACCGTTAAAATACCCATTACAATGATCTCCAGAAAATCTACCTCCACTTGTGTTGCCTCCCTTTCTACAATTTATTTTCCATTATCATTGGAACAGATTCTCAAATAGATAACTCATCGAGAATTTTGTATTTGGATGCTTCCCCAACTCCTTGCATTTGCAATTTATTTCCCAACCTAGAAGCTTGTGCAGGTGCAAAGCATAGTGATGGCCATGGTATGGATATCTCTAATAGCCTAGAGCTTAATGTATGATAAAGAAAAGTAGATCAACATCCATGTATGTGATTGTTGTGCTGTGTTGTTGTATATGGGTTGAATTATGCACCAAATTGAGGTTTTGAAATTGTATGCTTGTGTTGAAATCGGGAATGATGACATATCTAATATTACACTGGATGCCGGGCTTTTCCTCATGATTTGGTATATGTGCAGAGGAAACTTCAGTATAACAAAAAATGTTGAGAGCAATCGTGGTAAGATTGGTTAGATATTAGTGACTTCAAAACTCCTGACTGATGTATAGTAATGCTCGCATTCAATGAAAGCCCCTTTGTAGCCAAATTCTGAGCCAAGTATTGTCAAAACTTGTTTTGACATGTTATTTATTAGTGCAATGAATGTCTGAAAGGAATTAATTTATTAAATGAATGTATGTGATTTGTTTCTTCTCCAATCTTTTAATCTATTGCATAGTTGAAACTTCAAATAATAGAATCATTTGTTAAGGAGATGGTTCTTTACGACTGTTAGAAAGCTACAATTAGACAAGAGATACAAAAAATATTTGTATAGAACCAAAACTCAGTATCATTGGACTAAATAAGCATGGTCAGAAACATTACAAAACCCTATTTTTATGCATGCAAATGATCTTGGTATGAATCAATATTTGACTAAACTGTGCATTGTAAAATATCTCTAATGAAAAAAAGTAGCCAAAACCCAAGTGTTTTCAGTTTTGCAGTGAGTTGAACAATTAGTGTATGTTCAGGCAGAGTTTAAAGGACTTATTGACTTGATGAACAGACACGTAGAGTGAAATCCGGAACCTTTTTTAATTGTGTTTTGCTCACTGTATCCTTATGGGCTTGGGAGTTGAAAGTTTGCTTTACCTTGATAAATTGGTATTCTTTTGACAGTAAATTATTAGACTAAATTTAAGTAGAAAGAAATGAAGTGAGTTTTGGCCCTGTTTGAATGAATTAATAACTGAGCTTAAAATGAAAATAAAATTGTCCTCTTTTGAGTATAGGACATACTGTTTTTTTCTCTAATAGTATATGTGTAGTACTTATTGCCACGTAAAGAATTTTATGATTGCATAAATATATACGTTTCTTGAGATTTTGGCTTGTGTATGTTTGAGAGTTTCTGCAGCACCTTTAGCTGTGAGTAGGCAATGCCATTAATGGTTGCTTTGATGGATGTCCATACCCTGTTCCAAAGCTCCCATGTTGGCACAGGCAGGAAGGATATTGGTGAAGGTTCTAGAATTTGGCTTTACACCTGCCAATTGCATTAGCTTGAAAGTTTATGAAGGCTTTCTACAAACCCATTTTGTATCTCACAATCATTGCAGTCCATGAGATGAGTTTTTTCAGGTATTCTGTCAAACAATTCATGTGCCTTGTTAATACTTCCACTTTTTGCATACATGTCTACTAGGGCAATCACAACTATAATATCTGACAAAGTTCCTCTATTCTCTATACTTCAATGGATGTATATACTGTTCCAAAGCTCCCATTTTCACATGGGCAAGGAGGATGCTAGCAAAGGTTGACCTGACAATTGCATTTGCTTGGAAATTTTGAAAGTCTTTTCAAAAATTCCATTTTGTGCATATCCTGCAATCATTGCAGTCCACGAGAACGCATCTCTTTGAGGCATCTTGTCAAACACTTCACGTGCCTTGTCTATGCTTGCATATTAGGATCAGCAGTTTGCTTTCATTAATGGCTATCTTTTATAATTTAGTCCTTCCTTCTAAGGAGTGATGTTATCCAGTCAACATTCTTCCTTATAACAAAATGGATGCCAAGGAGTTGATATTTAATTTCTTTTATTCTTCTTTTTCCTAATTAAATACTGATTATTTAATGTATGCACAGACTGTGATGTCATACTTTGGCAAAGGCAACTGATCAAGAGGAGTATTATGTTGATGGGAATTACATGGGGTTCGATCAATGGGAAGAATGGATGGGATTTGAAGGTAGTTTGCCAAGTTGAGATGATTCAAATCATATTAACTATTGTGTAATTATAATCAATTTATAATGGCAATCTCCATGAATGGTCTCTGCCAAGAGTTCATTCTAATTATTTAACTCAGCAATAGCTCTTGTAATTTGAGCAATTGCTTTGGTGTCTTTCATTCTTCTCATTTCTTTCTCATTTCATCTCTCTGAAGAAATATTGCCTTTACAATGTACATACAACAAGAAACATTAATATCCTAAAATCAGGATTTCATGATCCATGCTACCAAACCGAACTTCAAACCATTGTTTCTATGCCTCACTAATTCTGTTTGTCAATGAAGATAACCTGCATCATTATGTGCAAGAATTCATGCTTAAAAACCAATAAAAAATCTTCCACTCAAAATTTAATGCCTCTTGATCTACTTGCTTGAATGAATTGTGTGAAGATCTGTGAATGGCAACTCTAAATGAAGAGTTGCAAATTATTCTAGTTGTACATCATTTCTCTTCATTATTAATTAAAAAATAGTATTAATGTCAACAAGCTGACATTCTTATGCACTAATCATTTTTATTTATTTTATGTGGTCTTTTTATTAAGAACAATTAAGTTTATAAATTTATCTAGATACCGTTTCTTAAAATGGGCGGATTTGGAAAGAGACCATCGGTTTCTTGACATGGAAGATGGCCAAATATAGCTCACTCTCAAGTTCTTAAACATGCAATACAGTTGAATTGGTACCATACACTATGTTCCACTATCTTAAAAATTTATGAATGTGGATTGTATGATAAACTGTAATTTATAATACACTACAACTTGTCCTACATTCTTGAAATTTGTAAGCATGAATCAAAATGAAATGTAAACCCATAATTGATATCAAAATTTACCCGACATTCTCAAGATTTTAGTCTACAATTTCAAATGATGGACATCAGATTTTTGGATTCATAGGCCAGAAACAGAGAGAATTTGTTGCATTGGTATGTAAGAATTGACCTCATGAATTGCACAAATGTATGAAAAAAATAGACCAAATTTTTCCCTAATTGATCTTCTACACCTCTTTGGTGTACCCATTACACACCAGTAAATTCTTTTCGTAATTTAATTTAATTTAATAATGTTTTAGTAAATTATTTTGAATTAACAAAAAGAATGTTATAAAAATAATTGAAAAAAAATAAAAAAATTGTTTTATAATATAAAGATAAATTAAAAATTGTTAAAATAATTCTAAACAATTTTTAATAATTTTTTTTAAAATATATTAATTTTATTTTAATTTTTATTTGAATTGTATTTATTTTTACAATTTTTATTATCTTAAAAAATTGTTCATTGTCTTTAAATTATTTCTTACCTAGTAAAACTTTATACTCTTATTTAAATAATTTTTATGTTTAACAATTTTTTATATTTTTAATATATATGATATGCTAATATGATAGTAATAATTTATTTTGACTCTATTTTCATACTTATTTGGTAATTTAAACTATTTTTTTTTTTTGATACGTAAGGTAGGATTTGTATTTATTTTAATAAGATATACATGCGTCTGCTAAGTAGGAGATAACAGTCCTTCCTGGACTCTGAGCCTATCAGCTAACCTTTCCAACCCAGGGCAACTTTCTACCGTTACAAAATTTGCAGTCCCATTGCAAAGCTTCAAAAAGTTGTCTACTATGATCTTGGATGCAAAAAATTAAGATTAGAGGTCGAGCCTCATCCGACCGAAACCAAATTTACAGTTCCATTACACTGATACTAAAAAACCATCCAAAATTTTGATAAGCCACAAATTTTTAAATATTCAAACACTTAAAACACAGAGGCCGAGCCTCACAGAAAGCCATTTAATCCTGCAAACCGGGTGAAGTCTTCCACCCATTCCGTCTCCTCCTCCATCACGAGCCTTAGCTTCCTTTTCAGGAATTCAACTGCCATGGCCGCTACCATTCTATGCCTCATCAAGTCTGGCCCCTTGATGTCTAAGATGAAGGGGAAGACTTTGACTGCATCGTCCGACTCCCAGAGAAGATCTAGGTCTGCGGGGCGCGGTATTCCTTTGCCCTTGAAGGTTGCTTTTAGTGTTTTCTCTAAGCCTCCTAGCAAGTCGCCTCGGAAAAGACGCTCCACCATTTCCTTTGCCTCCGCCTTCGGGAAATCTAGGTCCAGAATCACTGCTAGAAACCGAGAGGAGATGTGAGCGTTGTCTCTCGCATATTCCTTTCTTTCCAGATGTCCTTTGCCTAAAACCATTTTGACTGCTACCATTGTCAGGGGGTCGTCATCGAGCAGAATTTGCTTTAGCCTTTGATCTATAATCTCCCGAAAGGCTATATGTCTCTCCGTTGCTACCAAGGAGACTGGTGTATCAACACCGAAACTTTCCAGCCCGCCCGCCGAAATGGAGATAATGAATTTCGACTTGCTCGACCTCGCCATTTGTAGCTCTTTTGGCGACCGTTCCCTGCACAGCGACAAAACACAAAACAAATTTCGAAAACCATATAGTGAGTATAACTTCATCAAATCATTTGAAAGCCCATGAATTGTAAGGCCGAGCCTCCGTGCACGGATCTGAATAATGGCGAAGCGAGCATTCGTCCTTGCCATGACATTATCCTACGGCCTTCAACCTTCAACCTTAATACACCTATCTCCTCATGTGAAGTGAATTGCCACTCGGCCTGAAAGCTTACGCTTTCATAATTGTCGTGCCCTACGTGTCGAGCTATTTTCGCTTGGATTCTTGTGTCATTCATTCCCCCTGTCGACGCCGAGGACACCCCTGATTTAATGGGCATCAAACTTTAATTTATTCCCTTCCTCCTCCCGCCGTCAATTTGGAGAGGGCTTGGAATGATGCGACATTGCCACTAAGCGGTCACCTTGCACGCCCCATCCACCTCCTCAGTTCCTCCCTCTTTGATAGCTTGTCAGGTGGCTATTTGAGGGACGGAGGGGGCGCACCCTGCCACCCACAGTAATTTAAACTATTATTATATATAATATTATAATAGATATTATTATTCTATTATTTATATTATAATACTATTGTAATATTATATACTATTATAATACAATAATACACTTATAGTATATAATATTTATGTTTAGTTTATGTTTATAATAAAAAAAAAATTAGAAAAAATATAATTATTATATATTATATATTATATTTTAAAATAAAACTATTGAATACATATATAAAATGATTATAATTCATAATAAATAATTACTATAATTTTATATTTTACAAAATTAAATTATGATCAAAATTAGTAATTAGTAAATGTATGAAAAAAAAAAGATCAAAATTTATCCTAATTGACCTTCCACACTTCTTTGGCGTACCTATTGCACACTAAGGTGCAATTGCTAGTATAAAATCCCGTGAAAAATAATCTGAAAAAATATCTTGCTTAGAAACGAATTGTTAATCGCTGAACTCGCAGGGAAGACAGCTGTTTATTATAGAAGGTGAGGATGAACCTTCTAACTAACCGTGTCCAGTCAACGAGTGAAAAAAATAAATTTAATTATTCCAACAACGCGGTTTGTCGGTTCTTGTTGGACCCACTGTACCCTCGCAGAAAGTGAAGGGAAACTTCGAACGAAAGGGATCACAGCTCGGTGTATCCACACGGGCAAGAAGTCACACGGAAATGGAATTTACAAGGAAGGTATAGATGAAGGATAGTGGAATGAGTTGATGTTGTAATCGTAACTTGCTCGGTAGATACGGACCAGATAGACAGCAATAAATATTATGCAATGGGTACGCCGAAGAAGTGTAGAAGGTCAAAGTGCGTAATTGTTAGATTATAGAAAGTGAAGTGATTTGAAAAGTTTGATGAGCAGCTATATATAATTCAATATAACATTATTTAATGTTAATGAAGTGATATTATAATAGAAATATTTTTCATATTAATCAATAGGCTATATATGATGTGAGGTTTCAGTTTCTGTTTGCATTGAAACTCTCTTTGCATATTTGTAATTAAATCTTGGCTGTTCATTTATTATGCCGGTTTCTTGTTGTTTCTATTTACTGACAATCTATAACTTGTACAAAAAAAAATTGGTCTCCTTCATCGCTGTTTCAACATACAAACTATTTTTATGACAGTTTTCCTCATAGCATATTACATTTCACTTGCCATGTAAATGCAATCGTTGCCAGAGCTTCTTTCACATACTGAACAATACAGATTAAAATATCTTCAATGTTACACTTGACACATTCTTCATTACAGAGCTTTTCCATTATACAGTAGATATTTCCTCTCAATTTTCTGCCACTATACTTATGCTTGTACTTTTAAGACCAAATGAATGTATGGCACATTCTACTGAACCTGTAAATGCAATGGTTTGCATAGCTATTTTCAAAGACAGAACAGTATAGATTGGATCAGCTTCATATGTTAATAGATTCCTCTTTACAAAGCTTCATCTATTTTCGTCAGTTCTCAGTTGTTTTTAGTTTGACTCATATATGCAATGGGTTTATAACTATAAAAATTAAGCCAAGTTAGTTACAATTCAATCCATAATCTGCAATTTATACTGCAATTGCTTAAACTTCATTAAAAAAAAAAAAAATTATTGTCCATAGACAAATGCATAACTTTTTTGAAATCAGTTTATGTCATTTACGATGCTAACAAATTCCTTTAAGTTGTTCACTTATGACGGACTTTGTGAAGTGACCATAGATGTGAGTTTATAATTCTCAAACAACTTGAGGGATAAGTTTTGGATTCATTTAAATGTTAATTATTGGAAATTTTGTGCACTTTTCTGTACACGGTTATGCCACACTCTACTATATTTAATAAATCCTTATAGAAGAAATAAACACACATCTTCAGTTATTTAAATACAACCACACTTCACATTGTCCCTCATTGAGCTTTCGAAGCTCATTTTTACAGTCGACGGTTGGAAAGCACAGAGGCTCTCGGCAAGGTTCTCCATCTATGCACAGCCGTTGATCCTTTCACTGGCAAGGTAGATACGCAATAACTATTTTCCTTCCTCTCCATACGCCAGTGGTGTCAACAAAAAAATCTTTATGCCGAAGGCATTTCCTTATTTGAGAAGCGCGAGCGCATTTTGTCTGGCAAAGGCTAAAAAGCAACGAGACAGCTTGCAAGACGGTTCGGTGATCACCAACCATTGACCGTTTCAAATATCTGCATCCTTATGTGGATGATAGCTAGGGCTTTCACAGTTGATCGTTTAAAATATCTGCATCCTTTTATTTTCATTTTACTTCCCTCTGCAATTCTTTGTCGCTCAGGGGTGTATTTGGCTACAAGAAGGTTCCTATGTAGATATAGGTGACTTCCCAACAGAGTATTGCATGTAACCCCTGTTGTTGGGGATCATGGCGGCTACGCAGTCTAAGGTAAATAAGATTTTTCACAAGCCTGAAAGTCTTTTGTGCAAGCATGCCGAGGTGCTTAGGGTTGGTTCGATTATTGTATTAATATCTTAATCTTCTCTCATAGGGGAATTCTTGCACAGGGTTTGAAGTTGATCCATTCTTGCCTATGGTTTGATTATTGTATTAATATTTTAATTGCATATAGTATTGGTACATATTAAACTACGCATACTCTATGTTTATATGGTTTTCTAAATACTTTCTTTTAAATTTGCAAACCCTAGATTCAAATAGAATTGTGCATCAGATTTTGAAGTTGTGTAGCAATAGCAGAAGCTGCAAATTGGGGCACAAAACCCTCAAATTCTTCTGGTGTCGGCTACGGATCCGGAGGAGGACCTGAGCTCAATTCTGTTTTTATTTCTGGTCAATCTTACGAGATGATCGCCCGATCATGCACCGATGGCTCCTTCCATCGATCGCTGAAACCTGGCTTCATAATTTTTCCTTTATTTCAAACTTGTGTCTTATACTTAGGGCCCAAGCAAGGAAGAGAATATCCTCTCTCCATCGAAGAGATCCCTTACATTTTATTGCGTTTTCTCTCTACAGCTTACCAACATGGGTGTGTGCAAATTCGCGGGAAGTAAATCCTGAAATGGCTGGGGGTTTTGTTCATGTTTATTCAGCGATATGATAGGAATTTCAATACAAAAAATGTTCCTTACAGTCTGGGGTTTGTTATTATGAAAATTACATTATTAAACTATAATATCATTTTACCCTCTTTCTGAAATACTGCTTTACGAGCACAATATATTCTTCATTGCTTTCTTTTGTCTTATTTGTGAAGAATTATTGCATGGAGATGTCACCGTTAAAATACCCATTACAATGATCTCCAGAAAATCTACCTCCACTTGTGTTGCCTCCCTTTCTACAATTTATTTTCCATTATCATTGGAACAGATTCTCAAATAGATAACTCATCGAGAATTTTGTATTTGGATGCTTCCCCAACTCCTTGCATTTGCAATTTATTTCCCAACCTAGAAGCTTGTGCAGGTGCAAAGCATAGTGATGGCCATGGTATGGATATCTCTAATAGCCTAGAGCTTAATGTATGATAAAGAAAAGTAGATCAACATCCATGTATGTGATTGTTGTGCTGTGTTGTTGTATATGGGTTGAATTATGCACCAAATTGAGGTTTTGAAATTGTATGCTTGTGTTGAAATCGGGAATGATGACATATCTAATATTACACTGGATGCCGGGCTTTTCCTCATGATTTGGTATATGTGCAGAGGAAACTTCAGTATAACAAAAAATGTTGAGAGCAATCGTGGTAAGATTGGTTAGATATTAGTGACTTCAAAACTCCTGACTGATGTATAGTAATGCTCGCATTCAATGAAAGCCCCTTTGTAGCCAAATTCTGAGCCAAGTATTGTCAAAACTTGTTTTGACATGTTATTTATTAGTGCAATGAATGTCTGAAAGGAATTAATTTATTAAATGAATGTATGTGATTTGTTTCTTCTCCAATCTTTTAATCTATTGCATAGTTGAAACTTCAAATAATAGAATCATTTGTTAAGGAGATGGTTCTTTACGACTGTTAGAAAGCTACAATTAGACAAGAGATACAAAAAATATTTGTATAGAACCAAATCTCAGTATCATTGGACTAAATAAGCATGGTCAGAAACATTACAAAACCCTATTTTTATGCATGCAAATGATCTTGGTATGAATCAATATTTGACTAAACTGTGCATTGTAAAATATCTCTAATGAAAAAAAGTAGCCAAAACCCAAGTGTTTTCAGTTTTGCAGTGAGTTGAACAATTAGTGTATGTTCAGGCAGAGTTTAAAGGACTTATTGACTTGATGAA